>CM017572.1:24011878-24586878 GCA_007844125.1 Sinonovacula constricta
TTTACAGTAGGGACTAGAATGTTTTCTGTTGATTGTTATGAATTTTAGAATGCAGACCAAAGGTATACTATTCTTGGCCGATTAGATAAGTAAAATTACTTGATTGAGAAGAACTCATTAAAATTGTCATAAATTATAAATCAAAGGCTGAACAGGTACAGTGTGACTGCACAATAAAATTGTTCAAACAAAAAAAACAACAACAAAAAAAACATGATGATCTAATGAATCAGATCTAAGTAATTAAAACAAAACAACAGTAATTCTGTACCTGTAATCAAACTTGAAGGATGTCATGATTTTTGGTTTTGGTTTTGAAATCAATAATTTTCGACAGGTTTACAAAGAAAGGACAGACAGCAGGTCAGTAATAGTAATAATTAATAAATTATATTTCCTGTATGTTTACCCAAGGGCTATAAAAAATGCTTTTATTCTAGCTCGATTAAATGATAAGAATATGTTTCGAAAATCTTTCAAGTTGAATCAATGTAATTATCTATGTGTTCCTACCATTATCACATTATTGTATAGTTACTGTATGACAGTTTTATGAAATCACAAATAGACCGAATGATTCGGGCTTCTGCTTTCATATTCATTTACATTCCAATAAGTTAACAAATCAATAGGAATTCACAAATTATAATTGAAAGATTAAAAACTAGGAAGAACTGATTTCTACAACATTTAACGAATTTTTGGTGCAGAAAGGTTTCTGTTGACGATTAATCATGAGTATTTCGAAATTATCGAATGCAAGTGTAGATCTTCATTTTCATGGAGTGGTACAAAACATGCGGGTACGAAATTGCAAATTATATTTAACACATGCCACTGCGTCAAATTGCTTCCCTCACCTGGCTTCTTGGCTTGTTTGTTCGGTTAAGCTGTTCTTATAATCTGCTTCTGTTTAGGTGAAATGCATCAATATTTCCACACTGAAAACTTGTAATTTACAGAACTATATCGAAAACTAGGTCAGACACATTTGACCAATTCCTCTTTTCGTAAACACTGACAACCACAAATGACACGAGCAATGTTCAGTTGTTTGTTAAAGATTCCTCAATATATCACACACACGTATGTAGGCTATGGATTAAACTGAATATTTTACATTTCCAGCCTGTTCGGAATCAAATCCAATCAAATCAAAATGGCTGCCACTTTTCCAGCGCTTACTGTCGCTTACAATTGGAACACCTCGGGTAATTCCGCCTGCGGGACAGTCCAGTCAGAACTCCTCGGGTAATTCCGTTCTTGAGACAATGATTCGTCAATTATCCCGAGAAGTTCCGATTGATGCTTACCGTCAGCCTCAATGAATTTCCCGCAATATGTTATAAGCGGACAAATCCGTTATGGCGCCAGGGAGATTCAATAGGCAAATTGTCTAACTTTTATAACTAAGTATACGCTACATATTTTCCAACATACGTATGTTGCAACACCTAAAAAAGACATTCATTCATAAATGTTACTGTCTTCCTCTGCTTTCAAAAAACGTTAACTTTTAGAAGACATTTCATTTGTATCAACATAATTTTACTTTGCAATAACAGCAACAATCACCATCATTTATAGTGAAAATGTTATGAATAGTAAAACAACCCATTTTGTTGCAGCTATGGCACAATTAATCCGAGTAGGAGCTACTCGATGCTGTGTTGTTCGTGTGATATATGCAGTCTTTACGAAAGTATTTAAAAACACTGGACTTGCAATATCCAAGCTTACTCTACTGGACCGGTCCAAATTTTACTGGACCAGTATGATTTTGTCATTTTGACACAAAAAAGAACTAGTATTTCCAATCATGCATTTATTATTTTATTTGAATGTTGTTATGTGTATACTATATTTTAAATTAAACAAATGCAGGGCTACTTATCAATAAGAAACATATGTTAATATCACTGGTACTTCCAGAAATTCATCTGGTCATTCTGAAAATGCTGTGGCTGAAAATCCTGGAAGACCATTGTCCATTTAACAGGTAACTTTTTTTAATTTTATTGTTGTTGTATTCAATACATTGAAGCAACCATTTATGATCATTTACTAACGTCCAGCTTTTTGGTGTAGGAAGACCCCTGACATGTGTCTGGGAAGAATCGCAAGGTGTTGAGTGGCTTAGCAAGCAGCGGCATTATAAATTGGCGACTCTACCACTAAGCCACGGGCACCACTAAGTAAAATTTAATGGACCGAAGAGATTTTGGTGGTCCACAGTCCAAAATTTTGTGTTTAAAACTGTGTATGCAAACTCAGACACTACCTTCAAGAGCTTTAAATTTAAGTTACATTTCCAAACCTATGTTTCCATAGAAACCTTTTACATTTGATGCATAAATGTGACCAAAAACCTCAAATTAGGACACCGGGATTTGCTGAACATGGTTTTAATGTAATGTGAGCTTAATTAGGAACAAAACTGGTTTAGCATGGAAATGGTAACTATTTTGAGAACATACTGAAATGCACTTGACAATTAAGGAAGAAAAGTCTTACAATTGAAGTGAAGTGACAATATCATTAGCTAACTATCCAATTCATTATCAGAACAATTCTCTATATAATGCTTGCCTAAATGTACAAAAGCTATTTGCAAACTGAGTTCTGTAAATTAATTGGTACCATTGCTACAGAAACGTTATAGACACCTTCCTGAAGGCATTTGGAGAGTTGCGCCCAATTAGTGACATCAACATGGCATAATACACATTGGCACAGCAGATGGAAATTTGTTTATAAATGTGCAATTACGTAAATGAAACAAAAAAGTGAATGTTTTATCTGAATTTGTTAGGAATGAGGCAGCCACGCTATCTAAAGTGGCCATGTTTAAAATTATGCAATAAGGTAGTGTAAATTTTCAGTTTTTTCAGTTATCTGGAGACTGTGTCCACTTGAAATAGATATTGTGCTGCTTTCACTGTGTATAAACACCTGGCATGATACCACACCCAGTCACAATATCCTAACAATATCCGAGCCAACAAGGATCTACCCTTGTATTTGCTTGAGCGTTAGCAAGGTAGCTCACTACCAATTTTAACAACTTTTATATGTCCAAGCCCGGGATCGAACCCGGGGCCACTCGTACCGGGAGCCAACGCTCTACCACATATTAAATGTCTTGACTGAATGTTAATAGAAAGTTATAAATAGGCTCTTAAGTAATTGGGACAATATATATTACATACGTAGAACAAAAAGTATTGGCATTAATCACAATACGTAGAACAAAAAAGCATTGGCATTAATGACAATCTAGTGTTGGGCTAAAACTTGCTGAGGCATAGTCTATTTATCTTCTTTTCTATGTACCTTTGTAGCTTTGTACCAACAAGTAATGAATAACCATTTTATGCTAAATTCTGTATAAAAATTAATTTTCCTGCACGATATTAAAAGGTTTGTTAAAAAAAGCATGGAAATGCCTGTTTTTCCTAATGGACAACACATGTGCTTAGATTACTAAACATGATCAATTTCCAGTCATTTATGTTGACAAATGATGGTCCCCAGATGTTCACTTTATTAGCATGTCAGTCGATTGTGTGGCAAAAATGTAATGTCATATATCATGAGTTCGTTAATTTTTTTATCTTTTTTTTTATCTCTACATTTTATTTTTCTTGGAAGGGGTGGGGATAAAGTATGTTGGGGATTAAAGGAAATGATATAATGTCCATGAGCCTATAATTTTAGGAGTTAGGTCATAATTGAAATAAACACACTCTCTTCCATCTTTTTTATGACAAGTATTTGTTTTTGAAATACATCGCAGTGACCTATTATAATCATTATAGCAACTTCCAACTTTTAGATGGAGGAAGACCCCAGACCTATGCCTGGGTAGAACCACCGGTACACTGCAGGTCAGCTGGAAGACCTTCCCACATGAAGCCCTTCACCCAGAATGGAACTAAGCTAATGGAATGGAATGGCTAAGCAGTCAGGAGTTGCAAATCGGTGACTACCACTACGCCACAGGCACGACCCCCCCCCACCACAATTCTCATTGAGCCCTTTATTTTTGGTACTTATTAAAACAAAGCCCTGTATTTTTGGTACTTATTAAAATAATGTATTAAGATGATTCCAATTTGTACCAACATCATAGAGTTTGGATGGTAATTAACAAATTTTGCATTTTAAAAATACCTCATTATAATTCTCCAATAAACCTGATTTTTTGATAGTTGGTACAAATTAAAGATGTCTTGAGATGATTCTAACGAGTACAAACGGTTTTCACATAAAATTGAAAGATTTCTCATTTAAATTGGCAGATCAAGTATTTTTATTGATCTCCCTTTTATCTCGAGCTGAGATAGATTTGAGCATGTTTTTCTATAATGAATCGTTAGGGAGCCCCACTCTGACAAGTATGACTGGTATCAACCATAAGCAGTTCCAATGGACAAAAACTATATTATCATTCAAAAACTCCAGAATCTAACCTACATATGTACAGGTTACCCATCATCTTCATTTTCGAAATTCAAACTAAAATATTTCTGTGAGAATTATGGGATATACTTCTATCCCAATTCAGAATTAACCTCCTAATAGGACATGCCCACATGATGACATTCATCTTGCTTAAAGATGGTATCCAACAGTTTGGACCATTTTTTTTTTTTTTTCAAATAACCGAAGAACTTATCTGAAAATGTCCTGCAAAATGATGTTCATGATGTGTGAATAGTGAAACATAAATCCCCACTCTTTATTGCAAACAGGTATTTCCTATCTGAGCCACACTGCAGATCGGTAGCTATTTTTAAACTTAGTTTACCACATGTTTATTTTGTGGATCAAGTAATATCGTCATCTGGGTAATCTGTTCTAACATTGATATCTATTTTTAGCAGAGATCACTATCATGCCTGTTTATAGAATTGGTAAAAAAAGAACTTTGAGAGCATTTATGGGATGGGATGGGATGGGATTAGCCGGCATTTTTGCCGATACTGCGCAGCGACATTTCTATCATTACAGCACAGGGGGCACTTATGAGGTGCCCAGGGACTGAACCCGGCCGGTCTATTATACTGACACCGACGAGTCAGGCGTAATGCTGTCCCCGTAGCCCCGAGCGTTAGGAGGGAAGCCACTACTACCAACATTAAAGTCTTTGGTATGACCCGGCCGGGGTTCGAACCCACGACCTCCCGATCCGCAAGCCGACGCTCTACCATCTGAGCTATTGCGGCCGGTGAGAGCATTTATCTTTTGTGATTTGTTCTGTATAACAATATACCGGTTGGTAGTGTTCAAAACCATATTTACTTAGAATAATAATTAAAATTATAAAACTAAAATATCACTGTCTACTTGTTTGCGCATAAATTCATGTCACTAAATTATTAACAAGAGGGCCATGATGGCCCTTAATCGCTCACCTGATGACACAGGCTTTACGTAGGCTCAAATCTGGCATTAAGTAATTGAGAGTCATTTACTTTAGAAATCTTTGGTGAAGATTGGACCATTAGTGTGGCCACTGGGTTGATAACATTTTCTAGAATTTTACCAAGTAACCTACTGAATCCACATGACTCACTTCAAAACATATGTAAAATTTCATACTGGCAAACATGATGGTCAAGTTTGGTAAAGACTGGGCCATCAATGTAGCCTCTTAAGTGTTTTCACAAGCTTTTTCTAAAATTTGACCTAGTGACCTACTTTATGACCCCACGAGACCCAATAACGAACTCATCCAAGATATTATGTAGACAAACATTCTGACCAAGTTTGATGAAGATTGGCCTATAAATAGGGCCTCTAGTGTGTTCACAAGCTTTTTCTAAGATTTGACCTTGTGACCTACTTTTTGACCCAACGTGACCCAGTTACGAACTCATCTGAAATTTCATGCAGACAAACATTCTGACCAAGTTTGGTGAAGATTGGGCTATAAATGTGGCCTCTAGTGTGTTCACAAGCTTTTTCTAAGATTTGACCTAGTGACCTACTTTTTTGACCCCACGTGACCCAGTTACGAACTCATCCAAGATTTCATGCAGACAAACATTCTGACCAAGTTTGATGAAGATTGGCCTATAAATAGGGCCTCTAGTGTGTTCACAAGCTTTTTTTAAGATTTGACCTTGTGACCTACTTTTTGACCCCACGTGACCCAGTTACGAACTCATCCAAGATTTCATGCAGACAAACATTCTGACCAAGTTTGGTGAAGATTGGGCTATAAATGTGGCCTCTAGTGTGTTCACAAGCTTTTTCTAAGATTTGACCTAGTGACCTACTTTTTGACCCCACGTGACCCAGTTACGAACTCATCCAAGATTTCATGCAGACAAACATTCTGACCAAGTTTGGTGAAGATTGGGCTATAAATGTGGCCTCTAGTGTGTTCACAAGCTTTTTCTAAGATTTGACCTAGTGACCTACTTTTTGACCCCACGTGACCCAGTTACGAACTCATCCAAGATTTCATGCAGACAAACATTCTGACCAAGTTTGGTGAAGATTGGGCTATAAATGTGGCCTCTAGTATGTTCACAAGCTTTTTCTAAGATTTGACCTAGTGACCTACTTTTTGACCCCACGTGACCCAGTTACGAACTCATCCAATATTTCATGCAGACAAACATTCTGACCAAGTTTGGTGAAGATTGGGCTATAAATGTGACCTCTAGTGTGTTCACAAGCTTTTTCTAAGATTTGACCTAGTGACCTACTTTTTGACCCCACGTGACCTAGTTACGAACTCATCCAAGATTTCATGCAGACAAACATTCTGACCAAGTTTGGTGAAGATTGGGCAATAAATGTGGTCTCTAGTGTGTTCACAAGTTTTTCCTAAAATTTGACCTCGTGACCTACTTTTTGACCCCAGGTGACCCAATAATGAACTCATCCAAGATTTCATGCAGACAAACATTCTGACCAAGTTTGATGAAGATTGGATAAAAATTGTGGCCTCTAGTGTGTTCACAAGGTAAATGTTGACGACGGACGACGAACGACGAACGACGGACGCCGGACGACGGACGAAGCGGTATCACAAAAGCTCCCCTTGAGCACGTTGTGCTCAGGTGAGCTAATAAAATGACACCCTCTGGAGATCAGACTCCATTACTTTTTATCCCCTCCCCCCCCCCATTTTACCTCCTGACCAGACCCACTACAGTATGCAAGGGATACCAACCCAGCTCAGAGCCCTCCCCCACCCCCTTTAATCCTTTGTCAGTTTCCTGACAAATCCCCAACTGTCCCCTTCAGACCTTCCCCCAGTCATCCCGGATTACCCACAATCCTTCCTGACAAAAGGGCACGAGTCTTTGATAAGCCCCTTTTGACGCCCTTTTGACACAATGGGCGCCGCTCTTACATTATGACCATGTACCCCCTAGGGTTAAAGAATCTTGAGTCTAGTAATTGGCACACGACATTTACCGTTTCTATAGAAACTGACAATGTGATAACCAATACCTATTGTTTGTTCGTGTTACTATTGTCCCCCTTTTCACCAAAATTTGTCACTTTAAACAATCTACCATAGCTAAGAGATTAAGCCACAAGATCTTTCAGACGCCTCCAGTTTTTGTCATTTTAATGATCTAACAGCGCCAGCACCTTTCTTGTTAAAAAGAGGAGTTTAAAGTACCTTGTGTACTTGTAGTCCAATCAGTTTTCAACAAAATGCTATCTTGACCTTTGATACTATACCAACTGTATTTTAAAAATCCTGCAGTGAATGTGTACTAGTTTGGTGAGAGTACTAAATGTAAGAGCTTATAAATAAAAAAAAAGTATAATCAGTTTTAATATTTGTTAAAATATATTATTCATTCAATGCACAAACAGATGTATGGTCAATCCAGCAGCATAAAGTATTCATGGAGGGAACGCATCTAAAAATAGCTGGATAGAACCACTGACACACATCAGGTCAGCTGCAAAACATTCTTACATAAAAGTTTATACCTCCTGGGACTCAAACCCACATGGTAAGGGGCTAAAGAGTCAGCAACTTAGGTTGTCCTGAGATGCCAATAGTACTTGCTTTTTAAAAAATGTTCCCCATTTAGCAATTGTCTTGAAAAATGTAGTAAACTTGGCAGATGGAATGGATTAAGATAAATTATTACAGAAGTAAAGATTGGGGGAACATAATTAGACTGGGTCTATCAGAATCTATCAGATTTGTATATCTAGGCTAATTAGTCTTGGAACCAGTCCGAAGAAAAAAAAATCAAGGGAGGTAACTTTATGTGATTTGTGGATATTGGAAGAAAAGGGGGCAGGTAAATTGGTAAATTGAGAATAATTGGTAAGAAGAGATTAAGGGTGGAAAGGAAGAGGGGGGATGGAAAGAACAATTCCTGAGGCTTGATTTATCTTTATCTATGTTGATTTATCTTCATGATGGGCACAATTCTTAATGGCTGCTGTTGAAGCAGGTGTCAGTTAATTGACAGGCAAAATAAAACCTTTCAGTACATTGGGGCTAAATACTGCAACAAGAAAACCTTTTCACTGACATATTGAAGACTTCTGGGAGTGCCCTAATCATCACACTAAGAAACTGGCAAGCATGCTGGTTGATAGGGGAAAAGCATATAGGGCCAAATATTTGACGATGGCAAGCCATGAAACGTTAACTATCACAAGCAATGTTATTGACCAAACAATTGTATTTTGATTTTTCTTTATTTAACTTTATTTTTTATTATTATATATTTATAATTTTCAAACAAATGTGGACATGATGATCGGGTGCATTGGTGGTTGAGGGTGTGTTTTCGTTCCAAGGCAGTAACTGATGGTTTTTCTTTTTGTGTGTTATGTCTCGTCTCTGTGTTTTTTGTCACATTTATATTTACCCCGTTTGCCTTTATTTAGAGGTAGATTAAATTTAAATATCTGTGAAAATTTTGATAGGACCTTTTCTTATTTACCTATTAGGAAATTTAGGTAATAAACAACAACTTTAAATGAATAAGATTCAAACACTATTACTAGTTATGCTGTAAAAATGATATTTATGATTAAACATCCCACATGCTGTTTTTTATTTGCTTAGGGACAACAATAAAACGTTTCCATCCACCATACAACTTGTGTAACCTGATTGTGTACTACAAGAACTCCTTTTACCAAATCTACAAACATAGGATTATGTTTGCAAGTTGTCAAACAGCAAATTTTGTTGTCCTCAGGAAAAAGGGCAAAATGAACAAAAGAAAACAAATGAAATAAAAAAATTAGTCCCAAAATTCTGAAAATCAGTTTTAATTTAAATTTATCGGTTCTATTTGTCCATAAATAATAAATTCAGCAAGCGTTTAAAATGAAATGAGACTGAAATCTCAGAAGTACTTTTTATTTGTCATGATGTAACAGATCAAATATTTCAAGACAATTTGACTTGTCAAACCAGTGACATTGATAACGCAAGATAATGGCGATACAAAGTGATGAATCAAGTTCAGGTAGCTCAGGGTAAATACTGACCAAGGCCAGGCCAGACTGGCCAGTAGACAAAGATAACTACATTCAATGGCTAGATAACCCATTATCAAAGATCAAACAAATCCAACCTTTGATGCCCAAAGTCAACAGCAATCATCGTAGATTAGCCGCCTCTAATAACAAACCATTCAAGCCTTTAATATGGCCCCAAAATTGATACACTTCTGTCAAAATCTGTCAACTATGCAGCCATTTACAAGAAAAAATTTTGATACTTATAATGTTTTCTTAGTGCACATTTCAACTCTTGACCCAAGTAATTTGATTAGTCAATGTTAAAAAAGTTTTTTTTTAGAAATATATTGCGCGGTGACCAATTATGTATCATTATCGTGACATCAGGCTATTTTGGTGGAGGAAGAGCCCAGAAAAAATGTCTGGCTAAAACCATAGGGGCACTGCAGGTCAGCTGGAAGACCTGCCAACATTCAGTCCTTTAGTCCCCAAATGGGCTTGTGTTTGTAGGTGAAATAGTTCTGTTTATACAGTTGTCTACCTTATTTTGTTTTAAAAAAAAAGGCTCAAAAGAAAAGAATACCAACAAGGGAGATAATTCTCTTCATTTTTTTAATATTCAAGAAGTTGAAGTGCTGCCTTTGATGTGATAGCATGTAATAACACATGCATCGACACCACTCAGCTGCACCATCCTGAAATGGGGTCAAACAGTAGAATGCTAAGCAAGGGGAGATAATTATACCTTTTTTTCAGTCCTTATATGTCTAGGACTGCCAGCCCTGGGTTAGAACTCACGACCATCCATTCTTTTGGCCCACTATCAAACAACTCTTACCAAGGTCAGTTGTATATACATGGTTCGTAAAAGTACTGATAAATGGAATGCCAGAGCAGTGATAATATATGCACAGGCAGCTTCCATACATACATTAAAGGGCCCAATGGTGGGAAAGGTTAAAAACCTAAGTAATTAAGTGAATTCAATTTGCATATAATATACATTTTAATTGAATCAATTTTTGCTAATGAAGTTCGTTCAGTGTTAAACTCTAGGAACTGAAGAGCTGGAGCACTTCTTTTGGTAAAAAAGAGTTGATAATGTTTTGTTTGTTTTAATATATATGAAGTAATGAGTACATTGTTTGTTTTGTTTGTTATTTTTTTTTTTTTTTAAATACATCAAAGTGACCATTTATGATCATTATAGCGACATCCAGCTATTTGGTGGAGGAAGACCCCAGACAAATGTCGGTGTAGAACCACCGGAGCACTGTGCGTCACCTGAAAGATCTTCCCACAATAAGTCTTTCGTCCTGAATGGGACTCGAACCCATGAAGCTTAGCAATCAGGAGTTACAAATCGGCGATTCTACCACTACGCCATGTGCACCCCTTATGAATACAGTGTACCAGCATTTTTGCTGGTCAATATCCAGCAATGTTCAGTTGATAGAAAACGGCAACCATATCAAAGTTTTAAAGTCTTTATTTTAAGAAAATATTGTTAAAAAAGAAATCAGACTCCTTATTTGGAGGTACTTTCAGAGTCACCTGCATTTCTCCCCTATATCCCCAATACAGCTCATTGTTGTGCAGGATAACCTAGCAAAACATAAATGCTTGGGTAGAATGAATACTCCCCAATACCCCACCCACCACTTGAGGAGCGTCCTCAAGGGCCACTTGAGATCTGTTATGATGGGCCAAGTGTCACAGAAGTGCCACAGAAGGACATATTAGAGGTAATGACTCTACCTGTGAAATGGTCTCCCTACTCAAAGCTCATCATTGTCCATTGGACCATTTCACACCATGGCCGTAAATTGGTACTCTTATACTGTCAAGTCATTACCATAACTGTATTTTCATGGACATCATTTTCTGTCACCCTTTTGGACATTTTGTTGTTTTTTTTTGAGTGTGTGTTTGTGTGTGTGTGTGGGAGGGGGGCCAAAATGGGATGATTATGCTTTCAAAGCAAAGGCAGCACTATATATAGAAACGGTTTGTCAAGATGAGCAACACAGATGTACATTGCGCTAACATCATGACCCGGATATCTTGATTTTTTTCTTGTCCTGCCCAAGTTGTAAAAAATGGTTTTCTAATACTGTCTAGTAATGGTCATAGGCAATAGTTCATCATTCTATAAAGTGGTATCACAGTCTGGGCAGCATTATAAATGCTATATATGACAAACATTACAGAAGTTTTAGGTAAAGACTGAATCTATAAATTGGTCTCCCTGCTCCAGACTGAGTTTTAGAGCCATGGCATAGTGGAAGTCGCCAACTTTTAACTCCTCAAATTGCTTTGCCTCTCACAAGATGGGTTGAGTCCCATTTGGCTTAATGTGGGAATGTCTTCTAGGTGACCTTCAGTGTGTCGCAATTCTGCCCAGATATTTATCTGGGGCCTTTCCCCAATAAAATACATGTAAATAACAATGACCATAACTGGTCGCTGGGATATATTTCAAAAAAATAATAATAATGAAGGTGCAAAATTTGTACCTTACTTGGGGACTATTTCAAAATGTAGATATGGCAGAAGTTTTCATAACCAGGTGAAATGGAGTCAAGTTAGGTTACATTTTCGGGCCATTGAAATTCAATTGGTTTAATTCACTAAGGGTGTTGGTAAATACAAACAAGTTGGTGATAATCAAACCCATATAGTCACCCTGGTTAGTGAACAGGGTCCACCTTACTTACAAGGCTGATAAATACAGTGATTTATTGTTATTAAAATGTCTTACAGAACAAAAGTATTTGATAGCACTTGTAGATTTTTGAAGATTTCTTTACCAGGGGGTGAAAGCATGTTCTTTATGTATTTTGTTTGTTTTACAGACCACTGTAGATAAGAAAATAGGACCAGGCGTCAAAAATCTGTCCCCAACACTTCAGTTTACACACTGTTTGGAGAATGCGAAGTGTGAAAACGTTCGCAAATACTTCACCGAGTGATTGAGGACTGTCAAAAGTGGGGGACGAATGTTAAGATTTTGTAGACAGAGATGTGAAAAAGACACCACAATCAGACAAAGGTGGAAACACGTGTGACGAGCATTAAGTGGAAACTTAATTCAGTATTTATCAAGGTCCGTCGTACAATTAAAAAAGGTTGTTTGCCTAATTTCTTATTTCTTAATAAACACCATACTTTAGCTACCATGTGATGATTTTAATGAGGTCCAGCCATACGGCATTTAATAGAGATTGATAATTTAAGTGATAATTACAAGAAATATTGTTATAATAGTGATAGTCATTAAATATATTTCTACAAGCCAGAATTACTTGCCTTTCAGATATATCAAATAAACTCTTAGAATATCTCATTCAAGTAAATGTTCATAAAACATGTTATAACATTTCTTTTCTGTATTTCTTTTAGATATTACATGTCATCTCTATCACTTTCATTCCAGAAAGACAAGAAAAACTTCTTGTAGTTAGAATTTCTATATGCATTCCATCTACATTCGGAGCTACAGGCTATCAAATGATAGGTTTTATCTTCTTTACGACCCATCTGAAAATTCCTCTTCCCCCGTACACTTAATCTAGTGAAACTATTTTTTTTTTAATCACAACACGCAAGCAATAAGAAATGCTTCACATAAAGGGGCACATTCTCTCATTCTTGTTCCCTTATTTCTTTTCCAAACCCTGTATATCTGGTATTTGATAAAAACGTATAAAAAAACATCTCAGCGAGGCAATTAAAATGGGTACTATGTTTATAGTGTGTAGTTGAGAATTATGGGATATATCTGATGTTTTTGGTATTCACCCCTCTTATCTGGAACTGTGTAAGACGATACCTTTATCTTCCTATAGATACTCCAAAATTCCAAATAACTCTGCTGATATTGTCTTAGTCATTACAAATTATTGTTTTATCTTGCAGGTAATAAAGAGAACATAAAAATCAACAGGCTTGCATTGAGAATATCAGTTTGTTCTTATCTCCTTTAGTTGCATTATAGCCCCTTCTTGGTAAAGTGATTTCATCTGTTTTAATTTTAAAATCATCAAAGGTAATTAACACCAGACTGAAAGCCTTAATTTTGTGTGAAAAATATGTCTAGCAGACTATTTTTTGTCTAACAGACAGATAATTTTTGTCAAATGAAGTATTTTAACATTTATCCAAAGTTTTAAGTAAGTATATGACATATAGAACCACTTTTTCAGAGATCCTGGAAATAATTTGCCAAGATTTTAAGTGTTTTTTTTGTAAATCTGACACCCTGTCTTCAGACAGTTTTTGTCAATCTGCCCCAATCTCAAAATACTTTTTATCAACCTGACCCCCTCTTTTCAGACACTTCCTGTGAAAAATAAAGGTTAAAAAAAGTACTAACCCATACCCTATAGCCTGTGCAAAAGTACTTTTTGTTTCTTTTACCTTTGTCCTGCTAAACAAGAATTAATCTGGCATCATCAAATAGTAAAGATCCAATCGAGGTCTGCACTATTTTGCTGTTAAGTCTATTTCAAAATGTCTTATTTTCAGTAGATAAGCAAGATATTATTATGGTCTACTATATCTACCAAGGCATGACATGGTTTGAAAGGTACATTACCACAATACTACATGTATACCGGATCAGCAAGTAAAGTAGTATAATATCTACAGGGGGAAATTTGTCCTAAGGGACCTTTACAATTGTGCTGGGGTGTTTTTTGTAGTGAAATTCATACCCTGACATGAGTAAACACCGAATGTTCGTGGGGTCCAACTGGAGACAAAACGTTGAAATATGAGACACGACACAGGAGACATAAGTCTACGTTTGGATATTTTCCGCTTGTTTCCCTGCAATATCCCAACCTATGAGTACTTGTAGTTGTAAGAGAGACCTATGTAAGACTTTTTTGTCTAGTTAAATATTGAAAATGTTTAAAATCTATAATCTTACAATTTTGTTAAAGTATAAGTCATCTTTTTTAGTTTGTAAACATTATCAATAAATCTCATACATACATAAACACTTCATATGCTGAAAATACCATTAGAGGTGGGTATCTTTTTTTGTTAATTGAGTGAATGGTGTTTCTGGCAAGCAAAGCCCTAAATTAAACAAATGTTGTTTCAAGAAATAAACTATTTATAAAGCCCTTAGAGATTTTTAGCATTAAAACAATATAAATAAAAAGTCTGACAATTTGCAGACTGATGTTATATTCTAATATCTCTGTTTTAATAAGTGCTTACTACACAATACATGTATTGTGAAAGAGAAATATACAAATGTCCATGTAAATTTTCTTTTGTTTCAACATTTTGTTTAAAAAAAAAATATAAAGAAAATAATCTTGGAATGGTTTGTTTGCAAAATAAATGGATGTTTTAGGTCACACCAGGTGCATGCTGGTTAATTCTTTTACCCAAAATGCACCTTTTCCTGATCACATGACCAAACTGTGTCTGCTGCAGGAAACAGGATGCTGTTTTTGTTGTATTGTTTCACGGTAATAATAAACTTTAGTTAATTGATTCTTGTGTTTTACAACCTTCCTAAGATCATTGACTACATTGGTGACATTATTCTAGAAATTAAAACCAACCAATATATATTTTTCATATTTTTTTACTGTTGGCACTCATTAAAATCATCTTTCCAGAAGCAATTTATATAAAGACTCAGAATAAATTGGTTTTATTTCCCGCAGCCTTGAATATGTATTCTACTCCCGAGACCTATTGACCATCTTTTAGATATTTTAATATTTAACACCATCTTGACCTAATTATGGTCTACATATAGCGGTGTTCAACTATTATTAACTTGGGGAAGAAAAAGGCCAAGCAGAAATGGCGTGGTAGAAACAAGTGCTCAATGTCAGCATGGCAAGATGACTTAAAACCATCACAAGATTCAGGAGCCAAGAAGATGCATGTCGGGCAACCATTTACTGCTTGGCCACACCCAATCAGCCTATGGGGACATACCGACTCTTGGTAGATGGGGGCGCAAGAACGGAGGGGCTTGATAGAGAAAATGACACAAGTCCATCCCAGGAAACTGGACATAATGGTGTTGTTTGGAACTTTGGTCATTCAGGTAGCTTGTGACATTTTGTCAGCAAGGTTGTATTCAATCCCAAATATTGAATCTTTCCACTTATCAATGAGAGAAGAGTCAAATGCTTTTATGTAGAATTGCAGTCAAATATTGTCCTGTTTAAATCACACTGTCAGAATTGTGGTCAAACATTGTCCTCTGAAATCTCATTTACAGGGGATGAAAGAGGGGAAAGGCGGTCCTTTGTCTGATGTTTTTTGCTCAAATATTGTCAGAGAGTGTCTGCAGAGGCTAAATCATGGGAGAGGGGAAGAGATATTGTGATGGCTCTTCTAGGACCAGGATGTTTGTTCAGTATTTAGACTGTTTGCTTAAGGTCAATACCATTGTGCCCATTTCTCTTCAACATTGGCTTTCCTTGATGGATGATTCAGGGACTATATCCATGACGAATCAAAGTTTATATCAGACTTCAGCAAAATTCCTTCAATCTGAAACTTTTCTTGGGAGTTCAACACACACTTGAGTCTAGGGTCTATAATTAGCTGGATGTCACCAATATGACCACAATTGTCAGTAAAAAAACAAACAAAAAAAACACTGAAAAACATCAAAACTTTTTGCCTAATGCGAAGTGATTTGTGCGAAATGTGACTGGACGAACTATATGAGGAAGTTTTCACAGTATGCTGAAAGTGTCAAGGCAGCCCTTACATGTATCTATACTCCATATACTGCTAACACTCTCCTTTACACTTTGAGCAAACAAAGTATTTCTATTATTGCCATTGTCTTTCACTTCCTATATAACATCTTTATGCCCATCGGTCTATCTGTTCAGGTATAATTCTAGACACATCTACCTATGGGTCTTCCTCTCCCAAAATAACACAGTGATTGAAGCAATAGTTAAATGTCACGCAAGTAACCTGACATTATCTCACCAAAGAACCCTGTGGTTTATGAAGCTGCCTAAATTGTATATAATATATGACTGTACATCCAGAATAAACCCACTTACGGTATTTTAGAAGCAAGCCCCAGGTCTAGGCAGGCTGTATAAATCTATATGATGAAGTTGGTTAACCCTTTCATTCGTACTTCTATAATTTTGAAAATTCTCTTGACTTTGTTGTTTTTCTTTAAAAGAGATAAAAGGATTTTAAAAAATGTATGTTTCAACTTGTAATAACAGATTTAAAGCTTAACCAGTCTACCCATAAACCTTAAGTCATGCAGATTCTGCTAATGAGTGTGAATGGTTTGTAAAGGCATAAAATGGAGTAAACATGCAGCAAGGGGTTAAGGAGAAGAAGAATCACTATGTAAACTATGTAAACTTATACTCAAGAATGAATCATTAGAACCAATGGATGCTCCCCGAATAAACACTAGTTCCAAAAATACTTTTTTTCCCCATATATGTGTGTTTTAATAAATAAAGTATGAAAAATGGGGAAATAACTTCTAAACTTTCCAAAAGAAAGTTATGGTTCTTGTACATTTTATACTTCTCATGCTGACATCTCAGTTTGTGTGATGCTCCTGACAAAATTATGATTGACAGATGAATGAAGAGATGGACAAACGAATCAATGGGACGGGATCGATGGACATAGAAAGCAGCGAGTATATGCTCGCCTTTTGGGGAGCATAAAAAAGGTGTTACTGTTAAATCCAGTTTTCTTCTAATCCCTACATACCTGGTTCTCATTAGAATTGTCTAGATGAGACGTATTTAATGAAAACCAGTAGAAAGGGATATATAGTCTCGGTAAATCAGGCACTTCCCCTCTGTCTGTGGCAATATGATCTGATGAATAAAACTATCACATTGTCACAGGTATAAAAATCTGAGTGGGGAGCAAATTGATGGAGATATTAGCTGTAATCAAATGACACAAAAACATGAAATCATAGGAGCATGTAGGTCATTTTGTGAGGATATAAAATCTTTTTTGTGAATTAGTGGAGGGCTTTTTAAAGCAGTATATAACACAAGCAAAGAAGTATAGAACCATCTGTGAGTGGATTTTTCTAAACCATTTTGAAGTCGGGCAAAGGCAAAAAATGTTTTCTTGTGTGATTTTGACATACTTTGCAGCGACCATTTATGATCATTATAGCAAAGTCCAGCTTTTTGGTGGAATAGGATTTGGGATTTGCCAGCATTTTGGCCGATACTGTGCAGTGACATTGCTATTCTTATAGCACAGGGGCACTTATGAGGTGCCCAGGGACTGAACCTGTCAGGTCCATTATACTGACACGACGCTCTACCAGATGAGCTATTGCAGCCCGTGCTTTCTGGTGGAGGAAGACCCAAGACACATGTCTGGGTAGAACCACCAGCGCACCGCAAGTCAGATGGAAGACCTTCCCACATTAAGTCCTTCACCCCGAAAGGGAAGCAAACCCACGCAGTCAGAGGCTGAGCAGTCAGAGGAGTTACAAACCGACGGGTCTACCACTACGCCACGAGCACCTCAGCAAAAGAATTCGAAGAGAAATGCACTAATGGTGCAAAAGCATATGCCTGGGATTCATGAGGTTAAGGGTCTGATTCTCTAATGAGACAATATCAAAATATACAATACAGAAAACAGGACTACAAAATATTGAAGATAAGAATTTATCTTCCCTCATTCACTGGTATGGCCTCTTTCAAGATATGTACCAACTGATGCAAAAATACAACAATACAAGACACTAAAATACAAATTAATAAAAAAGTACATGTAGTGCATGAAACAGTTTTACTCTTCAATTTGGAGGTAAATGGCCAAAATCAGCATATGGTCCCCACAGTTCATGTAGCATCTCTGAGGTATCTTAGATTTCTTTCATCTAGTATCCATGGATATTGTTTTGAATGATGGAGTTTGTCTCAGGTTTCCATGGTGACTATGGTTTGTTAATTAAAAACTCTCCATCTCCAATATCCCCAATATCCCCAAAACTTGTTGCCTGAAACATTGGTCTTGTAGCTCAATGCATACATTAACGATGCTTTAAATCATGGGAGAATGTTTCTCATGCTACATCTTTTATTTCTTCACAAAACTCTATATACCTGGTGCTCATTAGAATTACTTTGATGCTAGTTCTTATAAGTACCAACAATGTAGGGTTTGCTGGGAATTGTGGGATATGTTGTCACAGAAAATAATGAAATAAGCTCATTTTATGAATATTCTGAACAATTGGCAACAAAACGAAGTGAAGATCCAAATCATCCGAATTCTGTTTAGGATTTGCCCTAAATACTGCAGTTAGCAATATGTCCTGCCCAAATTGCTTCAGTTATCAATATGTCCTACCGCAATAGCTACAGTCAGCAATATGTCCTGCCCCCAAATTGCTGCAGTTATCAATATGTCCTGCCCCCCCAATTGCTACAGTTAGCAATATGTCCTGCCCCCAATTGCTGCAGTTAGCAATATGTCCTGCCCACATTGCTGCAGATAGCAATATGTCCTGCCCACATTGCTGCAGACAGCAACAAGTCTTTTTAACATTGCAGTTATAAGCAAAACTGAAAAAAAGCTTAGGCATATAACTGAAATAATTTCACTGAACAAATCTAGCAGGTTATGGGTTGGGCATGTGAGAGGCCGAATAAATTAAGTCTGGTGTAAGCTTACTGATTGGCTTGAAACTTCATCCTGTACAGAGGATTGGAGTCTGGAGCCATCTAAACACTGGCTAAGAAGATGTGTTTGTTTATAATGAAGGGCAGTCATGGTAGTGGTTGAAATGTAAACAGTTTGACACACTGTGGTCAGTTGATACAGTCGGTCTGGTCTTCAGGAAGCTGACCGGTCCAAAATCTGATAGTATGGTTTTAACAGATGTACACTTTAAACAGACAATAATCAAAACATCCGAAATTTAAACCCAGATATCAATGTCGCTCCAAGAAGTCTAGACTTTAGTACTGCTTCTACCCTCAAGTACTTTAGTGAAATATTGCTGGATATTCAAATATAGAGGATGAACTGATAACTTTCTCAAAACATGATCCTGCAACTACACTATTTCCTTTCTTGTTTCAAATAACAGTGAAATTTACCAAATCAAGCCAATGTCAAATGCAAACAATAATTAAATTTAAAAAAAATATGATGAAATTTCTTAATTCATTGAAAAGGTCTTATTTAGAGGAGTGTATGAAGCAAGACAAATATGAATCTAATAGGCATAATTTACCAGTTATGATCAATATAGCGATGTCCAGCTGTTTTGGTAGAGAGGAAGAAAAAGACCCCAAACCACTTTGTAACAACTTTGCTATGTAATGACCTGGGATCACACCCAAAGCCTTCCATACCTGGAGCCGAAGCTCTACCTATTGCGCTACCAGATCGGCTGAACAGCCCTGAATATAGCAGCTTGGCAGAAGTGACTAATTTGAAGTTAAAGCCAATTTAATTCCTCTCAGATCCCTAAGCTTACCATTACCCTGAACCTGCTAAGGAAAAATTGATCATGCTTATACAAATAGTATAGATCCAGGTCAGCCAGCTTCCCATTTGGGAGTTATGTTTGTTTACTGGGTTTATCATCCCATCAACAGTATTTCAGTTATCTGAAGACCATGTTCACTTGAAGCAGATATAGTGGCTGCCTTCACTGTGTATAGCATGCCATGAACACCTGGCTTGATACCACACATTATCCTGACACTGGGCCAGCTAGGAACTAGCCTTATATTTGCTTGAGCGATAGAATGGGAACTATACCACAACCGTTTTTAACAACTTTTAACGACGTCCTACCGATTGCGGTACCAGGTCCCTGTTTAAGAGTGATCTGATTGGGAACCACACTAGGTGCTACATTATGTCTTGAAGGGCTACTTGGTTACCTTCAGTAGCAGATTGAAATTCCCTTAGGACATTGTGCAATTTATCTTAAAGCCCCTTCACCATAAACTACTAATAAATTGAGTGGTACATATGGCATCTAACCTTGTGTGATTATGATTTTAGGGTGGTTTAATAGGCTGGAATAAATGAAAAATTAATTAACTTACCTATAACAGCACCAGGAAACAGCACATGAAAGTAGAGAGGAAGTATAAATAAAGATAATTGTTAACTAACATATGTGTACAAAGTTTCATAGACTACAACCCATAAATATATGTAGGCAGCAAATCATAAGTATATAAGGCAGCAAATCATAATATATTTAGGCAGCAAGCCATAAATAATTATTTAGGCAGCAAATCATAAATATTTGAAGAGCAAGAAAGAGACAGAGATAGAGAGAGAGGGGGAGGCAGAGAGCAAGCGGGAAAGAGAGTGGGAAAGAACAAGTAAGGGAGGCAGGGTGAGAGTGAGAGAGGGAGAGAGAGGAAGGAAGGAGGAGACACAGGGTGGCGGAGAGAGTGAGTGAAAGCAAGCAGGAGAGAGACAGTGAAAGTGGGAGAGGGAGAGAGAGGCAGAGAAAAAGAGAGGGGTGAGACAGAACAAAGGGGGGGAGAGAAAGAGAGACACACACACACAATCTGAAGAATCATGGTGGGAGCAGTGGGTGTATACTGAAGAAACATGTTAGAAGAGAAGTCACCAAAACTAATACAAATTTCTTTCAGTTTAAATGAAAATAATCACATAGTTTGTCTTTTTTTAAGTATTATGAAAGAATTTTTTCCTTTCATGGACACATAATATTTGGTAGAATGAGGTAACTTGCCTTCTTTTAGGCAGTCTGACAGAAGTTTCTAGATGACATTTTGTTGTTGTTTTTGATCATTTTGTTTTCACTGTCACATGATTTTTTGAAGCCAGTGGTTACTGTTGTTTTAAGATAGTCAAGAAGACTTACTTTTGTAAAGGCAGAATTACTGTGGTGAACTATATAAATGTTGTATATCATATATACATGTAACAAGACATACAAGCGTGAAGTAACTGATGTGAGGGGAAATGTGACTGGTTATCAGCCAGTAATAAAAGTTTGATACCCAGTCTGATTTACTGCTGTCAGACATGGCACCAGTCTGACCAGGCAGTGGTCTCCAAGGAATTATGGGTAGAATTAGTTTACCAATATGGCTGACAGCCACATAGCCTTAATGCCCATCATAGATTAACAGGGAAACTAGATCTACAGACACAATTTGTTGATATTTTTGCTGTCCGTTTGTGATTATTAGTAGAGAGGGTTTGTCAGTTGCCAGCTGGTTTCCGTACCACACTCTGACCTTTAAATCTCAATTAGTAATCTAAATTTGGAACTTTTCCTTTTTTGTGTGTATTTTTTGTTGAACAGGCACAATAATATCATTTATGATTCAATAGTTGTGGCACTTGCAAGAGAGAAGTTAGACTCCTTTTTTTTTTGTGGAGGAAGACCCAAGGCAAATATCTGGGTCAGCTGGAGGACCTTCTCACATTAAAACCTTCACCCCAAACAGGACTCAAACCCACGTGTAGTTAGGCTTACCAGTCTGAGGAGTTACAAGCCTGTGGCTCTACCACTATCCACAATCACCCATCACAATGACCACTACTATAGTGCTGCCTTCACTGCCGTATAGCAAGGATGTGAGCACTTGGCATGATACTACACTCAGTCACATTATCTTGACACACGGCCAACCAGTTGCAGACTACCCTTATATTTGCTTGAGCGTTAGCAAGGGAGCTACACCACCACCACCATTTTTAACGACTTTGGTATGTCGCCGCGCAGGTCAAACCCGAGGACTCCCATACCTGGAACCAACACTCTATCGATTGCGCAACCAGGTCTGGTATGACTTCTATTGTCTTGGTGTGACGCATATGTAAAAAATAACAACACATTTTTATAAATTTTTCAATGCTGGTTTATTTTTTGTTAGCTCATTTTCTTAGTATGTTGTATGTTTTTGTCGTATATTTTTATGTTTATTATAAAAATACCCAAGAAAATATGACAACTTCTATTTCAGAAGTTATTGCTAACATTTTCCTCCATATTGACAATAAGGACCAGCACCCTGCATTTATACCTGATATAATGACAAGTAAAGCTGAAATGTTTTTTTTATTTTCTCTATGAGGAACATTAATTCAAAGTTTGAATTTCTAGTGTACTTATGATGTCACAAATATATCAGACTGGTTGCCAATCAGTGTAAACTTGCATAGTTTTGGGAGAGAGATAAAAGGTGAACCAGACAGATCTGACAGCAAAAGGCAATATAGACTCTTATTTGTTGGGAGTATAAAACTGTTGACTTGAAATAAATGTCTGGCTTTTGTAGAAAATAGCTCAGATGATATGTTAAGCCTGTCCTTATAGACGAGACTTCTCCAGTTTTCCATGACAAGACTGCGAGAACTAAAAGCAACAAACACATTTTGATCTTCAGTAATTTAATCGTCAGACATCAAATATATCTGGTTACAATGTATTCTGTCTAGCGATGTGAAAATGTTTGAAAAATTTGCATATAAACAGCAAAAATGAAAATATCACCTAAGTATGAACTTTTGAAGGCATGATTACTAAGATCTATCTTATTTATATTGTAATAAAACAATTATTAACCCTTTATTTATTTATTTACACTGGACTTTCAGCCACCAACTTGGCAATATCTTCTGCACCAGACCAAATTTTACTGGAGCAAATGTTACTTGACCAAACCGAAAGTGTTACAAGTGGTTGGGCTCAGCAAACGGATGTAAAGCATTGTTTGGTTAAGTTTAGTATATATGTTGTCATAATAATTCAGAATGAAAATAATGTGGCTGAAATTCGGTTGGACAATCGGTCCATTTATCTTTTAAAATTTAATGGACCGACAGAGATTTTGGGGGACTCAGGCCACGGTCCGCCAGGTTTTGTCAAAGAATGATATATTTTCTGAAAACACCTTTAGGGTGGAGTAGGCTACAAGTAAATGGGGTGAAAAGAGTTTACACCAAGTTAAGGGTTAATGAACTAATGCTACTGAGTACCAACTTTATTGGCTTTGGTTTAGAAATTTGGGATGCATGTTTTCAAATTCTCTCCCCTTGGCTGGGACTGCTGTATAATTGCTGGAGCACACTCATTCCGTCAGGCTATCACTGTCTGCATATGTCAGTCACCTTGCAATCTTCTCCTTTCATTATTAATGGACGGGAAACTTGCAACATCTTTCCAATATCTTCTCATTGATTTTCGATCCAAAGATGCAGCAAAGGGGAGGGGTTATTGACAGCACATTGCAACTGCCAACATGTTTTAGTCAGAATTTCACAATTCCATAAAAGTGGAGTAAATACAAAGATAATGGTTACAAAAATACTTAGCATGAGTTGAGATAATTCTAAAGCATTTGATTGGTCAAATTTTGATTGGTCAAATTTTGAAAAGTTGTATTTAAATCTGGTCTTATTTTCAAATAATTTTTAAACTTAATAGTGCATGTCTTCGTCCAAAAGCGGGAGCGTTCACTTGTATGTGCATGCACAGTGTAATGGACATAAACTACGATATGAAGGTTCATGAGCTAAAAATAACTTAAAATTAGTTTAAAAGCATTACGGTGCTTTTAAATCCCTCAACCTAAGAACAAAAAATCTTTTCAATGGCAGCATGTTCATATCTAGTGCTCAGATATAAAATCGTATTTCATTATAAATTGTGGTGCTTTTGCTTTTGTGAACAAATGTTTGAAAAAATACAAATTTAACCAACCGTGACCAAGCTGATTTTATCTTTATTACCAATTTGTAGATATTTTTGCAGACGATTGCCACTTAAGACTTGTATGTATTTTCCTCAAATATCTGCCGATAAAATTTGTACTCAATTATCTATCCTGAAAATATTGATTCACTCTAAACAGTCTGTCAGCAAAAAAAAAAAAGCAAGGAACCAGTCGAGAGATCGCTTAAGCTTTGCAATAAACGTGTGGACCAGTCTGTGAAAGTGCTGGACAATTGTGTAATAAAATGCTTGCCATTTCCGGAACATTTCCGATAAGAAAGAATGGCACCATTTCCAGGCCTGGAAGTCATAAAGTCATGCTTTATTGACAATTAAGAAGGATACAATCCCAAATTAGTGACAAGAAAACACAAAGGGCAATTAAACTTTGATAACCATCTCAGAAACAAATTGTCAGCAAAATTTTAGCAACAAAAGGCCATAAAGTGAATCCAGTTTGTCAGCCAGTTTTCGAATGTTTCTGAAATCTCTATAAAAATCTGTCAAATAAACACTTGCGCCAGACTTTCCATTTAACAAATGATAGTAAAACTGTTATCAAGGCTCATGAGCAGTTTTTTTTCTGATCTTGAGGGTCAGTACATCATTAATTAATCAGAATCGTTAATTTTTGCAACTTATTTTTTTAATTTGATTACCATCACAATACTCTTTCCAGGCTTGAAATGATCCCATAAATTCCACGTTCAAACAGCTCTGGAGCTAATACAAAATGTATTTTTGGTCTTGAGAGGGTCACATCTGCCCAGGATAGGACATTATTATGAACAGTCAGGTACAGAACTCCAGAAACTAATGTCAGGCTTAAAATCGGCTATGGTTTTGCACCAAAATATTCTATCTTTCTTAACGAATACCTATATTATGGGTAATCATTGAAATCTGCACATCAAGACGATTCTAATGAGTATCAGGTCTATAGGGTTTGGTGGGAGAAATAATGGATATAGCTGGAGCTGTATATCCCATAATTCTCTACCAAACCCTATATTGTGGGTACTCATTGAAATTGTCATATCAAGACGATTCTAATGAGTACCAGGTTCGTAGGGTGTTGAGGAGAGATAAGAAAGCAGGAGCTGTATATCCCATAATTCTTTACTAAACCCTATACTGTGGGTACTCATTGAAATTGTCATATCAAGACGATTCTGATGAGTACCAGGTTTGTAGGGTGTTGAGGAGAGATAAGAAAGCAAGAGCTGTATATCCCATTATTCTTTACTAAACCCTATACTGTGGGTACTAATTGAAATTGTCACATCAAGACGATTCTAATGAGTACCAACCCTATAGCGTTTGGAAGAAACAGTGCTTCAGAAATGTTGTTTAATTTTTTCTCCAAATACCATACTCTTTACAATTGTCTCAATAAAGTGGTTTGAAGGAGTTCCAGCAACACACAGAGTTCAGATATGAAAAAAAAAGCTTATTTCCAACATCAGATTACATACATTTTGCCACTTCATAAAAAGGTTTCAATTACACTATTTATATCAGGTGTTTTTACTGTGAATCGACTCCTTCATTTACTCTCCCATTTACACTGATATATTCTGACATTCCTACATTTTTATTGTGCATCAGAACTAACCACCCAGGCATAGGCAATTACAGTTACACGTACTATAATAGAAGTCCATAAAAATAGGGGTTTTTATTATCCAAGAATTGGCTTTATTTCCTTTTTATTAAATAAAAAATGCAGAAGAAAAAGAGCAGCTGTGTTTCCCATTTTCCCCTCAGTCTATGTAAAAATACTAGTGTAAGAAATTATTCAATTTGAGGTAGGTGGGGTGAAATCAAATGTTGCTATGATTATAATTATAAAGACAATGATGATGTCGATGACGAAGATGATTGTCTGTTTATTGGGTTTATCTTTTATTTTTAGTTATCAGGAGACGGTGTCCACTTAAAGCAGATATAGTGCTGCCTTCTCTGTGTATAGTATGCCATGAACACCTGGCATGATACCACACCCTGTTACATTATTTTGACACTGGGCCAAACCAGTCAGAACTATTCTTATATTTGCTGTAGCATTAGCAAGAGAGCTATACCACTACCATTTCAATGACTTTCGTATGTCACGGCCCGGGATCGAACCTGGGGCTTCCAGTACCTGGAGCCGACGCTCTACCGATTGAGCTACCAGGTCTGGTCATATAATATTTTACCCCAGGCACTCCATCAAACAAAGTCACAAAATGACAACGGCTTATTAACAAAACTATCATAGTGACATTAACACAAAAACATATCGCAATATTATTTTCTGAAGTGTACAGAAGTGTGTAATGAATTCAGGGACAAAAAAGCGGCAAATATCTGAGAAATTGTTATTTACAAATCTTCATCACTAAATAATGGGATATATATACACATAACAATAAATACGATTCCCTCGAGCATGAGATCTCGATCATGTGTAGAAAAATACCTGTATAATAATAACATATAAATGTTTTGCAAGCATAAAAGAGGGATTAATCTTAACATAAAAACAAGCGTTATGATGTGCAAACATACGCCATTAGTTTTCCATCAAATATTCATAGTTCCATTATTTGTATTTTTTGTCCTCTTATTGTAATTACATTCGGAATAATGGAAGAAAAAGTGTCTAAGCCAGAAACGTCTGTTTCAGATTATTCTGCAGCTGATGTCACCGAAGCGCCATCTATATCAACTAATCAAAAAATGTTTAAAAACAGCAAAAACAAATGTATTTGTCAACTGTTAAATGAATAAAAAAAAAGACACAATTTCAGATCGTCTCAATAAATGTTTATAATGTAATGATCTATTCAATAAATATTCTAAGATCAAAATTAAGACAAATTCTAGATCCACTTAATAAATGAATTTATAAATGAATTTATAATGATCTACTCAATAAATATTCTAAGATCAAAATTAAGACAAATTCTAGATCCACTTAATAAATGAATTTATAATGATCTACTCAATAAATATTCTAAAATCAAAATTAAGACAAATTCTTGATCCACTCAATAAATATTTTAGATCAATTTCATGACCCAATTCTAAATCCATTCAATATTCTTAGATCAATGACAAATTCTAGATCCACTCAATAAAATTTCTATATCTACATAATGACCCAATTCTGGATCCACTTAATAAATATTTTTAGATCAAGATAATGACAAATTCTAGATCCACTCAATAAATAGTCTTTGAGCAACAAGTATGATTCAATTCTAGATCCAATCTGTATCTTCCACAGAACCTGATGGTGTGCGTGATCTTTATTTGTATAAGATCTATTCTGGAAAGAAGTCTCCATTCCTGGTTCTTTAATCTGATTAGACAGCACCACTCATATGTTTTTATGTTAAGAGTGGGCCATTAAAAGAAGTCAAGTATTGGGAAGATATCGAGCTACAAGTTCATTTTTTATTGCATGACATATAACATGGCCCGAGGACAGATGTAAAAGAACTGTTCAACAGCACAATCCTCCACCCATGGACAATTGCATTATCTTTATCCTTAAAGACATTTGTTTGCATTTTGTTTATTTATTTATTTAATCTAATTTTAGTTATCTGGAGACGGTGTCCACTTGAAGCAGATATAGTGCTGCCTTCACTGTGTATAGCATGCCGTGAACTCCTGGCATGATACCACACACAGTCCCATTATCCTGACACCAGGCCAACCAGTACATGTATGAACCACTCATATGTGTTACTTTCGAACATCTACATGCAAAGATGAAATCATACTGCAAGAGCCAACAGCAAACAGTGCAGATCCTAAGCAGACAACATTTAACAGGGATCTGCACTATTTGCCTTATCCTGATTAATAACTGTTTAGCAAAAAAAAAAAGCTGTGGAACAGAAATATCTTTGTGTGTTTAATAGTGCATGCTTCTGTGGATATAGGCTGGCTCCCAGCTGTTGTTGTGGGACTGGGTGCATTATGGGACATAAATAATTCACTTCCTCTCACACAGACACAGGGTCTTTCTAAAGACTCAATAATGAGTAGCCTCGAACAGATCAATGAAAACCCTTGCATTTCATGTACCTCTCTATACACATAGACAGAGCCTCATTATCATTTCATGATGAACTTTTTAAGGTTTTTTTCCAGATGTTTCTGCAGCGATATACGTTTTGCTTTGTTTTTTGTAACATCGCACCAATACAATTATGATCATATTGGTGATGTCCAGCTTATTATTGGTGGAGGAAGATCCCAAATATATATCTGGGTAGAACCACCGGTGCACCACAGGTAAGGTTGCCCCGACCGGGACTCTAACCCACGCAGTGAGGGGCTGAGGAGCTTCAAAACAGCTACTCTAACCACTCGGGCCACTGGTGCCCGCAGCAATATTTACCAGTTTTATTACCAAAATGCTATATAAAAGTATCCTTCGAGGAACCTGTCTTCTCGATAAACATACAAATAAATACATCATTTTTTCATGTATTTTTATGCCAATTACCTTCAATAGATGAATTATAATTATCATTTTACAAATTAATATTTGATGTAAGACCATTTTGTTTCAATATTCTCAATGGTACAGTCCAGACATGTAAGGCGATGCTTTTTTTTCACAATTTTGGTAAAACCTTTTGGGTAAAAAACAAACAAACTGTTATTAATCTGTGATTGTATATAATTAAAATGAAATGAATACAGAAATATGTCAAACATTGTTGTACAATATTGATGGACCAAGCACACAAAAAAATTGTTGTGAAGCTAAATGTTTCTCTGTTGACAAATAAGTAATACGGTAACAATGTGACAAATTGAGTCTATTCCCATGTATAGCATTATCATTTTCAATGTTATGTCGTAAATCATCATCAACCGCATCCATTTCTGTTTCGTCTTATTCTGCAATGAGGCATAATTATGCAAGAAATTTTCAAACGACCATATTGGAATTGATTTCTGAAGCATTTTCTGTTCTCCTTCTTGGTCTGCTGAGCATGTATAAATCAAACGTATGCAAATAGTGTAGATCTAGATCAGTTAGCTCGTGCTGATTGCTCCCTGTCTAAGATCTGCACTATTTTCTGCCCTCTCTTTAGAAATAGGACTAGTTTTGTTTGCATGTCAATGTATTTAGAAGCAAAAAACAAAGAATATAGCTATTGACACATGCAGCAGTCTATGGACAAACTTTACCAAGAGATAACACCAAGATCAATAGGCACAAAGAATCATAGAATTGTTTTCAGCTCGCAGTGATCCAGTCACACAGGGAATATTGCTTTGTTGTTTTCGTGAAGAGAGCCCCAACACGGTAACTTGCCTAGAGACAAATATTTGCATTTCAACAAAAAAATGTATTCATCTGGACTTATTTTGAATAACCACTAGTATATTGATACTTGCAGGGACAAATATTTGGTTTTAACAGAATATTTCTCGTGTGAATTTATTTTGAAATATCTATCATCAGGAGTTCAAATATTGCTATATTGCATTGGTAATAACGAAACAGGGAGTCCGGGAAAGAAATAAAAGACAATTAAAACTGTGAACTTTATATTAATGTGCCACTCGCTACCTTAATATAACAATATTAGAAAGCTGGCTGATAAAATAGTCAACAGAGACCATTTTGCACAGACCAATATTAATATTTCCTTCTTGAACAAAATACTTGCATTAGAAACTATTTTGATATTACCATCTTGATATTACCATATGTAATTTATCATTTTGCATATCCCAATTAATTGCCCAAAATCTCAACTGCAAGTTCTTTTCACAAGAATTCTTTTTGATAGAATGAGACATGAACCATTTATCAAAAGAAACAAAGAGAATGAAGCAGTTATCTGCAGAGTACAGAGTAGCACACTAACAATCATCAAAAATAGAAATCACTCGATAAGTTCAAAGACTTATGGTCTAACATTCGCAAGAAATCATTTACACTGTCACTTTCTTGTTGACAGTGAATAAATAAAACACTGACAACAACAAACAATACCAGGGAATGTAAGCATGCCTCAAAGCTTTCTCTTTTTCAAGATTAAATACAACTCATACCACTAGTACAAGAAAAAAATATTGTTTGGAATATTCAGAACTTATTCCTGCCAGTTGACAGGACAATGCCTGCACATGAATAAAGCACACCTCTATCCATACATCAATGTCATGGAAAAATGGATGGAGTCACATTTCTTTCACATTTTCCACATACTGACCAAGCTGGTTGCTGCTACTGGCAAACAAAATGCCAAAATGTAAGTAAATCCGCTATTATGATAGGTACAAGCACCCACAAATACTGGGGTAGTTTTTTTGTGAGTTATGCTTTATTATTTCTGACATTTAAACCAGAAATGCATGGGTTTCATTAGCTACCAGTGTGTTCTTCGATATGAATCTGCAAGGAAAATTAGTGCATGTTGTTACAGCACAGTTAGGGTGATTATTGGTGAAGAATGTCATAATTATCGTGGTAGAACCATCAATGCACCTGCAGTCAGCTAGAAGATTCCTTTATGAAATTGTACCAAACTGGAACTTGGTTTGATTGTGTTTGTATGTTTGCTGGATTTATTGTCCATATAACAGTTTTTTTAGCAAACTGACGCTGTCCTCATGAAGCAGATATTGTGCTTAGCCTACACTGTGTATAGCATGACGTGCCACATCCAGTCACATTTAAGCAGGCACCAACCAGTCTTGAAACTTCCCTTACATAATTTGCCATGTCCATTTGTAACAATTTTGGTATGCCATTGCCTGAATTGGAACCTAGGGCCTTTACACACACACACACACACTCACACACACACACAGAGTACCACCCCCACCTCCATTTTTTGTTTTGTTTATTGGGTTTACTGTTTCAGCAACAGTATTTCAGTTATCTGGACACGGTGCCCACTTGAAGCAGATAAAGTGCTGCCTTCTCTGTGTATAGCATGCCGTAAACACCTGGCATGATAACACACCCAGTCACATTATCCTGAAACCGGGCCAACCAGTCGTGGAACTAACCTTATATTTGCTTGAATGTCAGCAAAGTAGCTTTAACTACTTTTTTAATGACTGATATGTCATAGCTCAGGATCGAACCAAGGGCTTCTGGTACTTGGCTCTTTGATAGTTCAGGGAAGTGGGGATCCTTTCCACCTATGTCAAAATGAACAGAAGAGATTTTGGGATGATAACTGTAGGGACACTTCTCTTAAACAACACATATCCCCAATCAGGATTTAAACTCTCTCAGCATGACGATAAAACAAAAGCAGCCAAGAGAAACTGAAAATACTTAGGGATTTATTTTATTCTTGCTGTAAAACTGCAATGTTCTGATCATGTTACATCATTCTGCATCCATCAAGCACCCTGAATTTTTTTTTCCAGGGGGCTCACATAAATTTCCCACAACCCTTTTCCATCAGCAAGTCTGCCCATTTCACCACAGAGACACATGTTTGCATGATAGGCTGTGAACTTTTTTTTTTCTGGGACACATGTTTAAAGACATGTGTTAGCTGTGAACATTTTTTAGAGACACTTAACCCCTTAACCTCCATTGTTTTTTTTGTCATAACTTGTACAAATTATTAGTTATTTCTTACATCTTCGTGCAAATGTAACCTTATATTCTGCCTCAGATCCAAATAGTGCAGATCCTTATCAGAAGCTCCCACCAGGAGCCGGCTGATTTCGACCAACACCAATTGCCTGAAGGAAATTATTCATTTTTTGCTTAGCAGGCCAAGACTTAATTCGTAACATTTTTCAGTGAAATAATTGCGATTCTATAAACATTTTCAGAAAAAGAATTGCATTGTGAACATTTTTTTAGGGAAATATAAATTAAATGCTATGAACATATTTTTAACATACCACCTTGCTATCAGAACCTGCCCAGCCTGACAGGCTCATCATGTATGTATAACAGGTGTTTCTGATGTTTACACGGTTCTGTGTACATGTGTTTTAATGGCAGTTTTATTGTAAACTCTGCTGCCCTAGTCTACTGGTAGGGTTTCCTGGCAGTCTTGAGGTCTCTAGTTTTCCTAACCGGGGAGCTCTGCTGGGGAAAAGACAGTCAGACTGGGAAATATGGTGTGATTTATGTTGTTGTTTTTCTTAATAGTTTGATGGTGTAAACCATGGTGAAATTAATTTCCCAGTTAATTACTATGACTTATTTCTTGCCAATCCCTGATCTATGAATTAATTCCACTTTTTAGGTAGGTCATTTAGGTATGGTCATATTATCAACATTTGTTATAAAACATAGGAAGTGGCATGAAGGGTCTTAAACTGGCCAATCTGTAAAGAGTCACTGACCCTCTTCTCTAAGACTATTCCTGCTGCGAGTCCTACATTCTAAGTATGTGATCATTTTATAAGACAAATTTGTAAGCAAAGAAGCATTATACCAGCCTACTTATTGTGTGCTATTAGTTCTGCATAGGCAAGCACTTAGCTGCTTCCTTCCAACACAAAAACAGAACATTAGCAAATGAATGATGCAACAATATAATCCCAGACACACAAAATACTACCTGCAAGAACGCAGGACCCCAAACCCCACCGCTCACGAAAATTCAGAATAGAGGATGGAGTAACAGAGCCCTGGGCCTGAGATTATAAAACTCGAGTTTGAGACCATTCTCAAGACTCTTGATTGGCTGAATTTTAAAAGAAATTTGACATCTGACCAATCAATTACCTGAGGATGAGCTCAACACAAGAGCACAACTTTTTATAACCTTGGACACAGATCTCTAGAAAGAGAGGAGACAATCAGACTTGACACTACAATATATCCCACAATTCTCTACAAAACCCTACATTGTTGGTACTCATATAAACCATCTCATCAGCTGATTCTACAGAGTACCAGGTATATAGAGTTTGGGTGTAAAGAAAGTTATTTGCTTGAGAAACAGTCCATACTGATTCACCCCTGAACCTGGAGTTTTGCCATGGCCACATGGTGTAATTCCCTCCTTCTGTGACATGTGAATGACTTAACAACTTTTTTTTACATGATAATCATGCTGTAATAGGAGTCATGCCGGCTCTGGGAGGCAAAAATGTTTACATCTCTCTGTAGAAACGTTCTGAATGCCAGCACACACAAAAAAAAATGAAAGATGGAGTATTTAAGATGAAGAAATACCCGTTGAACCATGATTGTGTAATTCTTCTGAGAAAACATGTAATTTTCATTATACATACTTTGATCTAGATATCACTTCCAAGTCAAGCATGGTAGCCTCACTTCGTTATCTTATCGTTTATCTTAACTAACATAATGGATTCGTAAAGAAGTTGTAAGTGGAAAGTTCAAAACATTGCAACATTCTCTAAAACCGTTTCATTGAAAAGGGTTATAAAGATTGTTATGTGATAGCTTGGGGAAACATGATTATGTGATAAACAAAGGCAATATAATTGGTAATAAGTCATAAGCTATTTTCTGTCAGTAAAAAAATATGCTACTTATATACAATGGGGAATAAGATTTTGTCCTGTAACAGCTTTTCCTTTGAAAGCAAATTTGAGCATAAGAGCTTTTCCTTTGAAAGCAAATTTGAGCATGAGAGCTTTTCCTTTGAAAGCAAATTTGAGCATGAGAGCTTTTCCTTTGAAAGCAAATTTGAGCATGAGAGCTTTTCCTTTGAAAGCAAATTTGAGCATGAGAGCTTTTCCTTTGAAAGCAAATTTGAGCATGAGAGCTTTTCCTTTGAAAGCAAGTTTGAGCATGAGAGCTTTTCCTTTGAAAGCAAATTTGAGCATGGGAGCTTTTCCTTTGAAAGCAAATTTGACAAAGGACATGATGTAGTAGGTGCCAGATATGTAAGTTTTATTATAGACTTTACCAGAACCCATTTTCTGTGTTCCGTCTGGGCTTGGGTACAATTCTGAGCATTTATATTTCATGTTTAACGAGAATGTGTAGACTGGGAATAAATCCCCAAATTTATGGGATGAGGAGTTGTACAAGAGCCACTCCTCTGGTCTAAATTTAAATTATAAAAACCTGAAACATTTTTCCAATGTAAAAGGAACAAGTTATTTTTTTCTCATTCCGGAATCCATGAATGGGGATAGGTACGAGTACAACTAGAATGCAGGTTAATAGTTGACTTGAGTAATGACTGTGAAACTGTAGGCAGGTAAAAGTCATCATAACAATTGGAAGAGCATCTCACCATCATTATGTTTCCCCATCCTTTCGAACCAACTGTGCTGGAGAAAACTTAATGACAATACCAGGATCAGCCATTATGCCCCCACTGCCAGGGAGGATCAAAATAATGACTGATCCCTTCCCATTACCAACTGCTACTTCTTGTCACGATTTTTCAACAACATTTTTTGAGTGGGTACTTTCCGTATTTTACAGATATGTTTTACAGTCAAGAGACTCGGCTGCAAGCCATGCTGATTCTGATCACAGCAGTAGCTGGTTGATCTGGACCTACATTTTTGCCAAAGCCGGACCATTTTGTTTTAAGCAGGCTAAGATGTTAGCCTGCGTCTCTTGCAAACACTGTCAATTTCAAGTGTCAGTCTTAAAAATGTCTCTATGCTTGAATTGCCACATTAACACAATTTTAAGTGTGGCCAAGAATTAAGGAAAATGTTAGTGTCGGCCAATTAAGCGCTCATCCCTTTACTCACTGGAAACAACATGCACTTTAGTAACATATAACATACCCCCATCCTGATGGTGTTTCCAGCATGTCAAGGGGAAAAAAGAAGTTTAAACAGTACAATTCACTAAGGCTAAATGAAGGACCAGAACTGTACCATGCTTATTATATTATAACATTTTTTTGTTGTGTTTTCTTGTTGTTTTTTCTTTCTTCCTCTCACTGCGTGGGTTTGTGTCCTGTTCAGGGCAAAGGACTTAATGCGGGAAGATTTTCCAGCTGACTTTCTGGAAACCCGATACTTCCTCAAAATCATCTCATGACAATTTCAATTAAGCAAACAATAAACACAAATACTGGCCAGAAATTAACAAATATAAGTTTTGAAATGTGGAGTGTAATTCAATTCAATAAATGTCACTGAAATTCGCAAATGCTCCAGAAAATGCCATGATCTTAAATATGGCCTTGAACTTCACAAGGATTCACTTTTAAATGTTATGCACGATATAAGTAAAAACCCATGGACAGACATGTTTGTTTGTTAATTGGGTTTTTCATCCCACCGACAGTATTTCAGTTATCAGACAATGGTGTCCACTCGAAGCAGATATAGTGCCTGGTGAATTACATACAAAATCTAAAGAACTATAGCTGCCACAACCTTGTTTAACTTTCTGTAATATGATCAATCATCCAGAATTTCGACATGCATTCTCTCCTGTAACATCTGCTGTAGAAACACCAGTGTGCAGTCATACTTACTACCCTTTCTACATGGCAGAAAAACGAAAGAAAAATGAAAGAAAAAAAACACAACGAAGCTTTTGTGCAAACCGAAGAGTGACAGAATCCCTCAAAAAAACCTCAGCCAATAGGTGTATGTGTCTAGAAAGTTTACAATGGTGGTTGAGGCTCAACCCAAGGTATATTCTGTTTTTGAAATGTTGAATTGCGGCAACCAATTATGATTATCATAGCAACGTCAAGCTATTTTGGTAGAGGAAGACCCCAAACAAATATCTAGGTAGAACCACCGGTGCTCCTCAGGTCAGCTGAAAGACCTTCCACATTAAGTCCTTTACCCCGACCGGGGCTTGAACCCATGCACTGAGAGGCTTAGCAGTCAGAGGAGTCTACCACCATGCCATGGGCGCCACATCAACCAAGTTAATGTCCTGGATCCAGAAATTTAACCTTTACACATGAAAGAAACATTTCAAAAAATTTAAATGGCCTAAAACAAATCTTGCCACCTACACACAAATCAATTAAAATGTCTATTTACCATTGTTGGTTTTTAATTTATATTTTTATTTGCTTTTCAAAAATAATAAAATAGAATGTAATTTCATGTCAATTCAAAACTTGAAATAAATGAGATGCCATGTTAAATATTCCTTAAACCTATTTAGTCATAAACATGTTTTTTTTAGATGTATACAAGTTAAACATACAATAAAAAGATGAATTCTCTCCAGTTCCAGAATTGAAGACTTGGAACTGTTAAGCTTGTATAAAGCATGCTGTCCATGTAACTGTGTCTAATGTATGTGAACAAGGCTTCTGACAAAAAATTTACCTGTCCTGTTTCTTGTAGCAGACTTTTCGAGCAGTTGTTTAGATGCAGAAACACAGCTGCTGTGATGTATTTTCCAGGTGAAAGGATTGCGCAGTCACACACAACAGTTTCATAATACAGACAGGCCTTCAGTTTCATTGGTGGAAGCTATCCCACAAAGCACCCTAGTTTGTTGGGTTTATTGTCCCACAAACTGTATGAAAGTTATCTGGAGACCATGCACACTTGGAATAGATAAGGTGCTGCCTTAACAGTGTTTGTTTTTGAAATACACTGCAGCGACCAGTTACAATCATTATAGCAATGTCCAGCTTTTTGTTGGAGGAAGACCCCTGACAAATGTCTGGGTAGAACCACCGGCGCACTGGAAGCCAGCTGGGAGTCCTTTGCACATTAAGTCCTTTGCCCCAAATGGGATTTGAACCCACGCGGTGAGAGGCTAAGCAGTCAGAGGAGTTACAAATCATTGATTCTACCACTATGCCCTCGCCTTGATAGTGTAAAACATGCCCTGAACACCTGGAATGACACCACAACCAGTCACATTATCCTGACACCAGACCAACCAGACATGGTACAACACCTATATTTGCTTGATTGTCAGCAAAGAAGCTATCTCACTACTTTTTATTTTAAAATTTGGTATGTCACAACTCAGGATAGAACCAAGGGCTTCAGGTACTTGGCACTTGGATAGTTCAAATTCATAACATATGTTCATTTTGTTCAATAGCAGAGGAAAACCTAACGGACTTACTCTGGGTAGAATCACAGATGCAGTAATTAAGGGTCTAGGTGTGATTAATACTTTTTTGGCCGAAGATGTCTTCTTTCGGATTGAAAACTTGTGCAACAGAGAATGTAAACTTTTGTTTTGACATCCCACAAACGACCTTGAAATCAATGTGTATATACAAGTATTGCTGCCTTCACTGTGATAGCATGCCTATTTTTTAATTACATCCCCTCAATCATGAACTTTGCTTGCATACATCTTCATCATACATGAAGCTTTTTTTGTGATAAATCTGTATCTTTACAAAAAATGCTTAGACAAATAACATCAAAAGACAAGTTAATAATCTTCTATAACATTATTTCTTTTCCTATCAAAGAGCTTCACCTCCACCAACCAATTGGTCCAGGGGCATTATTACCATCTTGTTGCTTAGTTACATAAGGGAGCTGTCATTGTTTCAGAAATCAGGGAGGTGTCAGTAACTAGTTGGCACCTGTATATGCTGTTGTTGGCACGAGGCCCCCGTGCAACATTCCTACAGTCGCGATGTGCTAACTAGAACATGGGGAAAACATACTTATTGTCAGGCGTCAGGCTTAATTGCTATTGCAATCAGATGTTCATGTAACATCAATAGCTTTCAAAATCAGGTGAGAATTTCTTAGGTAAAATGTTGTATTTCTCCAAAACATACCACATTTTGAATGCAAATGGTATGGATTGTTATTTTCCTAAGCCAGATCAATTTTGGCTCAGAGTGCCAAGTTCATAGGGACACAGACGACTTTTTTTTGCATTATTCATAAAATATCAGAGAACAATACACTTTAATGGAATTATTCCATTCTGCTAGCAGGTTTGCGGACAAAGTGTAATGCCGGTATGCATTCATTCCTACGCCGCCCCCTCTCATCCCCTCCCCCTGCCAACCTCCCAGAGATTCAGAAGAAGAAAAAAACAAAAGTTGATTAAAAAGTCCAATATTTGTTTTAACATGGAAGTTGTCTATCTTCAAAATGGTCTCATTTGCTGTTGTAATTAAGGTTGATGGCAAGTGTTGAAGATCTGAAATTGTGTTCGTGAAGAATCTTAGTGTTTTTTTCTTATGCAAAGAAATTTCCTTTTATTTTGAAAAATAAGTCTAGAAATTATTTTCTTACCTACACTAAGAATTTTTTTTAAATTTAGATAAATATATATTATGAAATTAATTAAATTAAGTTTCTAGACTTAAGATAATCTCTTTTAAACAAAATATTAAATAACTTAGATGAATCTGGACCCTTGGTTGTACTGAAGTTCAATAAGAATGCCAAATTATGCCCGACCAGTTAACTTATTTTTTTGTTGTTTTATTACATCTGAAATCCTATCACAATTAATTTCTTAAAGGCAGAAAATAACATTGATTTTGGTAGAATACTTGATTATTACCAAGGATTTATTGTTAGTTTTGTTTTTCTTATTTGTTACAACGCATCAACACAATATTGTGACAATATTGACGAGGTCCAGCTAATTATTGGTGGAGGAAGACTCCTGACATATCTTGGTAGAGCCACCGGTGCACCACGGGTTAGCTGGAAAATCTCTCCACATGAAAGTTCTTGCCCCAACAAGGTCTCAAGCATACATGCTGAATGGCTGTGGAGTTACAAGTCAGCGGCTCGAACCCAAAAATGTAATAACTTATTTTTTATTCTCTTCAAACAATCTTGTTTGCATGTAATTTAAATGTCTTTTTTCCTTTCAGTTTTTTTTATATTAGGAAACCTTACCAGGTGTGGAATGAAGAACTTGCTAATAGAAGATCAAAAAGAAAACCAGTACGACTTATAATCCTTGGATTCTTTTCAAGAATACTCCAAAGCCCTCCAAACACTACAGCAACCTTGAGACTTAATTGATTTTTTTATTCAATCAGGCCTGGGACTTGTCAATTAATAACCTCATTTGCATGAAAACCCTAAAACAGACACTATCCCCCATTTAAGAAACCTTACAGTTTCCCAGCAACCAAGGAAAATCTCTCTCAAAAGCCATCTGGCAAGACGTTATAAGGCGTTATAATTTTCACAAATTATTTTCAAAAGACGACAGCCTCTGCTGAGCAGGGTGTCGCAAGGTCTTTGTTTGCTTGACTTCTCCAGATGACAATTATGTCAATACACGCAGGAGTCGGGTTCAAGTAATTTTCGTGTTTTGTTGGTTTCTAAAGTTTTTTTCTCCTCCAAAACCTCATTTGAATCTCCTCAATGTGACAATTTCAGTAAGTACCAGCAATTTGAGGTTTGATAGAGAATTATGGGGTGTTTTGGGAATAGGTAGGTATTAAACTCCTTTAATTTTTACCCAAACCCTACGAACCTGGTACTCATTAGAATCAGCTAGACGAGACATTTTCAATGAGTATCAACATCACAGGGTTTGGAGGATAATTATGGGATATATTGGGTACTGGTAGGTATGTAACTTTTTTATTTTTTACCCAAACCCTACGAACCTGGTACTCATTAGAATCGGCTTGATGAGACATTTTCAATGGGTATCAACATTACGAGTTTGGAGAATTATGGGATGTATCCCTAAATCGATTTTTTTTTCTTTTGTATGGAGCTCTGAACTTAACACAAAGATGAAAGGTGATGGCTTTTGTTGTTTTGTGCTCCATCACATGTCCAAGTGAAGGGTAAAATATTACTTTTCAACCATACTTTTAATGACTATTTGACAATTGGTAACCTTAACTCACAGCTCAATATTAGAAACAAAAAAAGAAAATCAGACTTAAGGAAGCACTTTATCTCAAGGTTCTAAACTAAACATTGGTCATGTGATGCATGGTATTTAAATCTTCTCAAGATGAATCAAAATGAGCACCCACACAAATTTATACCCCTTTGTTTTTGACAGCAGACCCTCCCACCCACTGGCTGGTCAGTCCACTCCTGGTTTAGAGTCCTTTAATAAGCACATCTGGCCATAAATATTTGCTTCAATTACACCTCTAAGCAAAATAAGTCACAACTGAACAAAGGAAACAAGATCTGTCAATTGTGAAATCAACAATTTCTACCAAGATGTCAATTTAACTGGATTGGTTAAATTTTAGGTAAAATTTTATTTCAATTTCGTGACTGACCAGTTCTATTATTACACATCCAGGCACTTTATCCCGACACCGGGGTACCAGTCTTGGAATTACTTGTTAACTTAAGAAACTTTTAGAAACCAAATCAATACCATACCACTACCAATTTTTACAACTTGGGTAAGATGCAGCCTGGATTTGGATCCAGCGCCTTCTCTAACTGGAGCTGACACTCTATATTTTAAACTTTTATTGCTTATTAAGTTATTAAATATTTTTTAAAGTTTGCAATAAACATTTCAATTTCAGTTTCTCACATTTCAGTAGACTATCTCGATTCATTCAAACCAGACGTGCATACACCCCATGCCCTTGAGCAGAGCAACAACACCCGTTTTTCCTTGCGAGAGAGACACAATAAGTAATAATTATTAACACCCCGAAACCATTTAGCAACCATCTTTAATTTCTGGACCCCTATCCTGCTGCTTTCATAAATAACCAGACCATTTTTAGTGTCTTTCTTAAAACTACATTTACAGGTAATGAGATATATAGCTCAAGACATTACATTAAATAAAACAAAAACTGATCAGTCGGCTCCCAGTGGGTGCTGGTCGATCTGGATATATACTTTTTGCCGATGCCTACAAAATTCATGTTTGCTTATTGGGTTTCTCATCCCACCAACAGTATTTCAGTTATCTGGAGATGGTGTCCACTTGAAGCAGATATATTGCTGCCTTCACTGTGTATAGCATGCGATGAACACCTGGCATGATACCACACCCAGTCGCATTATCCTGACACCAGGCCAATCAGTCGTGGAACTACCCTTATATTTGCTTGAGCGTTAGCAAGGGAACTATACCACTACCATTTTTAAAGACTTTGGTATGTCGCAGCCCGGGATCGGACCCGGGGCCTCCCGTACCTGAAGCTGACGCTCTACAGACTGCACTACCAGGTCTGGCCACAAAATTCATGCTTTGAAAGCTCAAAGTCAATTAGCTTACAACAATCATGAAAATGGGGATGAATAGTGTACTTTAGAAAGATTTTGTTATAAAGCCAGGACATGAATTTAGAATCTCATATATATTACATAAGGATCTGGCCTCAGGAAAAATGAATGGCTTTCCTACCTCATAGAAAACAATTCTCGGAAAAAAAAAATCCCACCAATGGTTAATATGTGCATATCTTGGCAGACTGCTTCCCTGGGTGTATCTCAGGATAGGTGTTTATGGGTCTGATTCTGGCAAGTTCCATGATGTGATAAAATATAAATCAACATCATCACATTTAATATGAACTCATGAACAAGAAAATGTTGCCTGTTGTTGCAGTTTTTAGTGGTGGATTGTTGCGCAGGTACATCTTATAACCATGGTAACAAATTCCAAGTCGTATTGTTTCATATTGTTTACACTATCACGAGCAATAGGAATCCAAGTACAAAACAGTTTGATATTAAATGTTATGGTTGTTTTTGGTTATGTGGTACCGTGGAACACATGTAATTATAATGCAATCAAATGTCATATGGTTGCAAATATCTGAAGCAAATATTCTCCTCATTGTTTGTGTAGGATTACTTTTTTGATATTAGATATTTTGGGTGCGTTTCATCATATATCTTAAGATCAATTGAAAAACGTTCTTAAATTTTGGTCGTTCGATCACACCTAAGTGCATTTCAACAAACGGTTGTAAGTGCGATTGGAAGCAAATAGATCAATAGCACTATCAAGTTTTAAGAGCAATTTTGCTCCGATAGCGATTTCTGAAATATTAATGAACGCTTTTATGAAGGAAAACAATTCTGAAGAGACAAAGATGATGTTCAGATTTATGATGAAATGCACCCTTTATTCATATTATTATATAAATTATATAAAATCAGTTTGCTTATAAAAAAATTAACAGGCATTCGGGCCTCATATACATGAATTGCAGTTATTGATTTAATATGTACAATTTGCAAAAGAAGCATGTCGCCACAACTTAATAAAAGAACAGTTGAACTTCGTTATCTCAAAGTCACTGCGACCTGGCAAAATAATTTGACTTAAAAGAACTTTGAGATATCAGATTTTATGTTAGTATGTGTATGCTAAGTGAATTTTAAGATTTTTAACCACATGTTTTTGTATATTCCTTGTATGTCTAATTGTATGCATTTCCTATGAAGTATATGTTTATCTTTCATGTTACATTGCACCAACACATATTGGCAACGTCCAAATAATTATTGGTGGAGGAAGACCACAGACATAGGTATGGGTAGAACCACCGGAGCACTGCAAATCAACTAGATGACCCCCCCACACACACACCCATCCCCGCTTTTTTAAATTCTCGCCCCAAAATGGAATCGAACACAGGCAGTGACGGGTCGAGGAGTTAAGTGGCAGTGATGGGTTGAGAAGCTAAGTATTTGTTTTTGTATTTTGGGTTTAACTGCACACCAACACTTAACAGGTCATACGGCGCCGTATATTGTTCAGTTTTAACATAGTGTATCAAGATTCACCAGGTCATACAGAGCCAAATACAATGAAGTTTTAACAAAAATAGAGTATCGATACTTAACAAGTCATAGTGTTCCGATTACGATGAATTTTTAATGTGAATAGTCTATCGCTACTAAACGGGTCATACAGTGCTGACTACAATGAAGTTTTAACGTAAATAGGGTATAAACATTTTACAGGTCATATGGCATCAAATACAATAAGGTTTATCGTAAATAGTGTATCAACATTTAACAGGTCATACAGCACCGAATACAATATTTATAAATATAATATAAAAAAATATAAGGTTAAAATAATATGAATTATAATTGAAATAAATATATTTATCAAATAGGAAATAGTATTGTCTTCACTGAGTAGACAAGTAGACTGTCATAATCATGCCAATAAACTCTCTGTCCTTGAATATTCTTTGGAAGAAGACATAAGGCAATGTCAAATAAGTAGAATACAAACCCTTGTTATTTATTGTTGTTTTTAGATCTTGGATTTGTCATCATGCCAGCAAACTCTTACATATCAATTAATACAATTTTAAGGACGATACAATGTAGTCAATTGACTGTAAAAATTACAACTACAAGAAATCCTAGTTAATGTGTTGTTTGTAGGTGGTGGGTTGTTTGTTAAGGTATAATCATGCCAACAAACCCTCAAATATATGGATTCATATAATTTTAAAGAACAATGGAGAGCATTGACATTAAAAATCAGACGACTACAAGCAATAGCCTTGTTTTATTAAGAAATTACTGTGTATTAATTTTGTTGTTTTTTGAGTAGTTGTTGTGTGTTGAGGATAACTGTCATACCAGCTCCCAGTCACATGACAGTCGTCGAAATTAACACACGTCCGTGGCACAGACGTAAAGTTTGTCACCCAACTGGCGATTGTTTTTTGTTTTTTTTATTGAGATTGGGATTTGACAACAATTTAGCCGATACTGTGCAGCGACATTTCTATAATCATATCACAGGGGCACTTATGAGGTGCCCAGGGACTGAACCCGGCCGGTCCATTATACTGACACCAAAGAGTCAGGTATAATGCTGTTCCCTCTGCTCTGAGCGTTTAAGGAGGGAAACCATTATTACCAACTTTAAAAGTCTTTGGTTTGACCCAGCCGCAAGCCTCCCTATCCGCAAGCCAACGCTCTACCACCTCAGCTATTGCAGCCGGTCATTTACTTTTATTTTCTGAAACTTGAAAGTGAGTTCAGAAAGCAATTGGTTGGATTTTGCACAGATGGTTGCAGCAATTACAGTACAATAACAAACAAACCTTAAAAAAAGGCCTTGTTTCTGAACTTCAGGCATTTGGGGTCAGCGCATTTCCAAATGTTACACAGCCAAAAAGCATATAATTATTGGTGCCATGAAACATATAAATAAATTATTTTTTGATATTGCTTTTTATTCATTGTTTGTTTACTGCATTAATTCCCATTGTAGACAAACTATTTTATGTGGATATCTTTTCGTTTATATAAAGTACTGCTTTCAACAGAAACCACTTAATGCACAAGTTTAAATTTGTTCTCCACAGGATAGAATCCACAGGATATAATTCGGAAGGTTCTGAGCTTCCCCAAGAGTTCAGATCAACTAAACCAGCTACAGGCACAATCATAAGACATGGACAATCCTTCTTAGTAAAGGCATCAAAAACTACATCAAGTTTTACCCGTTACCATGGAAACAGTTTCAAGGACCATGCATTTAATTTAATTAGTAAAATCAAAAAAACATATCACTTACCTATATTGCCATATTGGATGGAATTCAGCATATGAAATGAAAAAAAGAAAAAGACATAAGTATAAACCTGAGTTAGATATTAAATATCATTAAAACATTTTAATTTTAAATTTCATTGGAAAAAAAATTATAACTATACACATATAGAAATATTTTGATTTTAATATAAAAAAAAACCCATCTTAGTTATAAATACGATAAATTTTTCATTTTTAATTTACACTTTTGATTTAAATATGCATTTTAAATATACACAAATACTTTTCTCTATCTCTCTATATAAATTATATTTCAATATAAATACGTGTTCACACATATATGTATGGTAAATTGTTGGTTGTAGCTTGCAACAATCTAATATTTTAGTGATGCCACAAGCTTTTCTCATCTGTTTTCACTAACATCTGCATGTTGATGGTAGCATTCAATCTACCAGTTGTTTCTCAGAAACAGATGTAGTTACCAGAGCAGATATTACAAGAATAGCAAATATGACTTTCAGAGAAAATGTTTTTAATAATTTACAAATTAGTAATATATAGAGGCAACTCATTGAAATTGTCTCACTTTTTTAAGAAAAAAATTCTGAAAGACAAATATGGTCATTACAGCGACGTTCAGCTAGTTTGGTCAAGTACGACCCCCATTTGGATCAACATAAAGCTATTTAAGTGTAGGAAGACCCCCAGACAAAGGTCTGGGTAGAACCACCGGCACAACATAAGTCAGCTGGAAGACCTTCCCACAAAAGGTCCTTCAGTCTGACCGGGATTCGAACCCATGCCATGAGAGGTGTGCAATCTGAGGAGTTACAAGTCTGTAACTCCACCACTATGCCATGGGCTCTCGTCTCATTAAGATGCTACAAATGTGTACCCAGTATATAAGGTTTCAGGGATATATAAAGAAATATCATAAAACATACATGTACTTCCCATACACTAAGAACTCCGATGAAATCTGGTTTAAATTCAATCTGCCAGTTGTTCTCAACATCATGCATAGTTAACATCTGTGCAGCCCATGTTCTACAACCAGTTTTATGACTAATCTTGACAGGAAGCTCTTAATTTTTATGCACAATATAATAACTACCTTTCCCTCATAATCATGTACAATTAATGCTTTTATATTAATACCTTAATTAATAAGATAAGTTCTCGCATTGCCTGTGGCGGGCAGCAGTTGCACGTAACCTTGTAAGCACATATATTGAACACTCCAATGTAAATAGCGTAGATCTAGATCAGTTAGCTTCGTCAGACAGCTGTCTGGTTGTGATCTACACTACAACTGCAAAGTATTTAGTAATAATTATATTAAGTTTGGTTTGCAAGCAAATAACTAAGATTGAAAATGGGTTATAAACAAAATATAGCAAGTAAAGGGGTAGACACTTAAGGGACTACTCCCTTCTTGGAAATGTATTATCATTCTTATGATGTTGGGGTTGTTGTTTTTCATACAAGAGCTAAAACCTTGACCTTTGGAAGAAAATTAATGTCTGTTTGCTCAATGAAAACTTTTATCTAATTGATCATATTCACATCAAAGAAAGCACTGAAACATGCCCTTGCATGTCTAAAAAAGATTAATGCACATGTTCATATATATACTATATCAGAAAAAAATTCTCACTTGAAAAATTCTTGACTATGGTGCCATGAAACCATATATACTTGGTACTCATTAGAATTGCCTCAGTGAGACCATTCTGATGAGTACCCTCAACATAGGGTTTGGTTAAGAAATATGGGATATATTTCAGAAAAAAATCAGCACTTACTACAATAAATCTGTGAAAACTGCATTTTTTGTTGGTATGTAATTGTGCAGATTCGAGTTTATTAGTTGTGTGTCAGTGGGTGGTCTACAGTAAATAGGGAAAGTGGACATGAATTGTTGTCACTTTATTAAGAACATGCATGTAGATTTCTAGGACACATTCTAAAACAGAGCTTAAAATTATGGAAAGTTTTTATCAAGCTCTTAATTTTTCTCCAAACTCTGTATACTTGATACTCATTACAATTGTCTTGATGAGATACTTTCAATAAGTACCAACATTATACGGTTTGGTTGAGAATTATGGGATATATTGTAAAAAAAATGCAGCAGATTTACTCCCTTTATCTAGACCTCAGATGTCTTCAGTATGTTTAAGTGTCTCAACTTGGATGCCTTGAATCAATTACCAGAAGAACAATCCTACAAATCCTCTGGGCTCTAGGGGACCAGTTATTAGGTGAATGACCCTTTATTGTTAATATACTGCAGTATTAGTAAGGATCTTGCCCAGTACAAAACAATGATGCCTCCCTTCTACATACTTGCATCACAAAAACATAAAACAATGATGCCTCCCACATATTTCCAACACAAAAACAAAACAATGATGCCTCCCTTCCACAGATTTGCAATATAAAACAGTGCTTCCTCAGAGTTATGCCACTAAAAAATGATTTCTGATAACTAGATAGTTATAACATCCCAGATCCCATCAGTCATTCAAAGACTGAGATAATAAGAATCAGATGAGCTGCTTTCTTTGTGATAGCATGCCACACCTGACAATGCCCTGACACCAAAGAAACCAGTTATAAAACTACCTGCAAGAGAACCCAGAACCTCTTGAACTAGAAAAAATACCATATTCTGAGCTTAAAGCGAAAATTCTGATTGACAATATGAGAAAAATAATGATCCAAAGTACCTTTTTCTTCAAGAGAAAGCCAAATCTTTCTATATGTGTCCAAAATGTGTTGGCTATTTTCCTAATAATGGAAAACAAAACAAAGCTGACTTTAAACTTACAGTGTACTAAGGTGTGTCAACAACTTTGGAAATGACCAGAAAACAAACAAGCCAGAAAGCAAACACAGAGGGATATGACTTTCTGGAAACAATGGATTAAGGGGGTTTTAACGCCAGAGTGTTAAGTTTCATAATAATGTACTCTACAGCCAGGGCAATGACACACATTATGAATTAACAACTCATCATCATTTGTGTTTATAAAATTTGACATCACCCCTTGAATTCTTCATGAAATATGAAGGAAAATTGTTTGGTAATTTTTGACATAAGTTTTTTTTTCATTTTCTAATTAGCAACTAAGTATTTTATATTTGTATTTTGGGCTTTACAGCACACCAACACTTAATAGGTCATACGGATACAATGAAGTTTAACGTAAATAGCAACTAAGTAGATTTCAACAGTGATTTTGTATATGTTCATTGAGAATTTATATTTAAATTCTGAAATTTTTTGTTTATTCTTGCTGAAATCTTTCCTATTTATCTGAAGAAAGTACCCGGTAATTTATATTTGGCTTTGCTGACATTAAAGATTAAAGACTCAAAGCAATATACTGTAAAGAATCATGTTTACACACACAATGCAAAGTGCAGCAGACATTTTTTTGGGGGGTTGCCATGACACCAAGAAAGTATCAATTCTAAATCTTTATGTCACATCTGTATAAGCAATAAGAATCAAACTAACCCATTGTCAACTGGATATCAGAGATTGCTAGGACAGGAAAGAAAATCAATTTTTATCAGTGCACTTCTTCATTCAATTTAGACTACAGTTCATTAAAGTTCATTAAAAAAAACTACTCTATACCACTGAAAGCTTGTTTGTTGGGCATAAACCCTTTAGACAAAAAAAAAGAAATAAACAAATGTGGCAAAAAAAAATGAATCAAGAATTCATTCAAGTTTCAGCAAAAGTAATTGACTTGAGATTGCAGACTTCATGAACTGTCGGTTGGAAGAATGACATTGAATGGTGCTCCGCCCAGGGCTCCTGCTGCTTAAATGCACCTTAAACACAGGGTCTGTACTATTTCAACCTGTCCAAGGGCTTTGTATATAACCCCATAGGTCTAAAATTAAGGGGTGTGTTTCCCAAGCTAACTCTTATTACCTCCTGAAACCATTTACATGTTTGTCTGAATCTTTCAATTGAAAAACTTACCCAAAATTATAGTGTTAGGTAATGATTATTAGCATATTTGTTTACATTGAGCACACTCATTATTTCTTATTTTGCTTATGCAATATATTCTTAATAGTTCTCAACCAAACCCTATCAAGCTGGTACTCATTAGAATTGTCTCATTCGGCCGATTCTAATGAGTACCAGGTATATAGGGTTTGGTAGAGAAACGACAGATTTAGCTTGAAAAAAATCTATGAGAAAAACACTTAAAAAACCCATAATCTGAAGCTTGTGCTGTGATAGGAAAGGTAAGTTAATCCAGGCAGTCATGTCTTATCACCTCTTAGGTCTCAGCAGGCCGCTAACAATGCCCTCTCACGACAATGAGGGGCAATCAATCTACTGTACCTAACCACAGGTCACATTTTAATGGCCCGCCAATCAACCCAATCATCCCACGTTTAGAGCTCATACGTTGTCTTATCATCCGAAAGGTATTTCACCTTTTGCCTTTTTCATTCTTTTAAGCCAGCCACTATCATTTAATATCCCAGGCCGACTCTTGAATATCTATATTTAAACACTGCTTCAGATAATAGAGTTTGTTCTGAGGCTTAATTCTTCCTCATTCTATATTACTGAGTCTTTGCTGAAGTTAAGTCTTTTCTCATTGCTTAGTCTATTCGCAGGCTTAGTTGCTTAGTCTATTCTCAGGCTTAGTTGCTTAGTCTTTACTAAGGCTTACTTGCTTAGTCTTGGCTCAGGTTATGATGCTTAGTCTTTGCTCAGGCTTAGTTGCTTAGTCTTTGCTCAGGCTGAGTTGCTTAGTCTTTGCTCAGGCTTAGTTGCTTAGTCTTTGCTCAGGCTTAGTTGCTTAGTCTTTGCTCAGGCTTAGTTGCTTAGTCTTTGCTCAGGCTGAGTTGCTTAGTCTTTGCTCGGGCTTACTTGCTTAGTCTTTGCTCAGGCTGAGTTGCTTAGTCTTTGCTCAGGCTTAGTTGCTTAATCTTTACTCAGGCTTAGTTGCTTAGTCTTTGCTCAGGCTTAGTTGCTTAGTCTTTGCTCAGGCTTAGTTGCTTAGTCTTTGCTCAGGCTTAGTTGCTTAGTCTCTGCTCAGGCTTAGTTGCTTAGTTTTTACTCAGGTTATGATGCTTAGTATTTGCTCAGGTTATGATGCTTAGTATTTGCTCAGGTTATGATGCTTAGGCTTTGCCTATGCCTAAATATCAAGCATTTGCTTAAGCTGAGTTCTTCCTCTGGGTAAGTTGATAAGTCTTGCTCAAGCTAACAATCAGATACATAACAGAAAATATTGTAAATCTTGATCAGACATCTCCTGTCAGGAGCTGGCTGATCTGACTCTATGTCTTCACCTATGCCTAATTATTGTGTGGATTCTGTGGACAGGCTTAAAGCGTTCAAATAAAAGTGTATATGTGTAGGCAATGAAAAACACAAAAAGTGAATATTTTTTTATGCTTAGTGTGTTTCTTCAGGTCCCCCGCAAAGTTTAAGTTTACAAAAAGAAAATTACCCTTGTGTCTGCACTTTTGAAATGGAATTCAGCTTGCCAAATATTGACACAAGAACTAAGTTTGATTCATGGATCAATATTTAGGCTAGGTATCTCCCAGGCGGTTACTTGCAAATAAATGTCTGTTGACAGAATTTCACAATCCATTGTGCAGAACTGGTGACAAAATATGTGATCTTTGATTGATTGGGCCTCATTTACTTTTTATTTCAGATCGAATAAACCTTTAACTGCTCCTATAATGGTAAATGTTAGTTATTTCTAACTGAAAAACTTTTGTTTTTGTTTTCATAATGTTCAAAGTTACATAGTTATGCTTATTTTTGCGACATTCAGCTAAGTAACGCTAGAGAATGACCCAAGATGTATGCCTTGGTAGAACCAGGGGTGCATGACAGGTTTGCGGGAAGAGGCCTCCAGTTCTCACCTGGGCTGGGACTCGAACGCACGCAGTTTGGGGTAAAAAAAAATACAAGTCAGAGAACTGCTTGGCTACGAGGGTCCCAGAAACACCGGCAGCATGTGGTGTTTAATGACAGAAGACGCACTTATGGCTTAATGTATTCTGTTGTCCATCGAATCAATTTGCGATACAATCTTGATAAGTTATGGTGAATCCATGTACTACTATTGGTGGTTAATAGATGAAAAGCAGAAAGTAGAATGTTGAATCCTCGTTCACAATTCTAACTTTCATCACCAGGCATGTTTCGGAGTCAAGATCCATAAAAGCTTTTAAGCTGTCACAGCAAAGGGTGTGTAATTTACCAGTAGAAATCTGAAGAAAACTGAGTAGAGAATAATTTATATTTCTTGCAAATGTTATAGATCTGCCATATTACAGATAGTGTATCTGCATCATTAGTAATGCACTGATAGTTTATAGAGTTTATCATCCCACCAACAGTATTTCTGTTATCTGGAGACAGTGTTCACTTGAAGCAGATATAGTACTGCCTTTACTGTGTATAGCATGCTGTGACCACATGGCTTTATACCACACCCAGTCACATTATCCTGACATCGGGCCAACCAGTCATAAAACTACCCTTATATTTGCTTGAGCGTTACAATGTAGCAAGGGGGCTATACCACTACCATTTTTAACCACTTTGGTATGTCGTGGCCCGGGATCAAACGTGGGGGCCTCCCGTACGAGCTGATAGTTACATATTAGTATGCATTTTTGTAAGTATGAAATACTCCTTGTTTACCATTTCCTTTCATTATCGCCCTTGCTGATAGTTTCTGTCATTGTTGGTAGTTACTAGTTAGGTGAAGACAAAATGGCAGTTGGAGAATTATATAAAACATGGGAAAATTTTCCCAGTTAAATTTGACATTCAAAGCTAATGGCAATGCTGAGACTATAATGGTGATGGTGGGAGAAACAGTGACATAAATGTGTATCTGATTTCAAATACAAGCTGTGATTTATGAAAAGGGCCTTTTATTTCATATACAAAGAACATTTGTTGCAAAAGTTTTATCTTGAGAATATCTTTGATAATAAATAAATCCCCGAGTTCTGTTTAAAACAAGTGAGAAATTTTAGCCTGTAGAATTGCTAAGAGTTGAAGAATGTGAAGTTACAAATATAGATGTTTAGCTTAATATAGAGTTTTCATACATGTGGACTTTTTCTAAGGCCAAAGTGGGAGATTTTCACTTGCAAAGAGAGAGTTTTGTTATTTTCATATAAACAAAGAAGGAAGTTTCTAAATAGGGAGAATTCTGTAAATGTGTAAAACACCCCACATTTTCAAATAATTTTGAACCTTAAAAGTCTCCCTCCAAAAGGGGGAGAGTTCACATGTATGAGTTATACATTGTGGGATGGCCCATCATGGGATTTGCCGGCATATTTACTGATACTGTGCAGCGACATTTCTATCATTATAGCATAGGGGCACTTATGAGGTGCCCAGGGAATGAACCCGTCTGATCCATTATACTGACACCGACGAGTCAGGTCTAATGCTGTCCCCTTAGCCCCGAGCGTTAGGAGGGAAGCCACTACTACCAACTTTAAAGTCTTTGGTTTAACCCAGCCGGGTTTTGAACCCGCGACCTCCCGAACCGCAAGCCGATGCTCTACCAACATCATGTTGTTGTAAACCACGCTACAATAACCATTAACCCAGGATGGGGTAAGAACCCACGACCTCCTGGTTCCATGCTCACCCAACTAAGCTACCTGGACCGAAAAATCTGGAGAGTATAATTATTCACTGTAGGGCAAAAAATCTGTCCGTCATCCAAAACATTGAAGCGCTTTGAGCAGTAATAATACTGACTGCAGTTTGAAAGCAGTTTTAAACTCCTGACAATTATTCAATTCAGAAACATAATCCTTGCTGCACCCATGGGAGAGAGAGAGTAAACTTACAACTTCTCTGACTGTTCTGCCTCTTACTACTTGAGTTCGAGTCATGGTCAGGGCGAAGGACCGATTGTGGGAAGGTTTTCCAGCTGACCTGCTGTGGGCCAGTGTTTCTTCTCAGACATTTGTCTGGGGTCTTGCTTCATTTAAATAGCTTTATGTTGCTATTATGAACCTAACTGTGTCACTACCATTTTTTAAAAACCAACCCTAACAAAACATATAACCCTGACAAAAGGCCAGTTTACTTTAATTTGCATTACACAGAAAATTAACTCATTGCATAAACAATATAAGCAATATGAAAGACAATAATATAGTACATTACAGTGTATTATGTAAATATCCTTACCAGTATTTGGGGAGTTGTTCAATTATATTACTGAAAACTAATGCAAGTTTTTTTTACACCCTCAGAGAAGCAGGTACTTCTTCACTCAGTGACCGTTTAGGCGGGAATAAAGAAATTGGTGGCCTTGCACTGGTGGATTAGCCCTGGACACTGATTAAGTGTGAGAAGCATGCATTCAGTCCTAGCTGACTATGCCTCAAGCAAAGCAATGTGTCACCTTGAACTACAAAAATATCTGACCACTAGTAATACACACTGGTATCAAAACTTTTAACACATTACTGTGTGTACTGAGAACTACTTTACCTCTAACAACCAATATTCATACATGTTAACTTTTTCTGAGGCCAAAGTGGGAGATTTTCTCTTGCAAAGTGGGAGATTTGTTATTTTCATATAAACAAAGGAAGTTATCTTTTTCCAAGTAGGGAGATTTCTGAAAATATGTAAAAACACTCCTCATTTTCAACAAAAACGTAAACCTTAAAAGTGGGAGTTTCCCTCCAAAATTGAGAGAGTTCACATGTATGAATATTACTGGGTCTACAAACACACAACAGTCAGACTTATAAACACATATTTAACTAATTGGAACTGTCCAATCAGGATCTGCACTTTTTGCTGCCAAGTCCTTAAAATTATGGCTTTTGAACCTGTCATAAAGTTATAAGCAGTTATTTTTAATGTTTTTTGTTGCAGTTTTTTTGTCGTTTTAATTTGGGTTTTTTATTACGTTTCAGCAACCAATTTATATCTTTATAGTGACATGTAACCACTTGCACAGAGCAGGTCACTTAGAACTAAGTATAGGTTATTATCAAACATAGCAGTCTAAGAAAAAAGATAGACAACTGTATACACGTCATCTACGAACACAAGCCCATTTGGAGCAAAGGAATTAATGTGGAAAGGTCCTCCAAGCTGACTAGCAGCACGCCAGAGGTTCTGCCCAGACATTTGTCTGAACATTTTAAATGTTGATCAAACTTAAAATTAAGATACTATCAAAAATCGTCAAAGTGTAGGCTACAATATGATTTTTTCTGCAGACATTATGCGCAAATACCCCAACGAGAGGCAGGATATTGTTGCATGTATTAAATATTGGCAAACTGCCAGATACCACCTTTAATATAATATAGGTGTGAAAATCACTATTGTTGCCGTTCTGCTTCTTATAGCAATTTGAAGTTTGAGATAGACCAACTGATTACAACAGGTTTATACGTGTGGGGACAAAGAATTTAGTTTTATATATCCGATAATTTGACACATCCAAATTTGAGTTAAGCGGAGTCGAACTATATAGAAACTATAGGAATAAAAACGGGAACGTAGAAAACAGTTTGACATAACCAGAAATTTGAGATAACCGATTTTGAGATAACGAGATTTGACTGTACTTAAACAGCTTAGATCATAAATTCTATAATAACCAGTCCATTCCATTAGCTTTTAATGAACCAATATCAAGTTACAAAGAGTGCAGCATATAATAAATAGGATATATATATATATATAACATTCAGTGCATATAACTAATCATGAACATCAGCTATTTACTTTATGAAATATGCCCCCCAAAGACACGGTCTAAAAACAGAGAGTGGCTTTAGCTCTTAAAAAAAAAGATAATATCTACCTTGTGAACATCCATAAGCCCAAAATGCACAAAGAAGCATCTCTCACCCTTAAACATCGATTTTCTTGAAGAAAAAAAAGTAGAAAAAAATATCCTGCTTGCTTTTTTTTAAATTTGCAATAAGCACTTCATTTGAATATAGACTTAATACCAAAATAAAACTGCATTTTTAACATTTTAATTCCATAGTTCACGTACATTGTGCTGTTTTTTGGAAATAAAATAGTTGTGAAAACCTTGTTGTTGTTTCTTTAGTAAATATTTTTTTTTTTTTTTAAAGTCCTTTGTAATTGCAAAAATATCTGACTGCAAAAACATGTAACTGCAAAAAAAAAAAAAAAAAAAAAAAAAAAAAAAAAAACATGTAACTACAAAAACATGTAACTACAAAAACATGTAACTGCATAAAACATGTAACTGCTAAAATATGTAACTGCATAAACATGTAACTGCAAAAACGTTTATGGGATGAGAATTAAGCCCAAAACAAAATCTACCATTCAAGTTAAGTAGTCAAGCCTACGTAATGATGTGACATTATTATATAAGTGTTTTTAATGAGACAGCTTTTATCTAATGCAGTTACCTAAGTTGTTCACAGCATAACACCATTAATGTTGCAAATGACGGGGACAATTTCATGTTTTTCATTTGCTTACTTTTTAAATTTCCTCCAAATCATATCATTTCTAATTTTTATCAGCAAATTAAATTTACAGGGTTTTTAGTTTTTATTAGCCGTTTTGTATCCAATATTGGCTTGTGTCCCCAATCATACAATTTTTCCCCCCAATTTCAAGAAGAAAATTGCAAATTCAAAATAAAAAAAAGATATAATTTTTACATAGTTAGTCAAATAACTGACTATTCAGTCAAGCGAGAAATAGAGATATTGCTAGGTAAAAATGAGTGAAATATAAAATTAGTTAAATGAACCCAATATTTGATTTTTGTGTGTTTTATTTTATATATTTATAATATAGTTTGAGTTTTCCTCCAATTTTGTCTATAACAATGCAAATATACTAGGGGAAAAAGGAAATGCAACTTTTTAGTCGATACAAATAAAATTAATTTTGTTTTAACTGTGCAAAACCTCTGCTAAAATATGAGTCACAATGGCTAGCGAATATGATATGTTTAACAGTGTCCGAGACAAGCATGCAGAGTCACCAGAAACAAAATTTTGAAATGCACTTGCAGCGCTACTTACTCTATGAAATAATTGAGTATAGATCAGTATTTGCATTTCTTTTTTCCCCTAGTATAATGCCCAATTCTGGGGATCAGGTTATGTTCCCAAAATGGTGAGAAAAACCCCTGATTTATACTACCCTTTACTGCCCTTACGTAGATCTCTGTCGACCACAACAGCTGTCCAGCAAGTATTATACAAATGTCACATGATCAGGTCACATGATAAGGTATGCCTCAGGTCATATGACCTGCCCACAGGGTCATGTGACAATAATAATGACAGACAGGTTCGTTTCACGGCTTCTGTCACTTGGTGTTATATCAACCCTTCAGGGTAAAAACAATATTTATAACTTAGCTGTTAAGAAAGGTGTTTAATATGCCTAATTCAACACAATTTGTTTTTATCATCCTGTATCAGAGGTAATTAAGATTAAAAAGATTAAATAACTGTTTTTTGACCTGAGGGGGCTACATGTCACCTTGGTCTTTTTTCTTAACTTTTCAAGAACTGTCACTGAGATGTAAATTAGAGGATAATGCAGGAACATTAAGCATTAGATATCGGTCTTTGACAAACCCCGTTTAACCATTGTTCAAGTCCACCAAAATGTCTGTCAGTCCATTAAATGTTAAACGTTAAATGGGCCGATGGTCCACCCGAATTTTCAGCCACATCATTTTTAAAATTCTGAATTATTATGTAAACATATTTACTTTACTAATCTTAACAACATTTTACATCCTTTTACTGAACCCAACCACTCATAAAACCTCGCAGGTTAGCCTACCAGCAATTTTTGTCAATATGCCGAAGTCATACTGGTTCAGTAAAATTTGGTCCGGTCCTGTAGATATTGCCAGCTTGGTGTTTTTATATTTCTTTCATGAAGACTGGTTTACCTTTACTTATGTCTGAGAAAACTTCTGGCTAAGATATTGAAGTAACAAGTTAAGAAACTAAATGTAGTGAAGGTCAATAAGAAGGAAGCTTTGACAGGACTTTTATCCTGTAACAGTGCTTTATACAAAGAGGAAGTTAGATTACTTTTAATGTACTGTATCAATATATCAAAAAATATTCTCAACCAAACCCTATGGTGTTGGTAAACATTGAATTTGTCTAATCAAAACAATTCCAATAGGGGGCGCTCATGGCTGAGTGGTTAAGAGTTACTGACTTGTCACTACTTGCCCTCTCACCACTTGGGTTTGTGTCCTGGTCGAATTAAAGTGAGTACTTGCATGTGGGGAGGTTTTTTAGCTAACTTCCTGTGTGTCAGTGATTCAACCCAGACTTAAGTCTGGGGTCTTCCACCAGTAATTAGCTGGATGTCGCCAATATGACCATAAATGTGTTGTTGCGATGTAACCAAAACAAAAAACTACCAAGTTTACACAGTTGAGAGATAAGATAAATGATTTAGCTTTCAAAGTACTCTCATAGCATCATATCCAGTCAATTATGGCGTTGGAGCTCATTAAATTTGTCCCCTTGAAAATATTCGTAGTACCAGTTAAATAAGGTTGTGAACTGTATAAATACTCCTATTTCAGAGTCCCCATATAAAAGGAGTGTTGCCCTATATCCCATAATTCTCAACTAAACCCTATATTGCAGGTACTCATTGAAATCGTCGGATCAAGATGATTCCATTGGGTACTAGGTCTGAATGGTTTGGAGGAGGCATTAAGGAGTTAGCAGATGACGTACTTCTCTTATCTCGGGTTCTGTGATTAAATATGGAGTCTCTGCCCTAATACATCTTCATCTTCTAACCCTAGTCAGTCAGTAACCCAGGAATCCTCCTTAGCTATTATCAACGTGCAATAATCTGCCATTAATCCAGCCTCACACCAACGTGTGACATAGTTTATCTCCAATCGTGACCACTCAGTAATATCAGGATTACTTCAATGCTAACAATTTAAACATTTAATCTTCACCGCAGGAAAGGTGTTTGAATTTAGTTCGGCTTAAATGAGGAATTGATAACACTGAAGCAGGATATGTTCAACATCCCTACAATGTCATTCTCAATGTTTGTATACATGTACTTAAGAATTTGATTAAAATGCTAGTGTATGAGCAGTTAAAGAAACAATAATTCAATATTAATATTAATAACAAGTAATTATTATTATTTTTATATTACAATTATTATTATTATTATCATCTTTATTTTTGATACCATTTATTGCATAACAAGTATTATTATAATAATAATAATAATAATAATAATAATAATAATAATAATTATCATTATTATTATCATTATTATTGATAACAAGTATTATTATTATTATCATTATTATTATTATTATAAGCCCGGGTTTGAGACTTTGCCAGTATAAAAACTTCATGGGGGAAGTCCTTCAGTTGTGCTGGTAGTTCTACCCAGACATTTGTTTTTTTATTGTGTTTATTGTCCCACCAACAGTATTTCAGTTATCTATAGATGGTCCAAACATTTGTCAGGGACTCCTTCCTTTATCAGTAACAACTGTACATCCACATGATGATCATAAATTGTGTTGGTGCAATGCACTTCCCAAAACCCCCGATCTTAACCTTGTCACTACGAAAGCCTTCCTTTTTACCATAAGATGTTTTTTCCATTGCTATATAGTAATAAAGGATGCTGGCATACTGCAAGGCTATTGGATCAGTAAATTATGTTGTTTTTTTCATTACCTACCAACAATGAAGAGCATAGGACGTCATATTTAAGTCATCCAAACACTGTTAGGGTAAATTATTGCCCTTGAAATTTGTAACAGAATGGCATCATCAAGTCCAAGTTTGACGCAACAAGATGTTTTGCGTGCATTGTTCGAACCCCAATGGCAGTACAGACGTATATGAAGAATAGCAAGCCATGCTATCTTAGTTGTATATGAAGTATAGACCAATACAATTTTTGATGAGTTACATATGAGCTATGCCAATTTTCCCTTTTTTTTCCCTTATTTTCTCTCAGTATACAGAGCATATAGACCTTTATACTGAAAAGGTTAAAAATATTACACGAGTATAAATATGGAGCAGTCCAAGTTTAAGCTCAACCAAAATCTCATCTAAAAATAGATTCAGCAAGTGGCTCCCGGCTGCTGACCATTAGGTGATTATAATCTCTAATTATACAAGAAAGGTCATCCTATAAAGTGGACTACCACCTCATTTGCATATTATTCAAACCCCACCTACTCTTAACCTGCTAAGTACAACGTGATCAGACCAAGGCAAAAAGTGTAGATCCAGATCAGCCACATTCCAGTAGGAACTATCTAAACAGGATATGCACTGTTGGATGTTAGGTTTTTAGCAAAATGTGTCGTATACACTATACACAAATAGCTGTTGACGAATAGATTTCCATGTAGCCTCTAAGTCTGTAAATAAATTTAGAACGATAAGGGTTATAATCTGCTATTATATCACGCTATCATCGCAAGTGGACTTCTGCCCCATTTGCATATGTGCAAACCTCATTAAGTAACCAATTAGTCCTAATAGGATGACCGAGTGTCCACTTTCTACACTCAAGGGACAAAGTGCAACTACAAAGAGGGTTTATAATAGACCATCTGAAACATTAACTAACCAATCTGACAGCAACTTCAGATATAAAGGATTTTTCCACTTGTTACAATGACACTTCAAAACAGTGTTGCAAATGGTTCAAGCTCAAGTTGTTTTTGTTTGTTGGGTTTATCGTCCCAACAACAGTACTTCACTCATCCACTTGAAGTGCTGCCTTCACTGTGTATAGCATGCCGTGAACACCTGGCATGATACCACACCCAGTCTCATTATCCTGACACCAGGCCAACTAGTTGTGGAACTATCCTTATATTCGCTTGAGCTTTACCACTACCATTTGTTACGACTTTGGTATGTCTCAGCCGGGGATCGAATGCGGGGACTCCCAATACCTGGAGCTAGTTTTTGTATGGCATATCTACTTACAACATTTTTATAGGAAGGCTAAAACTGTGTCAAATCCTTGAACATTGCACAATAACATCCAGCCATGGAAGTACCCTTTTTAAGTAAGGATAATCATTGGAACTCTTTACTAGCAATATTTTTGAAATCCATCTATTGCAAGTATGATGCAGTGCTTGTGGAAGAGGTGAGAAATCTATGGGTAGAACCACAGACACCCAAAATCACAACATACTATTAGTCCTGTAATTATCATCATCTTCAAAATGTTTTCAAATCAGGACAATAACAACTGAACATCCCCGTGTCGATATTAAGAAAGGAAGGAAAATATATTATGCCATATCAACACATCTTGTTTCTTCAGGCTGTATAAAATTATTTAAGGTGTCATGTTGATGTAAGATATCAGTTTTGCCACAAGTGGGATCCAAACCCATGCATGACTCGCTGAGTAAGTATAAACAAATTAGACTTTGCAAGATAAGTCCCCACGCCTGAGATCGAACCTATGACTTCCCACACCTGGCGCCACCGTGGACATAAGTTTGTTTGTGGACTTGTTCCAGTAGCCCGGATCAGATAAACTTCAGATAAACTTCAAGTAAAGTGTGTCACATTAATTAAACAACAATGAACAATCGAGGGTCTCTTATATTACTGCCTCTGTCAAGACTTTCGCCGTTATCTGATTAAGATCACCATTTCCTATCACCAACCCATCTCCAAACTATCACTCAGCCTTCTAATGTTAACCGCCAGCCAATCAGGCTGCAAACGATGCAATGAGATCCATTTAAAAATTGTGCAGATAAAGGGATATTATTCATGAAATTCTAGTAGATTAGTATCCAGTCAATTATGATACGAACTTTGTTATCAGAAAACAAATCTAGAAACCCACTATTTGGACCCACACTATCAATTCCATGGCATTATCTTCAAATGCTGTTAGGTCCTATTAGCTTATAAAAACAAGCCCTGATATTATACCCCCGATCTATTATCTACCGCAACTTTTACCAATAGAGAACAGAATTGGGGATTTGCTAAATGTGCTTATCTTGTAAGAGTGACACTAAAACCTTGAAGCGACATACGAGAAGTGTTTAATCCGTTTTTCTGACTTGAATTTCACTCAAGGTTTATTATCGTTCTTATCGAACTGGCAGGAGGATTTGATAGCCAAATAAATAAAAAATAAGATTCCCCTCCGATTATTATTTCGGATTTTAATAATCAGCTGCCCTAAGAAAAATGATAAATCTAGACAGCTGCAGATTTCCTTAATTGATAATCTAACGCTCTTTACAACTCAAAGGTTGTAGTCGACCTTCTCCTAATTCACACATTGCAGTCAACCTTCTACAAATTCAAACATTGCAGTCAACTTCCTTCCAATTCAAACATTGTAGTTCTGGATCATGCAGTACTACACAAAAAGACAGCTAGGATGTAAACCTTCAACAGTTATAGCCATTTTTGTATCTCTGCAATGCTTTTATCAAAACAAAACTACAAAAGAACCAAATAAACTACAAACCAACTATAAAAGTAACCAAACTTATAATAGAATTAACCAACTACAAAAGAAACCATACAAACTACAGAACCAACAACAAAAGAAACCATACAAACTACAGAACCAACTACAAAAGAAACCATACAAACTACAGAACCAACTACAAAATAAACCATATAAGCTTCAGATCCAACTACAAAAGAAACCATATAAACTCTTCTTTTGATGCAAAAACAGTTTTGAAACACGTCGTCAATAAAAACTGCCTTGGGACATAAGATGCCAAAACCGTGCAAGACGCCACAAATGCTTGCAGCTACTATGCAGCTCAACTTTATGCAAATGAAGAGACTCATGTAGATAAAAATCAATTGCTGCCGTAACATACAGATTGGAAAACTGCCACAAGACAGCAGGGCAATTTTCTAGATAATGTATAGCTCTTCACATTGCCTTACAGTTGATATGTGCAGTTCATGGCATCATCTGACAAAGCAACTTTCTGGCAAAAAAAACAATTCTTGTCCAAATGCAACCACAGGACCAGAGGGGGCTGGGGGAATATCAGGGGGAAAAAACACTTATCATAGAATTATATCCAAGGACACTCCATGACATCTCTAAGTTGCTGATAAAATTTTTGAAATTGTCTCATTGATTCTGAAAATGACTTTGACAACATTCTCAAACACATGAATTACATGTAGATGGATTTTTAATTAAATTTGACCTAAATTTGAAATCTCATCAAAATATTAGTCTTCATGAAAGAAATTTAAAAACAATGAACCTTTGGTCTACCAAGCTGGCAATATCTACTGGACCAGACCAAATTTTACCAGACCAGTATGATTATGGAATTTTGAGACAAAAGAATGGTTTTGGTGTTACGAGTGGTTGAGTTCAGTAACAAGCTGTAAAGCATTGTTCAGTTTAGTTTAGTATGTAGTAGTAGTATGATTTCATTATAATTCAGAATTTTGAAAATGATGTGACTGAAAATTCTAGTGGACACTGGGTCCATTTAACTTACAAAATTTAATGGAGATTTTGGTGGACTTGGGCCATAGTCCACTGGGTTTTGTCAAAGACAGAAATAAGAAATTAAAATTTAAAACCCAACTAACATCTGAAATGTGACTGATCTGATGTTTAAGACAATTCTCAGACCTTTTGGTTTTGAGATTATAAAACTTACAGATTATGTCGTAAAAAAGGACTCAAGCATCTCATTGGTCGGATTTGTGATTTAATTTGAGTACAACCAAACGGATGATTAAGTATTGTCTCATTCTCAAACATTAAGAGATTTTGAGTTTTATTGTTCTTGTCTGCAGAGTTACAACCCTTATTTCAAGTCATTGACACGCTTCCTGTTATTCTAAAGCTCAGTGGGCTACTGGTCCCAGAGGTGATGTATATTTCATGATTGATTATTCCTCTTCTGTCACCTGCCTCATCTGATTGGCTATCAATTATATATCATATTGATCTCCAATAGAAACAATGGATAGAGAACAGTGACTGGTGACTGCATGCTTATACAAAAGGGAGGAGAGAGAAATCTGCTAAGCTTCCTGGATAGTTGGGTAGATAGATTAATGGATGGATTGATTGGTGAATGGATGAGTGGATAGATAGGATGATAGAAATGAACCAATACACATAGATATAAGTTCATTAGCTTCCCTCCTAGAGCTCGGGGCTAAGGGGACAGCATTACGCCTGACTCGTCGGTGTCAGTATAATGGACCGGCCGGGTTCAGTCCCTGGGCACCTCATAAGTGCCCCTGTGCTATAATGATAGAAATGTCGCTGCGCAGTATCGGCAAAAATGCCGGCTAATCTAATCCATTCATTAGTTTATACTGACTTTCAACACATTTCTACAACAATGCAAGGGTTAATAAGTCAAAAATGCAAACTGTTTATTTTTTATTTGAAAAACAGACTTCTCATGTAAGTTTTTGTGTTGTTTTTTAAATACATTGCAGTGACCAATTATGATCATTTTAGTGACGTCTATTTATTTTGGGTGGAGCAAGACTCCAGACAAATTTCTGGGTAGAACCACCAGCGCACTCTGGGTCAGGTGGAGGACTCTTTATGTAAGTGTAGCAGTAATAAATGATGGTTCAAATTACTCCTGTTACAACTGGAGTGTTTATTGGGTTTATCATCCCACCAACCATATTTCTGGAGATGGTGTCCACTAGAAGCAGATATAGCACTGCCTTCACTGTGTATAGCATGCCGTGAACACCTGTCATGATACCACATTATCCTGACACCATTTGTTTGAGTGTTAGCAAGGGAGCTATACCACTACCATTTTTAATGATTTTGGTATGTTGCGGCACAGGTTTGAACCAGGGGCCTCTCGTACCTGGAGCCGACGCTCGACCGATTGCGCTACCAGGTCCAGTACAACTGGAGTGATCCTATTCACAAGGTTGACTCCAGGCGCCAACTTTTTGTCAATGAAAGTCTGTGAGTCTACATACAAAAGTCTTATCCATTAAACCCTCTTATACACTTGTAAGTATAGGCATCTTAACTGTCTAAACAGGAAAAATAAAGATGCAAGTACCATATGTACATGATAGTTTCACTAAGGACATATACTTAGGGAAGGAGATAAAACACAAACAAAGCTCAAGTTATGATGATGCCCGTCTTAGATGGACGATTTTTATGACTTGTCTTAGTAAAGAGCACTTGATATTACAGAGTAATATGACCCTCGGCTGTCATGATCAGAAAGGTTCCATGCAGAAAAACCACTCCTCTGCAGAAAATACACACCGCTCCCTTTAAAGATACCTTTTATAAGGAAAACCCTCTGCAAGGACTTCACCACTATAAGATTTACCCATCTGAAAACGAACGCTCTCTTTATAAAGTACCCCAACTTAAGAACCTCCCCTTTAAACAACTTGCCTTTTTTTTCAAAATGTCACTCATGAATGTTATTTTTCTCCCCTGAATTTCAATTTAACAAATTATTTTACCTTACTATTAGGACAGTTTTTTATTTTTTTCAAAGAACTGAATAGAACAGTTGTCAGTTTGTTTTCCAGACAGTTCTAAAACAGTTATTGTGCTATATACTCTTAATATTATACTTACAGAGCTTAAGTCAAACTAATAGCAGACTTAAAGGTGGTATCCGACAGTTTGCCTTTATCAAATACATGTAACAATATCGAACCACTGCTTTGGGAAATCTGGGTATAATTTTTGCATGAACCTATACATTTGTCTAAATAAATATGATATCGAACAAAAAACTAATTTGTTAAGACAGAACTAATTTCGAAAAAAACAATCCGAACGTGTGTTCTTTCCAGCTGTTTGAAAATCTTGATTGTAGTCTCTGCTAAAAATAGACATCGATGTCAGAGTGGATTACCTGGATGACCATATAACGTGATCTGAAAAGTAAGTGGTCATGTTGTTTTCTAAGTTTAAAAAAAGCTATCTCTGCAGCGTGGCTCAGACAGGAAATACCTATTTGCTATGACGAGTGGTGATTTATACCTGACTGTTTATACAGATCTAGGACATCAATAAACAGCATTTTGCAAGATCTTTTCAGGTAACACCGACTTTTTTAATTATTTGAGAAAAGATATTTTGGTCCAAACTGTCAGATACCACCTTAAATATGAAAGGACACCTATCATGTGCTAATTCTCAGGTCAGTGTAATCCTAACATCATAATATCTGCAGTTTTCAAGTGCACTAAGGCCAAGCCACCAGGGTGTTTTTTTTCTGTGAAAGGGGACGAGACCTGGGGCTTTTGAGAAGGAGAAAAAAATTATTAAGGGTAAAAATGTGCATGTTTTAACTTTTTACTTGCTATCATACATCTTGTTTGTTTATTACAAGGCATCTCTCAATTTTGCTTGTTATTGGACTCCTCCACTAGATAGTCCAGTTTGCTCAAGCTACCATTATTGTCACATTTCTGTATTCGGCAATGAAATACTAAATTTTATCCCAAAGGGGACTTTTACATTTTTAGGGGAGTTACAAGGATTATTTATGAGAGGAATACTGAATAGGCCTTTAAACGGCCCCTTCTATATAAGGTAAAAAAATGAGCCACTTATGTTACATTATCACATGACGAAATCAAGCAAAGTGATTCTTAGTTCCCTTAAAACCTATTCCATAACCTTGTTTGGATACTAGGACCTAACTAGATTTAGCAATATATCCCATAATTCTCAACCAACCCATTGGTTGGTGGTACCCAATGAAATTGTCTTGATGTGATGATTCTAATGGGTACCAGGTATTAAGGGAAATTAGGTGAAATAAAAAATATACCCCTTTATTTCGATAGGCTTAAAAAAAATTGAGCATTCATACAATATGCAGGCATGTTAAACACCAACTTTAAAGTAGGTTGTGTAACAAACAAAAAAATAATGAACCATACAATAAAAATCAACAAAATCCATCATAATATCAGTATTGTATATAAGTTGACCGATAAAAAATAAGCCAAATTAAACATATTATACATGTAATATAAAAAAAATCTACATAATATTAACAATAATACTATAGTGTTTTTGCATCAAAATCAGTACTAAGGTCAACTTGACCTAATAGTACCTTTGATTGACATTCAATATCCTCACAAGGGTTTCAATGGCTGTCCATCAGCCTAGTAATATATTGACCCAAGTAATTCCCCACCTACCCACAGTGCACCTTATTGGCCAGAATGGTCAGTGGTTTGTTTTGGGAGAGTCTGGTATTGCTTCCAGATGGACTTGGTCAATCACCTCAGGTTATTTCCTTATTTCCAAATTGTTTCCAATTAGACAGGCAATTAGGGATCAGTATGATCCAGATAAGTGCACTAATTGGAGGTGATTAGGTCCCTAGAGAGGGGGGAAAGGTGAGAGTAGGGGTGGTTTATCAGATATCAAGATAAAAGGAATATTTAAGATTTTCTCAGCTATCATCTTTATTGCTGCTCGAAACTCCATAAACTTGGTACTCATTTGAATCCGCTCACAGAGACATTTCTATTGGGTCCCATTAAAATATGGTTTGGTTGAGAATTATAGGATATATAGCCAAACATATTATATTTTTCCATTGGAGGCCTGGTAGATCCAGTGGATAAGGATCTTATCTAGTGCCTACCAAAGATACCATCCCAGGCATGAGTGTTTTATTCTTTGCCACCCTGAGCTTATCAGGCACAGACAAAAGGCAGGAAGCTGTTTTAGGTCAATTGTTTGCTTTGTTTTGTTTGTTTTGTTGGGACTGTTGTTGTCTCCTAACAGCCGGGGTCAAGAGATGTCTTCCAGCTGTCTATGTTGGTTCAGGAAGAGGATCTTTTAGTATCTATCCAGGTACAAAAAACACTGTCACTTCATCAGACAGGAAAAAGGCACCATCACGTTTCACTGTTCAACTGATTTTTAAAAAAATATTTTTTTTTTATAAAATGAACAAAATTTTAGATTAATGAAAACATATTAAGAAGATATTCACATTCACAGAATACATGGGACTTCACTTTTTAACAAAAACCAAAGATACATTTCCAGGAGTCGAAATAAAACCCAGTTATACAAACAACACCAAACAACAAAAACAAGCAGTTGCTTGCAACTTCTATCTGTATAGGTCAATAGTGTGCACATTCAAGGTGCTGCAACCAACCTCCTCATGAGTCTTCAAATAGAAACATGTGATTAAAATTTCATCATCTTCTACCATTAACCCCCACCCTGCTTCTTTTGAGAAATAATCTCTTGAATTTATTTCTTAAAAAAAAATAGAACTTAGTGTATGTTAACAAGCATTTATTAAGATTTTGCAGCAAAAAATGAAGATTCTGATCAGACAGCTTCCAGTGACAGCTGACAGAGCAGAAAGATTTTTGTTTTTTTGTCTACCCTGCTTCTTTTGAAAACTAAATTTGTTATTGAAATACAAAAGTTATTACTAACAGCTCAGTGCACCTGTAACAATAATTTTTTTAAGATTTCGCAGCAAAAAGTGACAGATCTTGATCAGATATATCCCCGTGACCGCTGATCAGAACAGGACAGATCTATGCTTTTTGCCTATGTCTTATTGATTTATTCTTAGCAGACCAAGTTTTCAGTCCAGCCACACAAGCATTTGTTTTCTTCCTAAAGCTCCTGTTTAAGCACACATAATTGCCCATTTGGATAATATAATATACTGGCAGTTGTGCTTTTAACTGCAGAATAGTTTTCAGTTAAAGTCAGACTTATGAAGGTCCCACCCAACATTTTTCTATGCCTTTTATTTTGTTAAAAATTCTCAATATATTAAAATTATTATTAATACATTAGTATTTGGCTCTTTTTCCGATAACTGGAAAAAATAATGGTCATTACATTTTTGTGCTTAGTTTCAAATGTTTGCATAAATTGTATTATTGAGGTATTTTTATTTCATATGAACTGCAAAAATGTTATTTATAAAAGAACATTGCTTTGTGCTGCTTGTCATGACTTTGTTATTAGTACTATTTTGTCAAAAATGTCAAAAATTTAAAGTTGGACATTTTTGACAAAAAAATAAAAATTAAGTCAAAGAACACATGGTAATATATAAAAAACATTTTTATTATAATATATATTTTTATTAATTAATATTTATCTGAAAAAGAGCCATTTGCAAAAATATTGCTAAGTATGTCAATTATGATGAAAACAATAAGCAAACAATGAGATTCAAATCAACTGTATGCTGGAAAAGTTTCATGGAGACATGGGCTTACTTCTTGACTAGGAGATGGGACACAATATGGAAGGGGGATATGGCCATGGTAGTCCAGGACACACCATCTGGTGACCATACTGCCAGGAATGTCAGATATATGTCAGATATATGCCACAGCATCACTGTCCAGTTCTCATGACACCAGAAGCAGCTGTCCTTCAGTGGTAGATATCACTGGTTGATATCACTGGTTGATATCACTATGATCAACAAAATCACAGATGTGAGTGAAACACTTCCTGCTAAATCATTTATTCCTCCCCCAAACCCCTAATACTTGGTACTCATTAGAATCGTCTTGATATGACAATTTCAACGAGTACCAGCAATATATGATTTGGTCAAGAATTATGGGATACTTGGTAACACAAACTCACTTCCTTATGGATCAACATAATCTGTATCATTCTACATTGATTTACAGGCACACAATCTACCATTTGTTCTAACATAAATCTTATTGCAACAGTAAGAAAACATATTCCTAAAGACTTTGAAGCAAATAGTGCTGAACATGATCAGAAAGCTCCAAGCACATTTTGCAGCATTGTTTCGTTCTAGGTTTTTGTCTGGAAGCTGTTTTCCATTATCATTAACTGCTCCATACTAAAACTGTACAAACTTTGCAAAATAAGCAAAGACCTAAACTCATTTTTTTACAATTGATACTTTAAAGTAAATATCTTTTCATGTAATTTATCTTAAAGTGAAGGTCAGCATACACGGATGTCCATGAAAGCAACATTGCAATACCTCCACTTTCTTCCTTAAAAAAAGAGGCCATGAAAATGAGCCATAATTATTTAAAGTCAACATCCTTAAACGAAACGCTTTTAATTCTTTTACCATCTGTATCTTTGGGTGACTAATATCGTCTAGCAGTGGTGACTGGCCAGTAATTACTATTATTCATGGTAGGCTTTAAATCAATTATATCAGCCTCCAGCTGTAATTGAGTCAATTAACATAAATTCTGCAGCCAATTTGGACACAAGAAATCTTAAGCCTAGTTAGTGGTCCCAGATTAAGTACATAAATAAACTGCAGCGCCAATCATTTATCTGTTTTTTACTGAGAGAATCAATGTCAATATAAACTAAAGTGCCAAATCGATGTTGTTTTTTCTGTAATGTTTGACAGTGTAAAAACTAAATTTCCATACTTTGCATCTACATCCTGACAAAATAGGACCCGTATATATATATCTTGAAGCAGAAGATTTACACAAGTAGTTGTGTTTGTTTCATAGCATTTTTAAATTAAAAATAAATAAATAAATCAGCTGTACTCTTTGTTATGGGTGTTAAATTAAAATTGGCACATTATTATGCAGTTTGTTGCGGGGGTGGGGGGGTTGTTGTTGTTGATGTTGCCCATTTTGAAGACCAATATTCGGTCATGTTTCCATTTGAAAAAAAAATGTTTGTTTTTTCTTATTTTTGGCGAAGAATTTTCCCAATGAAACAGAAAGAAAAGAATTGTAAATGTCACTCATGGTCAAATAAATTGCATAATTGGCTACTTCAGTCATACGAGAAATAGACTATGAAAGGAGTTGAATGAACCAAATATACTTTTGTTTTGTTTTATTTGATTAATATAATACATTTTGAGTTTTTCCCAATTTTATCTACAACAACGCGATAAAATCCCAATTCATGGGGTTGGATCATGTTCCCAAAATGGTGAGAACCCTGTCATGATAATCTAATGAGTGACTTATACTTTGTTTTTTGTTATATCACATCTACACAATTACGGTAATATCAGCAATGTCCAGCTAATTATTTGTTCATTGGGTTTATCATCCCACCAGCAGTATTTTAGTTATCAAAGGAATGTGTTCACTTTAAGCAGGCATAGTGCTGCCTTTACTGTCTATAGCATGCCATGAACACCTGGCATGAAACCACACAAAGTCACATTATCCTGACACCGGGCCAACCAGCCATGGAACCACCCTTATATTTGCTTGAGCATTAGCAAGGGAGCTATACCACTACAATTTTCAGCAACACTGGTATGTCGTGGCCTGGGATAAAACTCAGGACCTCCCGAGTCAACGCTCAACGGATTGTGCTACCCATATCCGGTTTCCAGCTAATTATTGAGGGAGGAAAATCCAAGACAATGAAGTACAAATGACACCACAAGTCATCTGAAGACCTTGCCCAGACTGGGACTCCAACCTATGCAGTGAGAAGCCGAGTTACAAATCGTTTACACTAACTACTCATCACAGTCTTTGTTAAAGAAATTTAAATGGACAGGACCTTCAGTCCACCAACTTGGACTGGACCAAATTTTACTGGACCTCTACGATTTTTGGCGTATTGACAAAAATCGCTGGTAGGCTATTCTACAAAGTGTTATGAGTGGTTGGGCTCAGTAAAAGGATGTAAAGCATTGTTAAGTTTAGATTAGTATATATGTTTTCATAATAATTCTGAAGTCCATTTTTCTTATAAAATTTAAGATATTGGTGGACTCGGGGAACAATCCACTGGGTTTTGTCGAAGACTGAAAAAAAGAAACTAAAATTTTCATCATAGTGGTGGCCTTACTACTGGTATGTGGTGTGTAGAAAAAAACTATGAAGGTTAACCGAAAAACACTACTAAATCTTGCAATCTGATGATAACTTGTAACACCCTCATTGAAAAAAATAATTGTTGCCAACATTCCACTGTCCAGAGATAGCAGCCGCAGCAGGAACTGACACAGAAACCGTTCTACGATGGAACTTGGAATACACAAATACACAATGGGGCTAACATGGCTCTGCAGACCTGGCAAGCATCTTAATGACTTAATTAGATAAATTTGTCTACATTCTTACTGGTCCTAGGAAATTTCAGGCCTGTTACACCCCATTCTAGCTTCCCAATGGCTCAAGCTTGCAAAAATTATGGGAGAAGTTTCAATGCTCACTAGAAAATCAGCTGAACAAACAAAATCTTGAAAGTAGACGATAACTTGGTATGTCCTGAATCTTTTGTTTGTTTGTTTGTGTGTTTGTTTGTTTGTTTGAATTATCGTCATACCAACAGTATTTCAGTTATCTGTCCACTTAAAGCAGATATGGTGCTGCCTTCACCATGTATAGCATGCCATGAACACTTGGCATAAAAAAAGAGGAAAAATGTGCATGTTTAACTTAACATCTTGTGTATTTATAACTAGGCCATCTCTCTTTTTTTCTTGTTTTTGAACTCCTCCAATAGATTATCACAATCCAGTTCACTCAAGCTTCCACTGCAGTCACTTAACCACATCAATATTTCTTAATTTCCGTATTTTGGAGATGACATATTGGAATTTTATCAGAGGGGAATTTCATTTTTTAGGAGAAAAACTTATTTTCTGACGTACAGGGACAGGTAAATGGCACCTTCCATATAAGGTGAAAGAAACCTCTTAGATGAAGGAATTTATCTGAATATTTCTTACTGTTATGTAGTGGTAAGGGTAACAGCAATGTTACAATTACACTACATTGAGCTCCATTAAGTCTTTATTGTACACACTTCACTGAGTTGTTATTTTATGTGCTTCATATGCCTGTTATTTTATGTGGATCCATTTCCCATCTAGATTGTTGTCATTTTATACAGCTATTAAAGGTAGCACTGTGGTCAAGGTGGGGCACCTAATGACCCCCGTGGACAATGGTCAATATGGCCCTTGGACAATGTTTCAACTGGGACAACAACAAAGGAAAATACACTAAAACTGAGTTAGCTGACCCATTAACTAACCTAATACAATGTACAGCTGATAGTCTGCCCCATGAGTGCCGAGGTCTTTAATTACAAGACAAACAATATAAACCAAGGACTACAACTTTGTCAAGTTAATTATACCTGTAATAGAAAGAAAGATATAATTTTATAGCTACAGTATTGCCGGTTTGTTAAAGTGTGTGTTTGAGGGTTCTTCTCAATGGGCTAATTTGTGTAAACTTTAAAAACATTGTTAACATTACAAATGTAAAAAGAATAGGTACATGTATGATGACTTTTCTTGCAAAAAGCAAAACTTTGTACTATATTAAGAAATACAATCAATATAAAATTTTAAAACTGAAGAATGACTTTCTATGTTACATATTCTTACAATTATAATAAAATAACAGCTGAAAACATTTAGATGGTAAACCTTCTTTGTAACAAATTCTAGAAACAAGCAATACTCAATAGCCTAAACAAAGTTATCTGACTATTGTTCCATTACCAATTGTATGCTAAAACCAATTGTTGTTGTTGTTTTTTCCTTATTATAATGTCACCCATGCAAAGAAAGGAAGTATGCCACTTAAAAGCTTCAAAAATACTAATACTCTCCAGTATGGGAGAAAATAAAAGTATTAACTACCATCAAAATATCTAACACAAAAGGGGAAAAAACATGTCAGAGCTATAGATAAAATCAGAGTAGAATTTGCCCATTTTGTGAAAATAGCAGAACAAAGCTCCCTGTAGTAGGTAAAGAAAACACTCCAACAAAAGAAGGCAAGGTGTTGATTGTAAGGTATGGAAGGACTGAAGAAAAAGGCCAAGGGGACATTTTCAAAAGGGCGCCACACTTGTAATGTCTTATCTAAACACGATATAACTACCACATAGATCCCCTGACAAAAATGGCAAATAATTAAATGGAGTGGACAAATAAGATTAAGTCCCCACAATGTTGAGAAGTTGCCATTGTGGCATAAAAAGGTACAACCCATTGACTGCTAATTTTGATAATAACTTTAAATCTTTAGGGGGTTTTCCATTAAGAGGTTTATGCAATTGTAACTATGGTAATGTTTCTTAAAGGTGGTATCCGACAGTTTGGACAAAAAATATTTTCATTAAACATCTTAATAAACTATTGTTACCAGAACAGATCACACAAAATGCTGTTTATTGATGTCCTACACCTGTCTGAAAAGTGTACCATAATGCCACAATCGTCATTACAAACAAAATATTTCCTATCTGAGCCACAGTGCACATTAGCTATTTTTTAACTAAGACAACAATGTAAGCTCATCCACTCATCGGATGTGACGTCAATGTCTATTTTAACTGAAATCCCAATCCTTCTCATTTATAGATTTCAAAACTGAGAAACTGTTGAAAATCAACAAAGCTTACACTAGTATATGAAGCTTTTATTACAGAAATTATGCACAAATACCCAAAACAGAGGACAGATATTGTTACATACACTAGATTCAGGCAAACTGTCGGATACCACCTTTAAAAATTAATAGCAATAAATAAAGATCCTGTTCCAACAGCTGGGAACATTGATCCGGATCTACACTACGTGCCCGAGGCAGTTTTATTTTAGCTTAGCAGGATAAGTGCTGAAACTTAACGCAAATTGTTTGAGAAAACACTCAAAAAAGTCTACCCATGTTGTCACTTGTCAGTGTAAAGAAATAGAATAGATGATGTGCGGTGTTTTGAGAGTATGGGTAATTTTCTGTGTAATAATCTGCAATGTTGAATGTACAAAACTATTGACTTGTCAATGAAATTTTGTTGTTGCTGCTGCTGTTGTTGTGTGTGTGTGTGTGTGTGTGTGTGGGGGGGGGGGGTTATAAATTCCTAGCAATGTTTTTGGTATCAGAGAATTGTCATAAAACTTATCTAATGATTCTGCTACCAGAAAAATAGTGAAATATTTTGTTCATGTTGCTACTGGTTTGCTATTTTGTGTTATAATAAGATGATAAATGTTATTAAAAAATTGAAAATAGAATGAAAACAACCATCCAAAATTCGTCCATCGCTGATAAATAAACACATATACGAAAGCAAAAACAAACAGTTTTAACAAATGCCAGTGTTGGATGTGACAAAGCATTAAACCCATGTATGTCACTCAGGAATGCTATCACAGTAAAGATAGCACTGAACATGATATTGTAAAAAAATCACACTTTTTGAAGAGCCGAGACAACTCCTAAGCATCTGATTGGTCAAATTTCAAATTTTATTTAAATCCGGCCAATCAGATGATTGAGTATTGTCTCAGACTCAAACTCAAAAGTTTAATAATCTTCAACTCAGAAGATATCTGGCGCATATGGCTACTCTGTATGGCTAATGGACTAGTGTAATAGGATACTTAACACCCCAAAAACAGAATCAGATGAAAATATGTCTTTCAGAAATAAGAGAAAAATCCATTATTATGATTGAGGTAATTTAACATAATTATACTGTAATACAGAATGTAAAAAAAAAAACAAGTAAGTTTAAAGAAGACTTTTTTAAAAGTATAGAATGAAGTATTTTTGGTAGATATGGTTTGTGGACAATGACTGACATTAAGCCCCACCCACACTTCCTGTTGTGAACAACATTTTCATATGAAAAGTGATGAAGCAGATTTTAATAATGAAATTTTACTTCAGTCCAATAATAAGAGTTATGGAGTCAACCTCTGTCAAGGTCGATCTATTGAATAGGTGTATTTTGCTGACGAAATAATGACACATCAATTTTGTTTGAGTTAGAGTAGCAAATAAAAAGTTGGTTAACTTTACTGTAATTAGCAGAATGGTGGTTGACAAAAAAAAGGTTATAAACAAGCTCTAGACAAGGGGTCAAAATCTGTGTTACTGAATTGATATATCCTGTAATTCTCAACCAAATTGTACATGGTACATACTTATTCAAAGCATCTCATCAAAACAATTTTCTGAGTACCAGATAAATAAGGTCTGTTGAAATAAACAGTTTGGTGGAGGGGAAAAAAGAAATTTTGTTGGAAATCAGAAAGATCTTACCTCCTCAATTTACCAAAAGAATTACTTCCCTTTTATCTGAAGCTCTTCAACAATCTGATCACCTCGGCCTTTATGCTATGCAAGAGACCTCTGACATAATAAGGCGCCATCTTGGATCTACTTTGTGTGTCTTAGTTTTAATACTGGGTATTTAATGTTGACTTTTCAATTACTTTCTCGCGAACGGACACTGTTTCATAACTCAGGCGACGCACTTTGGTGTATTCTAGAGCTATGTACGAGGTGTATTTTACGAACCATACGGAAATACCCGAAGTTTTACGATTGGCTCTTCAATTGGGGAGAGAGGAAGGGATGTCATTGTTTGATAAAGATCAATACTCATATTTCCCATGAATGAACACATTTTATGCATGACAGACTCATATAATTGTCACGATACAACAGTAAACTGATAGTTCAACTCATTTACATTAAGCGCAATAGGGCTGCAGGTTAAAACCCCCATTTTATCTAAGAATAAAGATAGCAAGTTTTGCTCCAAGATTGCTGGTCTTTGCTCCTTAATGGCATCTGTTTTGCTTCTCAATGGCATCTTATGATATGCAATTGTGTATTGGGCTCCATAATTTATTCACAATTGCAAAAAGATGTGCTCCTAAGTTTTAATGACTTGATTTTCACCACACCATAGAAGGTCCTCACGATCAAGCAAAAAAAAAGAAATAATAATAATTATTCACGAAAGAATTTTAATAATTTAAATACACTGGACCTTCAGTCCACCATCCTGGCAATATCTACTCGACCAGACCAAATTTTACTGGACCAGTATGATTTTGGCATTTTGACACAAAAGGCTGGTTAAGATAACTGAGGTATCACAAGTGGCTGGATTCAGTAAAAGGCTGTCAAGCGTTGTTTAGTTTAGTTAAGTGTATATGTTTTCATAATAATTCAGAATTTTGAAAATGATGTGGCTGAAAATTCTGGTGGACCGTCAGTCCATTTTGATTTTACAAAATTTAATGGGCCGGCAGAGATTGTGGTAGACATGGGCCACGGTTCACCGTGTTTTAGTGTTGAAGACTGATAATAATAATAAGCATTATTTAATAGGATTTAGCCAAATAGTATAGACTAGGTCTACATCTACCAGCACAAGGTACTGAAACTGTTTAATCAGGAACTGCACTATTTGCTGCTAAGTCTCTAGTGATATATAATGGTACTTTTTCATGACTGTTTATTTATTGGGTTTACTGTTCCACCAACAGTATTGCAGTTATCTGGAGACGGTGTCCACTTGAAGCAGACATAATGCTGCCGTCAATGTGTATAGCAGGCTGTGAACACCTGGCATGATACCACACCCAGTCACATTATCCTGACACCGGGCCAACCAGTCGTGGAACTACCCTTATATTTTGCTTGAGCGTTAGCAAGCGAGCTATACCTCTACCATTTTAAACAACTTTGGTATGTCACGGCCTGGGATCGAACAAAGGACCTCCCGTACCTGGAGCCAACGCTCTACCGATTGAGCTACCAGGTCCGGTCATGATTTTGTTAGCAAATAGTAAATACTGGTAGTGCGTAAGGACAACTGACAAGTGAAGCAGGCTAATGTTTACGAAGTTTCTTTTATTATTGTTAACAAAAGGTGACAGGAAATGAAACCAAATACGAGTATCTTAAAAAACTGTATGATTAAGCCAAGATGTATGTATAGTTTGTTGAAGGAAGATTGTGTAAAAACAATCTATTACTGTCATCTAGAACAACAAAACTCAAACAGCAGTCATACCAATTTTGCAGTTCATTAAAAAATCACAGTTACTAACTGTTTCACACTAATGAAGTGTACACAGTGTCACTGCTATGATGAAGCATGTGGCGGTGTAGTGTAGTTAATCTGACTGCCTGGTCGTGCCGTGTCATTCGTCAAGCTGTAGTTACACGCCAAAGTATCAACACTGTGTTATTGTAACACCTGGATGAATTGACAGGTGCTGATGATCTGTATCTGCACTATGATTTATTAAATCGCCACAATAACGTGAATCCCAACCAACCCACCCCACCCTCCCCACAGTATTTAATTCTCTCAACCTGGTGTTGGGAACCATAATTGGCAAACTGCACCAAAATATTTCGAGGCTTCTAGATGAGATTTGGTTCCTGGATGAATCAGAGAGTATCCAATGGTAAATTCGGTAAATATCTCTCTTCACAGTCGAATTTATAAATAAAATTAAAGAAAACACAAACAAACAAATAAATCAGAGCAAAAGTGGTTTAAGTGCTTCTATCTACAGTGTCATTTACACCAATTGCACTCTAAGCACAGTCAATGAATTTGTTTTGTTTTTTGGTTGTTTGGAAGGTGGCAGGGGGATGAAAAAATATTTTTTGCTATTGTAGTTTGTTTATTGTGTTGTTGTTATTGTTTTGGGGTTGTTGTTGTTGTTTTTGGGGTGGGGTGAAATAAAGAGGCGGTTAAACAATGATTATCACCAAGGATGATTTTTTAATGACAGTTTTTCTGTGGTTGTCAGTATGATAGGTGGGAGACTGCACACTAAGAGAAGTCTTACAGTAATCAGGTAAGTGCTGCATTCACTGTGAAAGACACATGATATGATACAATATTCAATATTAATTCAGACAGATGTGTATATACATGCATAAAGCTGTCTCTACAATCCCAGCAAACTGTAAACATTCATGTTAAAATGACCAGGAGGCTTATTCCTCTGATGACAAATCAAGCTTAGCAACAGTAGTAGTAGAAGTAGTAGTTAGTAGTAGTAGTTTTAGTAGTAGTAGTAGTATTAGTAGTAGTAGTAGTAGTAGTTGTGGTAGTAGTAGTTTTAGTGGTAGTGGTATAGTAGAAGTAGTAGTAGTTGTAGGTGTAGTAGTTGTAGTAGTAGTTGTAGTGGTAGTAGTAGAAGAAGTAGTAGTTGTTGTAGTAGTGGTAGTAGTAGTAGTAGTAGTAGTAGTAGTAGTAGTAGTTGTAGTTGTTAGTAGTAGTAGTTGTTAGTAGTAGTAGTAGTAGTAGTAGTAGTAGTAGTAGTAGTAGTAGTTGTAGTAGTAGTTGTAGTGGTAGTAGTAGAAGAAGTAGTAGTTGTTGTAGTAGTAGTAGTAGTAGTAGTAGTAGTAGTTGTAGTTGTAGTAGTAGAAGTAGTTGTTAGTAGTAGTAGATTTAGTAGAAGTAGTAGTAGTAGTAGTAGTAGTAGTAGTAGTAGTAGTAGTAGTAGTAGTAGTAGTAGTAGTAGTAGTAGTAGTTGTAGTAGTACAAATTTAGTGTATAAGACTTTGAATAACATGCAACTTTCAAAATATCATTCCCACAACTCCAATAGCTAAATATTACAACACCTAACTAGTGCTTTTGTCATCATCATACACAGCCCCATGATAAATTTATAAGGTACGGTAGTGGTTGATTGATTGCCTAAAAGATTTTTATATCACCAGGGGGCATCTGACATAGATCAGGTTATGCTGAGAACAGACAATTACTGCAGAGAGCTTGGTGTTTAATTGATAAATGAAGAGGACATCTTTGACAAAAACTCGTTTCAAAACGGTTGACTATCTGATGGAAGTCATTCATAAACAAAAAACATGAAAACAGGGCTGAAGTTCGCTGAATGGTGAGAATAAAAAACACCTTTGTATAAGGTATAAAACTTTAAATCATAAGTGATATAATCGTCATTTTGAATTGATGACATGCTTTGCAATGACTTATATAAAGGTAAGCTAAACCTTTTTATATCAGTTTCGTAGTTCACTCATGTCATTGCCTCATTCATCATAGATATTAGGATGCATTTTAATGTTTACACTTTTAGAGATAATATTTATTTTAATGTAAATTAAAGCATACCATACATTCGCAAATGAAAGTAGGCATTTAATGGTAAATGGGAATATGGAATTATGCAAATTAAGCTATTTTGTAAATTTATGTTCTGATAATAGAAGATATGATTTATAGCTTAATCTGAAGATCTTAGTCTGACGCAGGAACTAAGCACTACTTTAGCATTTAGATAAAGGAGAAAAACCTTATATGCTGAATATATCCCAAAATTCTCATTCGAACCCTATATTATGGGTTCTCTTTAAACTTATCACATTTAGACGATTCTAATGAGTACCAGATTTATAGAGTTTTAAGGTACCATAGTAAGTTATTCGAGAGAGACACACCTCACATATTTTGATTTATATATTAGTTTAAAGGTGATACCCGACAGTATGGACCATTTTTTTCTTTCATGCACCCAAATAAATTATTGAAAGGGTACCAGCAGTCGCGTTTCTGCCATTACGCACTTGACGCACGTGCGTAACCTCCGTTCGAAATTCAAAAAAATCTTAAAGTACTAAAAACATTCAGAAAGTCACGGCTTAACCCTGATTATGAAAGATATATTTTATTTCCGTTGTTTCTTTGTTATAAAATCTTATAACCACACCAGTCAAGCTGAAAAGGTTGAAAATTATTAAACTTGTTCACGTCAGGATTTTAGTCGTTCATATTTTACATTAGCTTCCTCGCATGTCCGCATTTTACCTGTTCTTCATTAGAAAAGAATCGAATATATTCAAAAGTATTACTACAAAGGGTATTTCCCTTGTAATTGTGTGTAACTTCAAACACGGCCCAGATACGCGCCTGGGTACCAGAAAAAGCTGTTTATTGGTTCCCTACAGTAATGTGACAAGTTAAGCATAACACTTCACTTGCTGTACAAAAATGTATTTCCTATCCCAGCCATGCTGCATATTTAGCTATTTTTAAACTAAGAATACCATGTGACCACTTACTTTTAAGATAGCGTCACATGAAATCCCGTTAATCAGCTCTGACAGCGATATCAATTTTTAGCTGAAATTCTATTCGTGCTTATTTATTTGTATTTGGGTTTTACGGCACACTGACACTCGATAGGTCATACGGCGCCAACATGCTTATTTATAGATCTGGAAATGAAGGAAATAAAGTAATGGATTAACAAAAAAATACATCAAATTGTATTTGGTATTTTTGTATTGGGTTTTACGGCACACCAAGAGTTGATAGGTCATACAGCGCTGAATACAGTGAAGTTTAACGTGAATTGAATATAATCAGGTTAAAATTAAAATATGTGTCTTTGTGAGAAGAACTATATACATAAAAATCTATAAGATTAAAAACACCATAATGATAAGAATTTACTAGCAAAGTCAAAGATTTATACCAAGGATTTAAGCAAATAATTAAGAAGTAAACAAATGGAAATAGAAAATGTAGCATGATGGAGGTTAAAGGTAGGCAGAGGAGAAATGAGTAAGCCTTGACCTGCATGTTTTATGCATAATCACCATGAATATTTTACAAGTTTGGGGACTGCTCCTAAACTGAATTGCTCATAAACATAGCAGATCATCAAACTTTCATAAGATGTTCAGACAGTTTAGTGTAAACTATTACTTTTATTACCAAAAAAATCAAATAAATAAATAACGCCATAATCTACTGAATGCTTCCCAAAAGGCTATAATCATAAACAGCATAAGTATAAGAAAAAGTCGAACACTTCCCCTCAATGTGATACCGGGTTGTCATTTAAATAATCAGAATGTGACTACTTATTTTCTAAAACAGACAAACAGAAGTACACAATTCCTTTATTTCACCTCCAAACCCTATATACCTGGTATTCATTGGAACCGCCTCAATGATACGATTCTAATGAGTACCTACTGCATAGGGTTTGGGTGTGAATTATGGGACATAAATCATGCTAAATTAAAATCCATTCTTTCTCTCCAAAACCCTTCATACCTGGTACTCATTTGAATCAGGTGAATGAGACTATTTCAATGAGTACCAAAATTATAGTGTATGGGTAAGAATTAAAACAAAATTAGATTTACTCCTTGAATATCTTAATATCTAAAGCTAGAGATACATACATGTAGCACATACTTTCAGCATCTGACAGTAACAAGATTGAGAAGATGGTTGGCTATAGACAAGAAATCCCATGTTCAATATTATTGATTTCATTTTCCAGTGAACTGTCGAGAAGAAGAACCAGATAAGCCTGCGCTGTTCAATGGTACAATCTGAGCTTCGATCAATTTCTGCTTTTCCATGGGTCTTGATATATGGATATCATATCTCAGGATATATCCAACAATTCTCAAAATAATAAATGAATTTCAAGGTTTCTATTTAAATTAAAATACCTCTCATCGGGTCTATTCTACAGGTAATTTCTAATGAGTACTTAGCGATTTGGTTTTAAATAAAGGATTTACATGTAGCAGTCATCATTTTGACTTTGTTTAGCTAGTAAAATGGAAAAAAACCTGTGGATAAATATCTGCATATGTATGATCTTTCTCTGAAGCCAACGTGGGAGATTTTCACTTGCAAGATGGGAGATTTGTTATTTTCATACAAATAAAGAAGGAATATGTCGGTTTTCAAGTAGGGTTTCTAGTAGGGAGATTTCTGAAAATGTGTAAAACATCGGTCATTTTCAAAGAATTTTGAACCTTAAAATTGGCAGTCTACCTCCAAAAGTAGGAGAGTTCACATGTAGGTATCTGGGTAGAGCCAGGGCCATACTACATGTCATCTCATCTCTCAATTAAGCTGTAAGATCTCTTTTCACCAAAATATTCACAATACTCCCGATTTAGAGGGTGCAAGAGTTACTCTGAATAATGCATGAACTCCAAACACCTAGCCATGGGCACCCAGATATCAAAACTTGAAACAAGCTTGATATGAATTTAAGATTGTCTTCCTTTATCTTTTTTTTTTCTACAATCCCCTCCTTGTTTCATCATTTTTTAATCTTTTTCTCCTACTTATATTACAGTACATGTCGAAAAGTAGAGAACCCTACATATGAGGGAGACAGCTCCTGCTCAATCTTTTATTCTTTCTCAAAACCCTTTATACCTGGTACTCATTAGAATCGCCTCGTTATGACAATTCTTAAGAGTACCAGCAATGTAGGGTTTGGTTAAGAATTATGGGATATATGGTTACACAAAATCAGTATTACTGATGTACTCCGCCTATCTAGAGCTCTGCATTAACACCTGCTGCATCTAAAACCATAATGTACAATTAAGCACCCCCCTCTATACTAATTGCACCAGAATTGAATAATGGGTTAGTATTTCTTTGATCTTATTGTGTATCAAAGACTTCAAGGGTAAGTTATTCCCTAATGCTGCGTTGTTCTACTGTTGCACTTGTCCCAATAATGGTGCCACAAGGGGCGCCATCAAGTTCTAACAATCAATAAATAGGCTTCCATTATAAAAGAGAAGAAAAAGAAAGAAACAAGCAAATTGATTAAAATAAGGATTAATATCACCAAAGGTTGGGTAATTGGTTTTTAATAGATCTATAAATACTGATAGTGATGTTGCAAGCAAGTATTTTCAGAATTAAGTCTGCAATTAATAATGACAATAATGATGATGTTATAATGGTGATGCCATGATGGTGATGCTTGTGAGCGTGGTGGTGGAGGTAATGATGGTGGTTGTGATGAAGATGATAATTATGATAATGAGGGTGGTGGTAGAGGTCAGGTGGTATTGATGATGGTGTCATTAGATGATGATGATGATGATGATGAGTTTTCTGTTGTTTAATCATAAATTTCAATCTGCAATTAAGTCGTGTAAATAAAGAAATAATTGTACATAAACAGATAGAGTAAAATTAGTCTTGTTGTAGCATCCTACTAACCCAAATGCACGAATAAAACAAACAATTAAAAACTCATTAGATGAATAAATTCATCTAAAATGTAATGATCATGAAGGGTCTACAAACTGGAGTCAAAATTTAATGTCGTGCTTCAACATTCACCCACACCACAAACGATTGTTCTTCGCTTAAGGTTGTTGCTTAGAACACATCACATCTGAATTTTCTTCTTAACCTCGACTTCTGTCAAAAAAAAGTTCCAAGATTTGATCGATTTCTTACTTTTTTGGTATCTAGCCACGCGTTTGGTAACTACTTTCTGTGTATTTTGTCGCTTTTTAACACAAGGTACAGAAATAAGGCATTTACAAACATATATGTAGATCCTTCGAAAGATGTAATAAAGAAACAAACAACGATAAAATGTGGGCTGAAATTGATATACGCTGATAAAACAACACAGCACAGTCACACAATCTGTCTACTTACACAAATCTATGGCTTGTCCGATCGTTGATTGTAAACAAAACGAAAACACAAGAATCTGCAAAAATAAATCCACGAATTCGGAACGATGTGGCATCGTTTTTGCCCAGCGTTTCATTTTGTGTCACATACGACGTTTACAACATCCAAACAACAAAGTTTTAATACAAATAAATCCAGTTTTCTGAAGTTTCGTCAAAACATTCCCGCATCGTTCACTGTGTAGTCCATTCACTGAGAGCTTCTACTCGCATATGCGGTCCTCTTGGGGTAAACCCACGAACTGCAGTTAGTGGGGGTGGTGGGAGAGACGGTGTATTGGAAAACGGGGATTGGAACAACCGTCGACATTGCGCGCGCTTTTTTATTGGTCGCGTAGTGGTCTTGTAATATTATAAATTATAATAAAGTTATAAATTTAAACAACAATACAAATAACCAATTACTAGTTAATTCAACAATTCTTTTTACGATGACATATGTTATTGTAAGTATTTTTCTGCCCATGCAATAGATGTTCGTAATAATGGCATGGGGTGAGATCTATTGCGAAACGGGGATAAGAACACTCGTGTACGTCAAGCAAGCTTTAAAATATATAGAGAATCGGAAAAGAGTTGTCAATAAATACAAACATTTATTAAACGAGGTCAGGAAAAGTAGTAGTAAGCGCGCCTATTCATAGTATTTAAGATAAGTTTATTAGATATTGATCTTATGTAAGTTTACCTTACGAACGACAATGATTTCACCAACATAGCACCTGGTCAACACCGACGATTTCTTCTCACATTTCTAAATTAAAATTTATCATGCATTTGATTTTCATATTAAATATATGTAGGCCTAAATCTATTATTGAAAATAGAGGTAATATATTGGATCCATATGCAGGCGCGTTTCTGCCATTACGCACTTTACGTACGTGCGTAACCTCCGTTCGAAAAAATAAAAAATCTTAAAGTACCAACAACACTATAAAGTCGATGCCTAACCCGGGATAGGAATGATATATTCTATTTCCATAGTTTCTATGTTATAAAATCTTATTTCCACACCAATCAAGTTGAAAAGGTTGAAATGATTAAACTTATATACATGTCAGGATTTTTGTCGTTCATATTTTGCGTTATCTTCAACGAATGTCCGCATTTAACTTGTTGTTCATTGGAAAAGAACCGAATATATTCAAAAGTATAACTACAAAGGTCATTTCCCTTGTAATTTTGCGTAACTTCCAAAACGGCCCAGATGCACGCCTGTCTATACGTAAATAAATATACCTATCTTTTTAGTTAAATGCATATATAATTGAGTTATTTTCATTTATTTATTATTCATTTATTTTGAGAATGCAAAAAAGAAAATACAAAAAATACAAAATAAAAAGATCAACAACACAATACATGTTAGCATATAAATATATCCGCATTACGTATGTTCACGAATTTGTGTATTTATAGTTAATTAATTAATAATATATGTTCATGTATACTTAAATGACTACCTACACAATAATATCGTTTTGACTGTAAAACTAATATTTCAACAAAAATTCATATTCTTTACCACAATCATTTTAGTATATACAAATGCGCCAGGAACTTAAGCTGTAAGAATCTATATTAAGTTATTCGTGAACCCAACTTCCAAAATTCAATATCCGTGTCCTTTACCTAATAATCTTTATTTTGGGAGTTCTTTTTAATTAAACACCTTAAGGAAAACGTTCCCCTATCTTTGCATTCCTGTGCTTCTTCAGCCCCTCACCCCCATCCCCACCCACCCGCCACCTTAGGCTGTCACAACGACAGTTTTATTAATGGCCAGATGTGACACCTTTTCCGGTATTATGACGTAATGTACAACATGGTCACTCCCAGGGGGTAATAAAGGGGTCATAAAGGAGTAATATAATAATGAAAGATGTGTAATGACAGTCTCAATTTTATGAAATTTCGCACATTTTTTTTTTTCTATCGAGCTTTACACTACGAACATGTAGGAGGGGACAGTACCCTAAGTATTCCTAAGTATTTCATGGTGTTGTCTCCCTTGTTGGTAATAATTTGGTATAATGTTACCGTCGAAATATTATGAATTGACCCTGTTTGAAAACGCTTCAAATAGAAGAAAGCTTATGTCATCGTGTCTTGCGCAATAACGGATAAAAGTTCTTGAACATTTTAAAAAATAAACAAAGAAATGCATGAACTTTACAAACATGAGATAATTTCTAATAAAAAGTAAACGGTAATACTCACACACAAGGCAGATAAGTAATACATTAAGTCTTTCTATAAAAACAGCAACAAAATATTCCGTAAAGTTTAAGTATTGCCAAGTCAATATAATGATGTTTATTGAGAAAGATAAGAGAACGTTTTCAACAAAGCAATTGCCTAAGCAAAAAGGAATAAACGTCTGTTATTATTGTATTTAGAAATGGCGGGATATTAAGAAAATATGAAAAATGGTATTTCAAAGGACAGCGAGTTAATACAACTTCAGTTTATAAATACATGGGACTACTTTTCACCCCAAGTTTGTCATATAATGCCGCTCACGAAAAATTAGCTGCTCAAGCACAAAAAGCTGTCTTCTCACTTTATTCTTGTCAAAAACCATTCGGATATTTTCCTACAAAAGACTTCTTTAAATTGTTTGACACTATGATTAAACCGATTTTGTGCTATGGTTCACAAGTATGGGGGTATACTAACTACACTGATATCGAAAAGGTTCATAACAACTTTTGCAGAAGGTACTTGCAAGTCAATAAAACAACTAATACAAGCATGGCATTAGGAGAGTGTGGACGCTTACCGCTATGCATCACTTATATGACTAATTGTGTAAGGTACTGGTGTAAGTTGTTGCATATGAATGTCAACAGATACCCTAAACATTGCTATGACATGTTGAAAAAACTAGATGATGTGGAGCGCACTTGCTGGGCTACAAAGATAAAACAATTGTTATTTTCAGTAGGGTTTGGCTATGTTTGGATTGTGCAAGATATTGGAGATAAAAATATGTTTATTGCACAATTTCAACAAAGAATTAGGGACATATATTCACAAAATTGGCACTTTTCTGTAAGTAGTTCAAGTAGATGTTATCATTATCAGTATTTTAAGACATTATTGAACACCGTACGATATCTGAATTTGGACATGCCTTTAAAATACAAAATAGCTTTATCAAAGTTTAGATGTTCAAACTATAAATTAAGAATCGAGTTAGGTAGACATATGGGTATACCGTTAAATAATCGATTATGTGAGTTTTGTTTACAAAATAATATTAATGTTATTGAATGCGAGTACCATGTATCTTTCGTCTGTCCAAAGTATAATAATATACGTGATGAGTATCTCCTGCCTTGGTATGCGGGTGAAAGAAATACTGAAGCATTTTATTTTCTACTAAGCACTGATAAATGCGATATTATAAGAAAAATATCTAAGTTCCTATTTCATTTGTTACTTGCCACAAACTAGCTACGATGTATAACAATTAAATTTTTCTTTGATTTTGTTTTTCAAAAGTCCACAATAAACAATAAAAACAAGCTAATTTTTCTATATCTTGTAATAAAGTAAGCATTGTCAACTATTATTTGAGGTATTTATAAAGCATTGTTAGAAATTACTTCATTATAAACAATATGAGAATGACATGTTATTTATAGTTATATTACATGTTTGTCTGCATGTACTTATTATCTATTGTTTATTGTATATTGGAACAGTGTGAATGTGTTTTAATTTGTATAGCTATGGACACAACTCATGAATTGTTAATACTGAAAATTTTGTATATTTGTATTATGGGCCGGAGGCCTAAAATTCTTTGAATAAATCAATCAATCAATCATCGTGGGTGGGGGGTGGGGGGGCAATAATCACCCAGGGTGAAATAAAAAGGTAAAAGGCAATAAAACAATGATATTCACCAAGGGTGATATAAAGAGGAAATAATACAATGATATTCAACGAGGCTGAGATAAAAAGACAATAAAACAATGACATTCACCAAGGTTGACATAAAGAGGCAATAAAACTATGATATTCACCGAGGGTGAAATAGAAAGACAATAAAAACAATGATATTCAACGAGGGTGATATAAAGAGGAAAGAATACAATGATATTCAACGAGGTTGAACTAAAAAGGCAATAAAACTATGATATTCACCGAGGGTGAAATAAAGAGCCAATACAACAACGATATTCAACAAGGGTGAAATAAAAATACAATAAAACTATGTTATTCACTGATGTGAAATAAAGAGCCAATAAAACAATGATATTCACCGAGGATGAATTAAAAAGACAATAAAACTTTGATATTCACCGTGGGTGAAAAAAAAAGCCAATAAAACAATAATATTCACCGAGGATGAAATAAAGAGCCAATAAAACAATGATATTCACCGAGGATGAAATAAAAAGACAATAAAATTATGATAATCACCGAGGGTGAAATAAAGAGCCAATAAAACAATGATATTCACCTAGGGTGAAATAAACAAACAATACAACTATGATATTCACGGAGGGTGAAATGAAAAGACAATAAAACAATGATATTCACCGAGGTTAAAATAAAGTGGCAATAAACCATACATATTCACCGAGGGTGACATGAAGAGGTAATAAAACAATGATATTCACCGAGGTTGACATAAAGAGGCAATAAAACAATGATATTCGCCGAGGGTGACATAAAGAGGCAATAAAACAATGATATTCACCGAGGGTGAAATAAAGAGCCAATACAACAATGATATTCACCGAGGGTGAAATAAAAAAAAAACCAATAAAACATAATATTCAGTAAGGTGAAATAAAGAGGCAATAAACTATGATATTCACAGATGGTGAAATAAAGAGGCAATAAAACAATGATATTCACCAAGGGTGAAATTAAAAGACAATAAAACTATGTTATTCACTGAGGTGAAATAAAGAGCCAATAAAACAATGATATTAACCGAGGATGAAATAAAAGGACAATAAAATTATGATAATCACCGAGGGTGAAATAAAGAGGCAATAAAACAATGATATTCACCGAGGGTGATATAAAGAGGAAATAATACAATGGTATTCATCGAGGCTGAGATAAAAAGACAATAAAACAATGACATTCACCAAGGTTGACATAAAGAGGCAATAAAACTATGATATTAACCGATGATGAAATAAAAAGACAATAAAACAATGATATTCACCGAGGGTGAAATAAAGAGCCAATACAACAATGATATTCAACAAGGGTGAAATAAAAATACAATAAAACTATGTTATTCACTGAGGTGAAATAAAGAGCCAATAAAACAGTGATATTCACCGAGGATGAAATAAAAAGACAATAAAACTTTGATATTCACAGTGGGTGAAAAAAAGAGCCAATACAACAATGATATTCACCAAGGGTGAAATAAAAAAGACAATAAAACTATGATATTCACCGAGGGTGAAATTAAAAAACAAACAATAAAACTATGATATTCAGAAAGGTGAAATAAAGAGGCAATAAACTATGATATTCACAGAGGGTGAAATAAAGAGGCAATAAAACAATGGTATTCACCAAGGGTGAAATTCAAAGACAATAAAACTATGTTATTCAGTGAGGTGAAATAAAGAGCCAATAAAAAATGATAAACACCGAGGGTGAAATAAAGAGGCAGTAAAACAATGATATTCACCGAGGTTGACATAAAGAGGCAATAAAACAATGATATTCGCCGAGGGTGAAATAAAGAGGCAATAAAACAATGATATTCGCCGAGGGTGACATAAAGAGGCAGTAAAACAATGATATTCACCGAGGTTGACATAAAGAGGCAATAAAACAATGATATTCGCCGAGGGTGACATAAAGAGGCAATAAAACAATGCTATTCACTGAGGGTGAAATAAACAAACAATACAACTATGATATTCACCGTGGGTGAAATAAACAAACAATACAACTATGATATTCACCGAGGGTGAAATAAAGAGCCAATAAAACAATGATATTCACCTATGGTGAAATAAACAAACAATACAACTATGATATTCACCGTGGGTGAAATAAAGAGCCAATAAAACAATGATATTTACCGAGGATGAAATAAAAAGACAATAAAAATATGATAATCACCGAGGGTGAAATAAAGAGCCAATAAAACAATGATATTCACCTAGGGTGAAATAAACAAACAATACAACTATGATATTCACGGAGGTTGAAATGAAAAGACAATAAAACAATGATATTCACCGAGGTTGAAATAAAGTGGCAATAAACCATACATATTCACCGAGTGTGACATGAAGAGGTAATAAAACAATGATATTCACCGAGGTTGACATAAAGAGGCAATAAAACAATGATATTCGCCGAGGGTGACATAAAGAGGCAGTAAAACAATGATATTCACCGAGGGTGAAATAAAGAGCCAATACAACAATGATATTCACCAAGGGTGAAATAAAAAAGACAATAAAACTATGATATTCACAGAGGGTGAAATTAAAAAACAAACAATAAAACTATGATATTCAGAAAGGTGAAATAAAGAGGCAATAAATCTATGATATTCACCGAGGGTGAAATAAAGAGCCAATAAAACAATGATATTCACCGAGGGTGAAATAAAAAGCCGATAAAACAATAAAATTCACCGAGGGTGAAATAAAAACACAATACAACTAGGATATTCACCGAGGGAGAAATAAAAAGCCGATAAAACAATGATATTCAACGAGGCTGAAATAAAAAAGGCAATAAAACCATGATATCCATGACATCATCAACAACAACAATAACAATAATAGTAATAATAATAATAATAATTATAATAGTAATTATAATAATAATGATAATAATTTTATAATAATTATAATATTTTTACAAAAATAATATTTTTATTATAATATTAATGATAATAAATTTATAATACTACTACTATTTATTTTAAGAATAAAACACTAAATTGTATATTGTTTAACATAGGTGAAATAAAAGACAAAAAAGTGGTGATAAAAAGATGATGGATGCACGATGAGGATGACTGCCTGTATTTATTAATCGCCATATATTCCACATATATAAAGGGAAATAACTCGTATTTGTAAATTTGACAAATTATTATAATTATCCGACCTGATGTACCGCGCTCTTCTGCTATCTAGAAAAAGTTGTGGTTAAGTATTTTCGCATACAAGTACTTCATACGAAATATTTTCTTTGTTATTGTGTTTATTATAATAAAAATGGTATTTACGTAATAAATAAAAAATAGTTGCGTTAGGTAATTAATTATCGCGCAATCAAAAAAGAGAATGTTTATATAAAAATGTACATGTATTTCCTATCTGAGCCATGCTGCAGAGTTAGTATTTTTTAAATTAAACTAAGACAACCACTTATGTTTAAGCTTATCCCTAAAATTGAGATACTGTTGAAAATAATCAAAGCTTAGACTAAAGTTTTTAGATATATTATTTAATTTATACTGCTTTCTACAGACATTATGTACGAATTGTGACGTGTTTCTACAGGCATCACGTTTGACTTAAGCGTTATATCATTATCACATGATTTCCCTTTGATTTTCCATTACATAAGTTGTTTTATAAAATTTTATAAATTTTATTTATAAAATTCGTCCCTGAAAAAAATGATAGTAAACTAGCCATAGACTCGCCATTACTTTTCCTGAACTCGATTAATAATTGCTTGTATTACATGGCAACTGGTGTCAGATCCACTGTATATCATATTGTCAATAAATCTTTTCACGACTTTTAAACACACAAATGATGCACTACATAAGAATATGCTAAAAACTACAAAATATGTAAATGAATAGATAGATAGATACATGTCTAGATTGCTCCTACTACTAGACAATATGAAAATACATTTATAGCCGTAAATGTAACATTTTTAAACATTTAATTTTGTAAAGATAAGCAAATTGAGTTGATCAGTGTAAATGACATAAAAAGCATGGATTCTTTCATCAGATATGTTGTTGAGGATGAATTTTCGCGCTATTGCGATTGTGCATATCTCGGCTACAGCTTTAACAATTTAAGAGTTACTTCTAATGCCGTTTCAAGTGGGTGCATTTATAACTAGGACGTAGTAATGTGCAATATCAACACAAACAAAATCGACAGGGGCGTACCTATCCATACGCCCGTGCGTATAATTTGCGATGAATTAAAAAAAAAATGAAACCATCTTATGCTGACAAATGCAATAAGTATGTATACTTACCTGGGTGAAGCCCTCTATTTTCATTGTTACCGCATCATCATTTTAAAGCAGTTTTATGTTCTAAAAATACGCCAGAATCTCATCAACAGATTTCTTTTGACGCTTGAGCGTTAGAAAGGGAGTTAAACGTCTACCATTTTTAAAGACTTTCGTTTGTTGCGGCCCGGGATCGAACCCGGGCCTACTGTTTCTGGAGCCTACACTCTACCGACTGCGCTACCTGGTCCGGTTTGCAAACGCTGCTTAAATATATCTATTATTATTATCTATAAATATAATAATTGTAAACTGAATCGCATATCATGTTCAATTACAACTTGTATTGTAAACATTCCGTTGTTTTAGATTGCGTGACAATTAATTACCTAACGCAACCTATGATGTCACAATCTTGGTACTGCATTGTATTTACTTATTCTACAACAAATTAATGCATTTTCCTGATAGCATCTTAACCGCTGCTAATTTAATATTTTGAAATCATAAAAAAACACCTGACATACACTTTTCCAGGATAGCTACTAACATACCCCTCGTCTAGAAAAGAGTTTTAAGGCTAAATTTCGGGTATTTCATTCGTGTGTACGCGCTAGATCCACGCAAACCTCGTGCAAATCGCGCAAGAAATTGACACGTTTTGTCGTCTTCGGCCCAAAGGACATCGTACCCAAATACAATTTCTGTTACAGCATTCTCGCCTCTTGTTAATTTTGTTTGTACCGATTTGTTCTTTTATATAAAAAAAAATCATTCTTTAATTAAATAAAAAAATACAACAGAGGCCCTTGTTTATTATTTATTTATTTTTTTATAACTCTTTCCTATAAAGATGGCAATATGCTCCGTATAATGAACACTTGAAATAATGCTTACGGTAAATGATCATTCCTGATTTTTTTGTCGGAGTGAAACAAAAGATAGTTTCCATGTGATGTCATAGGCACTAAGACAGTTTAAGGCAGCCATCTTTGAGGGCAGAAGCTTATGCAGGCCGAAATATGTGCTGTATTAAACTCACCACAGTGTCGTTATTTTTCGGTCTATTTTACTGAATTTTATATCAAATTTAACAGATTTTATAAAGTATTTTAAATATCAAAACTATATTTTGATAGTTTAACAGGTAAAAAAATACAGTCAAAAAGTTACCCTGGTTCATAACTTTATTTCTGTGTTTTCATTCATTATGCATTTATCAATAAAAAAATATTGCATTCTAAAAATATTAATTTCAAGAGCTTTCCAAAGGTGTATAGCTTTTAATTTTTGGACAACAAATGAAGAAATTACAAGAAAATAAATTTTACGCTTCTATACAATTCATCTGAAATCACTTCAAGTTGCCATCAAAGATGGCTGCCAAAATAATTAAGGGATCTTCACTGATGTAGAAACTATCAAACTATCAAAACAAACCAGTTTAGCAATTAGCAAAGTTTTCTTTTGCAAAATAAAGGTTGATAAGTTCTAGTCGTTTTAACAAGCGTAGCTCGTAGAGCTTATGACTCCAGATCTGGAACACAATGGCTCCTGAAATAATACAACTGTCTAACGTGCTTAGTGACTTGACAGTCAATTATACTTTTGCAGTCTTATGATGCCTTCAAGACGTTTAAACAGTTTGTTTATTGGGTTTATCGTCCCACCAACAGCATTTCAGTTATCTGAAGATGGTGTCCACTTGAAGCAGATATAATGCTGCCTTCACTGTGTATAGCATGCCGTGAACACCTGGCATGATACCTCACCCAGTCACATTATCCTGACACTGGACCAACCAGTCGTGGAACTACCGTTATATTTGCTTGAGCGTTAGCAAGGAAGCTATACCCATACCATTTTTAACGACTTTAGTATGTCGCGCCCGGGGCCTCCCGTACCTGGAGCCGACGCTCTACCAATTGCGCTACCAGGTCAGGTCGTTTAAGCAGTATAAATTATATAAAAAAAATTATGCCCCGCTTGCAGAATCCTTTCTCATTTGAGAATACTTCTGACAGGGATATAGATTTATAAATCTTATTTTCTATACGCTATAGACATGACAAGGTTTAAGTTCCTAATATAATACAGCAAGATTAGTGTATTATTTAGAAGTAGATAATGAGCTTTAAAAATTGAGCTTTAGCAAAATCTCAAATGAGAATGAATTCTAAAAGTAGGGCATCTCTATTTAGTGTTAATCATATGATATTGACAATCTATATACATTCTCAACACCTTCAACCTTAACTTCGTTAAATGTACTGATAACGTTATATAAAATATTAATTAAACAATCTCGAATCTAACCATGTGTAATACTATTGATATTGTTGTTGTGTAATTTTCCACATTTGGTGTGTGGTATGTGTGCAGGTGAACGTGGTGTATATCAGGTTTGTTTGTTTATTGGGTTTATCTTCCCACCAACAGTATTTCCGTTATCTAGAGATGGTGTCCACTTAAAGCAGATATAGTGCTGCCTTCACTGTGTATAGCATTCCGTGAACAAATGGCATGTTACCACACCCAGTCAGGATCCAACCCGGGGCTTCCCGTACCTGGAGCCGACGCTCTGCCGATTGTGCTACCAGGTCCGGTAAAATGTGGCTTGAATTATATGGGAACTGCTATAACATTTCCAATGCTTGAAGAGCCTTTTTTGTCAAATTTCTTTTGTTTATTGCCTTTATTGTCCCACCAAGAGTAAGTCGATTGTCTGGAGATGGTATCCACTTGAAGAAAATATAATGCTGCTTTCACTGTGTATAGCATACCATGAACACCTGACATGATACCACACCCAGTCACATTATCCTGACACTGGGCCGACCAGTCGTGCAACTACCCTTATTTGCTTGTGCATTAAGATGGAAGTTATACCACTACAATTTGGTATGTCTCGGCCCGGATTTTAACTCAGCGCCTTCCGTACCTGGAGTAGACGCTCTACCAATTGCGTTGCCAGATCCGGACCTTTAATTATTGACTTTCAATCTAAAGATTCAATCCCAAACATCCATTAAACAGATCGCCATCTGCAAAGCGAACTCAAGAAGAAAAGATATTATTGAACACTCAACATGATTTTATAAAATATTAAACATATATTTCATATCAACCTTGGGGAAGGAAGGAACAATCAAAACAAAATGTACTGTCTACTGTTTTATTGCTGATAAAAACAAAACAAAATACATTGAATCACCAAATATTTAGGGATTAAATATCCCTGCTTAAAAGAATATTTATGCTGAATGGTAAATAAAAATTACTGGCATGTTTGAACATAAAATAGGCAAATCAGGTCAAAAGAAATTAGTTTTTCTGACATACAAAAACAAAGCAAAAATAAGGTATGCAGCTGTAATGATGGACGTTGGTGAATTGTCTCTCCTGAATACTCCCTTAATGCAAGCAGGTCTATTTGTTTGGACTACTTGGTATTAATGTTTGTTCTCTTTGGAGTGCATGTCGACTATTGTGCTTAGATTATGTTAACAGTCGACAAAATACAAATCCAAAGACTGGCTAATAACACATCTTTTTGAATAATTTGATAGATTCAGCCCTCATAGTTGTATACAAAAGAACTTTCACACAATGATCCACAATGTGAAGGAACAAGCAATAAAGTCCAAGGATACCAACAAAAAGCTCCTACTTATTATTGGGAGTACCTTGGCTCTCATCTGACAAGGGAGACAATTATCATGTTGCCCATAACTCTCATTGTAAAAAAAATGTATTATTTAACCCATTGCTTGCTACATTTATTAATAACCCTGACTTATTTTCAGTCATATTCTTACATTGATACACAATTGTGTATAGACATTGCTGGAGTCCCAAATAGGGATGATGCTGATCAGAGAGCTGCCACCAGGCTGATCTGAATCTAAACCTATTTGCTACAGTTGTATAATTAGATAGTTTCCATGTAATGTCATAGGCACTGATCAATCGAAACACCTCAGATAATTCCCACATCATCTCTCGGATGTATTCGGACAACCTCGGCCATTTTCCTAAATGGGACTTATTTTGTGCGAAAAGATCAAAACAAAGATGGCAGCTCGGATGACAGCTTACTATAGTACGATGCCAATTTCAATATGTGGCTGCTTCAAATTTAATTCACTCAAGTTAAATTTACAAAGTTAAAAACGACACCATTGTTTATGTTTTGTGCGAACTACATTTTAGGCATATTCTTTCGACTTCCGGCAAACAAAAGAATCGTGATTTCTTTAAGTATCATTGCACCAGATACATTCGAGGGATGATTGTCCCGAGGATGGAATTACCCGAGGAGTTCCGATTGAGGCATTGATAAGACAGTTTAAGGTAGCCATCTTTGAAGGCAGAAGCTAATGCAGACCGAAATCGGGAAATATGTGCTGTATTAAACTCACCACTATGTTGTTATTTTTCAACTGAATTTTATATCAAATTTAACAGCATTTATAACGTATTTTCAATATCAAAACTATATTTTGATAGTTTAAAAGGTAAAAAAAATACAACCAAAAAAGTTACACTGTTTATTTTGTTTAAGGATGAGCCAATAATTATATATATTTCTGTGTATTAATTCTTTGTGCATTTATCAACTGAAACAATATTGCATTCTAAAATATGAATTTCAAGTGCTTTGGAATGGTGTATAGCTTTTAATTTTTGGACCACAAATAAGGAATTTACAAGAAAATCAAATTTACGCTTCTACACAAATCATCTGAATATCACTTGAAGTTGCCATCAAAGATGGCTGCCAAGATGAGGGATCTTCACTGATGCGAAATCTATCTTTACATGTTTAGCAAGTTTAGGGTTAAATACCTTGTGATTTTTTTCTCTTATTCATTGTTATTAGAAGTATTTTCATTAATAAAAGACTGTATTTTTATCACAAATTATGCAATATTACTTATAATTCATCAAGAAAAATATAAACCTTCCAAGTATTTTTTTTTCAGTTGAAAGCAAGGGAGATTAGTCTATGCATTTTGAAAAGTTAGAGTAATGCCCACTTAGATAAATTCTGTTAGGAAATTAATAAAGTATAAAAATAATACAAACAAGATCCACACTAAATGATGAAAGGAAATTGGGCTACAAGGTTCTCAAGAAGATATTTTAAAATTGAAACAAATATACAGTTTGAAAGATAGAGTGTACATAAATCATGAAATAATTCACAATTTAACTAACATTTAATTTTCTACACCAAAAAAAGAAATAATGTAATATCTCACACATCTCCTTTTAATTTAAATTGTATTATAATTAAACACTCTTAGCCTGTTAGGCAAAGATTTAAATGACTTTATGTCAGAAACTGGCATCAGAAAATGTAGATCCAGATCAGTAAGCGTAGCCTATTATAATCTGATCAAGATTTGCAGCCAAGCTTCTTGAAATATGGATAATATCAACTGCATGTCACATTTGAAAATATGTAAGACTAAGAAAGACTTATTAAAAATGCAGAAAAGTAATTTTTAGCATAAGTTAATTAAAATTTTATTAGGGTACATGTACTACTACATAGTACCTTCCTCCCTGCATCTTACTTAGGATCAAAAGGTTTGTTTGTTTACTGGGTTTATCGTCCCACCAACAGTATTTCAGTTACTTGGAGATGGTATCCACTTGAAGCAGATATAGTGCATATGTATAGCATGGCGTGGCATGATACTACATACATTAACATTATTCCAACGCTGGGTCAACCAGTTGTGGAACTACCCTTATATTTGCTTGAGCGTTTGCAAGAGGGCTATACCACAACCATTTTTAACAACTTTGGTATGTTGCGGCCCGGGATCAAACCCGGGGCCTCCTGAACCTGGATCTGACGCTCTACTGACTGCGCTACCAGATCCAGTCAAAAGGTTTCTGATTGTGTTTTATAACATGGCATTAATATGGCACAACACATCTAGAGAAGAAAGAATGGAGTGATGAGCATTTAACAAGAAATAAAGAGCATACCTTATGACGCTGGCAGTTAAACCAGAAAGCCCTGGATATATATCCCATCATTCTCAACTTAACCCTACAGTATGGGTATTGTCCGTTAGAATTAACTTAAGACTCATCACTTTCTGTATATTAGCACCACAATTTCTAAAGAATTTGGTAACTTCCGTGAATCATTTAGAGTATGAATAATTGATTGATGAATTAACTAGATGTAAGTATGTTGGTAAGTATGTTGGTTAGAGTCTCCATTCTACAAGAACGGAAGGTTCGAGTCCCCACTCCCTCTGTGTTTTTTTTTTGTTGTAGTTTTTTTGTATACTTTTCTTATGTTTTCCCCATTAATGACATTCTATAGTGGAAATGGTGACAAACGGGCAACATGCTTTCATATTCCCCCGCCAAACATAGAAAAAATCATATTTGTTTTTTTTAACATGATCGGGCTTAGAACCCACAACCACCTGCTTGACAGTTGTGCATCGTTACCAATAGACCAAATATACTTTGTTATTATGTGCTCCAGTATTATTGTGTATTAAAGCCGATCCCAGTTGAATCCGAAAGTACAAACCGATGCATGTTTCTATAAATAGACAGCTGAACATAAGCTTCATATTTATTAGTCTCAGTTAATTCTAACGGACAATACATTCTAGAAATTGCTTTGTTTTTGTTTTAAGAAATATTTTGTTTTTGTTACATTGCACCAACATTTTTTTTTTTGTCATATTGGTAAAAACCAGCTGATTAGTGGTGGAGGAAAACCTTGACTTAAATCTGGAGACCCAGACTTATGGTAGAACCACCGATGCACCGCAGGTTAGCTGATTTTTTTTTTTGAAATGGATCACAATTTGACAATTACAATTATGCACATTAGGGAGGTAGAACCATCATCACAAAGCAGGTCAGCTGAACGACCTTCTCACATTACATCCTTCGCCCCATCTGAGACAGGAACCAACGTTGTGAAAGGCCATGGGCCCAGAGAAGTCACAAATCTGCAACTGTTCTTCTCAGTCATAGGTGTACCTCACCAAAATAGTTTTGTTCTTTTGAAATACATCGCAGTGACCAATTACGATCATTATAGCGACCTCCAGCAATCTGGTGGAGGAAGACCCCAGACAAATGTTTGGGTAGAACAACCGGCGCACCACAATTCAGCTGGAAGATCGTCCCACATTAAGCCCTCCCCACTGACCAGGACTCGAACCCACATGGTAAGAGGCTAAGCAGTCAGAGGAGTTACAAATCTGCGACTCTACCACTATGCCACTGACGCCCTCACCAAAATTGTTACATCATAAAAGTGTAACAAGTATGGGGATTTGCAAAAAAAAGATTTTCAGGTAGAAATAAAATGATAAATGAAAGAAATTAACTTTTTCGATCAACTTTTATCCTGCAAAGCATGTATTGCTAAGGCTACGACAAATAGTGTGGATTCTTTCTGTTCAAAAATGGGGAATGCTTTATGCAGGTTTTTTTTCAAGAATTGCGACTTTGTTTTGGCTTTTTCAAGAGGATTTTCTTTTATTTAAAAGCATTTAGAGAAGAAATAAGAGGACACTAAGAATCAGTAAGATTTTGGCAATAGCAATAATAGTAAATAGACAGAAAGGGTGAAAATGAATACCATAAGAACTTGTATATAGTGCACGTTCTTGTATTGCCCGCACAACTGGTTTGGAAGCAAAACAAAAAGTGAAAATAAATTTCTCAAATACCAGTATTAACAGCATTATAATTTGACACACCTTACACTTAGGGCAATAAAGGCAATCTGAAATCACTGCATACCTGCTGTGAAATTGTGTGTGTAAAACTTGAGAAGTGAGGAAGCAAATCTTGAAAGAAAGAAAGTTAGACAAAGTGAAGAAAAATATAATGACTCATGAGATTAAAAACATATAAAACAACAAATAATCTACAAACAGTTATAAAGACTCCCTACAGATTGTCTTAAGTTTTGAAAAATTCTTAAACTTTGCACACAAGGAATGTGACATATTTCTAAGACATAGCACTACTGTACATACATCTAGTTAACAATTTTCATCATATGTAATATTCCATTTGTTGAATTTATTTTTCAACGATCACAGGCAAATTATAATTTCGTAATACCAATATTTTTGGCAAAAAAATCTACCACACATTTTTTGCTTAAACTACATGTAAAAACTCTACATCTAAGAAGCTACCCTTTTTTTAATTTTTCTTTCCATATACATCAACATGTTTCTGTGTTGGCCGATACCATGCCTGGATATTTAATATCCCATAATTCTCAACAAAACTACTCAATAAAATTGTCATATTGAGACCATTCCAATATTTACATAAGCATGTTGCATTTAATTCTATGATCATACTGGTGATGTGCACCTCACAGGTCAGTCCTCACCTCAAATGGGATTTTACCCCTTGCAGTTAAAGCTGTTGAGCAACAACTCAGTAAATGCTTGACCAATACTGTCAGGGTTTATGACAAAATAATAATAATAGTTAAAGTTTGCATCCGACAGTTTGTCTCTATCAAGTACACATGCCTATATCTTCCCACTGCTTTGGGGAATTTGGTGATACTTTTTGTATAAACCCATACCTTGGTCATTATAGACGATTCTGAGAACTAACTTTATTGTTTGACTGTACTAGTCGCTAAAGAATAACTCTAAATGTTCAATCTTTGCAACTCTATAAAAAGTATGATAGGGGTCACTGCTAAAAATAGATGCCGACGTCAGAGCAGATGACTATATAAAAAAAATTGTCGCACGGTTTTCTAAGTTTAAAAATAGCTATCTCTGCAGCGTGGCTCAGAAAGAAAAAACCTGTTTGCAATCACGAGCGAGGGTTTATCCTTGACAGTTCACATAGTTCTTGGGCATCACTGAACAGCATTTTGCAAGACCTTTTCAAGTACCAATGACTTATTTGGTAATTTGAGGAAAATAAAATTGGACTAAGCTGTCAGATACAACCTTAAAGAAGCAGAATAACTCTTTCTCCACCTCATAAAACGGTCCTTTTTATTGCTTAAATATTATTTTAATATTTCACATTAATTAGCACAAAACAATGAAATATAGAAAAATAATACTTAAATAATTAGAGCTAATGTGAGTGGTAATTTTCGGTTGTGAAAACAATGAAAAGTTATTCTTAACAAAAGAATTTAAGTTTTATATTGCAAAATTAAAAATACACCTTGACCTTAAGTACATACTTTATATACCTTTAATCTAGATAAAAAAAATCTCAAAATCCTGGTACAGCACTGCTAACAGTTGAGAATAATACCTACTTAACCCATTAGCTCATACATATGCAATTTTACGCTTTTGTAAAGCATTCACAATTCCTATTATCAACAGCTGTATCAACACAACTAAGTTTTTTTTTGTAGACTAGTTTAATTTAGGATATATAATTATTGCATGAGTTTAAAAATATTTAAAACTGTTTCAAAGAAAATCAAGAAAATCAGTGAATTTTTAAAACCCTGTACATTTACTACGAATGAAAGAGTTAACCACAATAGGTATATTCAAACATGTTCAAACATGTGAACTCTCCTACTTTTGAAGGGAGACTCCTACATTTAAGGTTCAAAATTATTTGAAAATGAGGGATGTTTTATACATTTTTAGAAATCTTCCTACTTGGAAACAGATAACTACCTTGTTTGTTTATACGAAGATAGCAAATCTCCCATTTTGCAAGTGCATTTCTGCCACTTTGGCCTTAAAAAGGGCTCAAATGTATGTACTGGTATGTTATAAGCAAATTATGGAGTTGATGTAGTATGAATCAGTAATGCTTAATAACCACTCGCAGCACCTCGTTCATTTCTATAAACACCACTGAGTTTAGTGAATAAATACAACAACAGCCCAGTCACACATTTCCAATGTATTCCAGAAATGGTGCCACGCTTCAGCACAGGTGCCAATAATAAAGCCGAGTGAAACAACAAAAGACAACACAGAGAAAAGTGTTAAAAAAAATGGTTCAAACATACTGTAACGTCACCAAACTATGCTGAATATAATGTTGTAAATTATTCCACAGGGAACTGTAGAACAATATTTATTCTAAAATCGCTCACATTAAAATTTTGGCAATTGCTTTTTTTTCAAAAGTTAAACACAAACAAAAATTTTGGTGTTTTGACTCTTGAAAAAGGCAATTTGCCGAAAAATTGAGTGTGAGCATTTTTAGAAAAAAAAAAAAAATTCTGAATATAGATATACTAGTAAAATTAAATAACAATGGCATCAGAAATGCTACATCCAGAGTCCAGTAACAAACTAGCCAATACTGGGCAATACATGATTTGTTAGAAAACATCAATAAGGGCATGATTTACAAAAAAGTGCTATCATAAGTAAAAAAACAAAAACATACAAAATATTAATCACATATCATTTTAAAACAAACCCACCTTACCGGGAATAATAACAATTCAATTTTCTGTGACATATTTGACATCGTTATTGTCAAGCAGTCCGAGATGTTATTAGACTGTGACTCTCACTGGATATTTTACTGCGACTGTTTTGGGTTTCTCTTTTGATTAAATTAAAATTAAAAATAATTACATTTTCACAAAGCCTTTAAGTTTAGGGAATCTTGAAAAAGAGGTGTGTGTTTTTGTTTTTAAGATACATCGCAGTGACCAATTATGGTCATTATAGCAACGTTCAACTGTTCTAGTGGAAGAAGATCCAAGACAAATGTCTAGGTAGACCTACCAACGCACCGTAGATCAACTGGAAGACCTTTCCACATCAAGTCCTTCGCCCTGAACGGGACTCGAACTTATGCCGCAGGAGGCTACGCAGTCAGAGGAGTTACAAATCAGTTAAGACAAACTAATGTCCCAGGATGAAGTATTATAAAAACCAAGCTTTTTCTTTATTTTTAGTAGTATGTTATTTTTGTAAATTCTTTTTTTTCACATAAACAGCTTCTAATTAGTTTTTAGTTTTATATTTCTTCCACATTCCATTTAAAACTTTTATGGATAAACTAAAACAAGGCACCTGCCACAGAAATATTGGCCTTAAAAGTGGTATCCGACAGTTTGTCTATATTATCTACATGTACCAATATCTAACCACTGACTTGGGGAATTTGGCCATATCTTTTACATTACCCTTATTTTAATCATTACAAAGACAATTTTGAACACTAACTTTATAGTTAGACTGTATTAATCGCTTAACAAATACTCTAAATGTTCAGTCTTTTCAACTATAAAAAGTGGGATAGTGGTCTCTTCAGAAAATAGACATAGACGTCAGAGCGGATTACCAAGATGACTAAATAAAAATGGTAAATGGTTGTCTAAGTGTAAAAATAGCTATCTCTGCAGCGTGGCTCAGATAGGAAACACTTGTTTGCAATGACTAGTGTGGATTTATCCTAGACTGTTCACATAGATCTTTGGCATTATGAACAGCATTTTTGCAAGACTTTCAAGAGCTAATGACTTACTTGGTTAATAGAAAAAAAAAAGTGGACAAAACTGTCAGATGCCACCTATAAGAAAGTAATTATTTAGACTTTGATATGAAGCGATTAATTGGCTTGATGTTTAAAAGAGTGGCACTCAAGGTTATTGTGTAAATAGCAATAAAAATGATAAATATTTTTCAAGACACATGCACAATAAAAAAATAAATCACCATTAAATATTGTGAAGATACCTCACAACAACAAGAGAACATGCTTTTCAGCTAGATATTTTTTTTATTCATAAAATCTACTGTAAACAAAATGTACACCCAAACTGGTATGATATTTACAACTTTTTCTTGTGTTCTCTAAACATAACTTTAGCATACAGTCACTGTAGGGAGTTTTTATTTCTTCCTTTCTAATTTTATCACTCCCATATGAAAATTTCTTTTGCATCATTTTGATATAATCTTAAAATCTTTTGTAAGTTTAGTGTCATATTAAAGGACATTTTTTTTTCTGCAAATAAATATAAAATAATGGAAGAAAGGAAACTCCATTGCTTTGGTAAATCTATGTTGGCATTTACCATGTTATTATATTTATCTTAGTATAATTAAAACAAATCTCTACCAAAAATTACATGCATCAAAAAATATAATGCTTGAATGATATCTCTGCACTTTGAAGGCTTTATTTTGGCATTACTCTTAATATTTATCACTTTTTAACTGTGCAGCCCTCTTTGAATATTTATCTATCTATTAGTTTAACTTGGACACCCTTCTTTGAATATGTATCTATTAGTTTTTACTTGGACACCCCTCTTTGAATATTTATCTATTAGTTTTTACTTGGACACCCCTCTTTGAATATTTATCTATTAGTTTTTATCGAACACCCCTCTATAAATATTTATCTATCTTTTAGTTTTTTCATGGACACCCCATTTTGAATATTAATCTTATCAGTAATTACTTGGTGCTGCTCTTTTTAAGATTTAATTTATCTCTGCAAAGTCCTTTCTTATTTATTTAATCTCTGCCAGTAAAACAATTATAAACATACACCCCTCATTTATATTAATAATTACCACTGGTAACAAATTGGATTCATGGGCCACCTTTATTTCTTTTCTGTCCATCAGTCATAATTTTTAATTGTTGCCATAATTCACAAAATGAAAAGAAAATCTTTGATAAAGAAAATTAAGTAAAATCTACTCAACAAAATCATTACTTTTCCTATTATATCAAAAATAAAAATGATAAAAATGAATGCATATGGGGCAGGGTGACTTGAATTTCAACAGCTAGCACCTAACCACTTGACCAACCAGACACATGCTGAAGTTCTGCTGTTATGAATATTATCAATTTAACTCAACTTTAACATAATATCTTAACCATTTTTTGTTGAAACAACTGCTGAAGAAGTTATTTTTTCAACTATACCGCATTGGGGTCATTGAGAAAAAAAAAATCTGTTGGTTTTGTTTGTTTTTAAAGATACATTGCAGCAACCCATTATGATCATTTAAGTGACGTCAAGCTATTTTGGTGGAAGAAGTCCTTCGCCCTGAGAGGGACACATGCGGTGTGAGGCTAAGCAGTCAGAGGAGTTACAAATCAGCATCTCTACCACAACACCATGCCCCGCCCCCCAACCCGCACAAGTCTACTTGAAAACCTATGACTAGGAAAGTAAAAATTGCGGTCATATTTAAGTAAACTTAACACTGCAATTACAAAAATTCAAGGCTTTCTTAAAAAAGATAGAAATAAATAAGTTTTAAAAAATTTAATGTAAATGAAAAATCTACTGACACACAGACAGTGATCATCAATTAATTTCCCTTTGCAATAATTATAGTTTAAATCGAGGGGGCCAGGGATGGATCCAGAGGTGGGAATGGGGGATGCATCCACCCCCGACCAAACAGGTAAAAGAGCTGAGTTGTGAAAACACATGCACATAAGCTTAAAAAATACTAAGGTTTTAAAGCAAATTTTGTCTTTTGACTTCTTAGGTCGAAGTTAGGAGCCCTTACTGTATATATATTTAGTATTTACTGCGATAAAGTTGAATGGATCTTGATTCATACCCTCACCCCCACCAAAATTTTCTGGATCCGCCCCTGGACGGGGGGGAATGCAGAAGTTCAAATCTGAGCACCCAAGAGGTAAACATATCTGCCTTAGGTAAAGAGCGTAAATCCAGATTGGACAGCTCTAACATTCCGTATTATGCTGGGAATTTTCTGGCTTGCTGTCGTCATAAAATTGCAGCTTCCCATACTTAGCTACTACTTTACTAATAAACAACAGTCAGTATGCCTTATTTTTAAATTTAGCACAAAATAAAATGGTCAAAGTTTATTAAACTACTCAACACTTAACCCAACCCACTATCTGTAAAGGTGTTGTGACCTTTGCTAGGTTTACTTGTGTCATCACAACCAACCAACACACTACCAGACACATCTGCTCCTAGCTGGGAATTATGGGTCATTTCCATGCCAACCGCACTCCCGTCAAGTGATGTCAGCCGTGATGTCATTAATGATGTCACCTTCGCCTTCTCCATCATCTGGTTACCATGGTTATCTTGTTCCCCTGACAACAGTTGCCGATGCGATGAAATCTTGTCCAGTGGATGACTAGCATCATCAGTTATGTCATGGTTACTCTTAGTTACCATGGAAACAATGTCATGAGACTGGGAGCTAGTGCCTGGCTGTTGTGCCTCTGGTGATGGTGGCATGTCACTATAAAACCTCTGTATTCCTGCTTCAGAGTCTGCACTTGCCGTGAAAGGTTTCACAGATACTGAAAACAGAGATTGACAGAATTAACCTAATTGGCAAGGTTTCTATCCACCAAAAAAATCTTTTTAGTAACTTCCTGATGTTCACTGGTTTTAAGGACTTCCTTTATGCAAGTGAGAATAATTTTTAAGGGGTAAATGAGGTGCCAATTTCATATTGGTCAAAATCAACTCGTTTCGAACATTTCATTTGTCATAGCTTGGACAGAGTTGATTATATAATTTTGTCTTACCTTTAGATTTTTGTGCAGATTTAAGCTCCTCTATCTCTGAATACAGTTTGATCACATGAAATTCTAGATTCTGGTTAATCCTCAACATGGCCTGATATTTCTCATCATAGCTCTGAAATTAAACAGTTTTTGGGTCTATAGTCATAAAAATTATTTTTGTTTTGTTTTTTGTTACATCGTACTGACACAGTTATAGACATATTGTCTTCATCCAGCTATTCATTGGTGGAGATAGACCCCAGTCTTATGTCTGGGTATAACCAACGGTGCACTGCAGGTTAACTGGAAAACCTCCCCAAATCGAGGCGAAAGTTATAAAATCAGTTGTTAATTGTTAAGTTCGTAGTTCTTTATTTCCTAAAATCCTTGTTATGATATATTTTATGCACACAAATATCTGCAAATGTTGTTTTAAGGGTTTAAAATACTTAGCATATTAGTAGCTCTATTTTGAATATTCCATTACAATTAAAAATCAAATTTACAAATGCATACATGTGAACATTTTCTGTGGCCAAAGTGGGAGACTTTCACTTGGAAAGTGGGAGATTTGTTATTTTCATAAAAACATAGAAAGAAGATATCTGTTTCCAATTGGGGATATTTCTGAAAAAAAAGGAAATACACTGTCATTTTAAAATAATTTTGAACCTTAAAAGAGTGTGTCTCCAAAAGTTGGCGTCTCCCTCTAAAAGTGTAAGTCTCTCTCAAAAAGTGGGAGCCTCCCTCCAAAAGCGGGAATCTCCCCCCAAAAGCGGGAGAGTTCACATGTATGCAAATACAAGGCTTGGGAGTTCACAGTCAGACAAATAAAATATTTTAGGAAACCGTACTTAAAACCTTTACAAAAGTACTGTTACTATGATTGCATCGGTCTAAATCAAAGAAAATGGTCACATGGTTCTCTATGGTTAAAATAGGCTATCTCTGCTTATGGCGATGATAGGAAATCCCTGTTTGCAGTAATGAGTGGTAAATAATGCTGGCCTCTTCAAAATGATCTAGGACATCAATGAACAGCAGTTTGCTAAACTTTTTCAGATATCAATTACTTATTTGGTTATTTGAGAAATTTTGGTGTATAATAAAAATTGGAAGTTATTTTCATGGTTCTTATGCGCTGTATAAAATACAATAAAAGTAAGCAAAAGTGGATAAAAAAATAAAAAAATCTTATGGTTCTTATATACTACATAAAAAATGCAAGTAACCAAAGTGAAACAACTAAAAAAAATCTTATACACTGCATAAATTCAATAAAAATGAGCAAAGGGAAATAATTAAAAAAAAAAAGTAAGTAATCTTATTTTTTTAATGCACTGCATAAAAAAATACAAGAAAAATAAGCAAAGGGAGATAACCAAAAATGTAAGTAATCATGATATTTTTCAACTGGATACAAAAATACAAGAGAAATAAGCCAAGGGAGATAACTAAAATTGTAAGTAATCTTACTGGTTCTTATGCACTGCATAAAAATACAAGAAAAATCAGCAAAGGGAGATAACTAAAATCTGCAAGTACTCTTTTGGTTCTTATATACTGCATAGAAAATACATTAAAAAATAAACAAAGAGAAATGACTAAAAAAAATTTAAGAAATTTTATGGTTCTTATTCACTGCAAAAAAATTCCAGTAAAGTAGGTAAAGGGAGATAACTAAAAAAAATGTAAGTAGTTTTTATACACTGCATAAAATACAAGAAAAAAAAAGGCTAAGGGAAATAATTGAAAACAATGTAAGAAATCTTATGTTTCAAACGAAACATCTCTGATAATTCATGAATCATCTCTCGGATGAAAGTAGGTAGTCGGATCACCTCGGCCATTTCCCTCAATGGGACTAGGTCAAAACAAAGATGGCAGCTCGGATGACAGCTCATTATAGTATGATGCCAGTTAAACTTCAATTTGTGGCTGCTTTAAATTTAAATCATCCAAGTTTAATTTGCAAAGAACAGCAAACAAAACAGCTGTCAAACGATGCCATTGTTTATGTTTTGTGCGAGCTACATTCAAGGCATATTGTTTCGACTTCCGGCTAACAAAACGATCGTGATTTCTTTAAGTATCATTGCACCAGATACATACAAAGGATGATTGTCCCGAGGACGGAATTACCCGAGGAGTTCCGACTGCTTATGTTTCTAATGCACTGAATAAAAAAATACAAGAAAAATAAGCCAAGTTATCTTATGGTTTTTATACACTGCATAAAAATATAAGATAAATTAGCGAAGGGAGACAACTAAGAAATGTAAGAAATTTTGAGGTTCTTATGCACTGCAGGAAAAATACAAGCAAAATAAGCAAAGGGAGATAACCAAACATGTAAGTTATCTTATTGGTTCTTATGCACTGCATAAAAATAAAAGAAAAAATAAGCAAAGGGAGATAACAAATGTAAAAAATCTTATGTTATCTATCCACTGCATATAAAAATACAAGAAAAACTAATAAGCCAAGGGAGATAACTAAAAATGTAAGTAATCTTATTGGTTCTTATGCACTGCATAAAAATAAAATAAAAATAAACAAAGGGAGATAACTTAAAAATTTAAGAAATTTTATTGTTCTTATTCACTGCATAAAAAAACCAGGAAAGTAGGCAAAGGGAGATAACTAAAAAATGTAAGTAGTTTTTAGGTTTGTATTTACTGCATAAAATACAAGAAAAATAAGCAAGGGAGATAACTAAAAATGTAGGTAATTTATGGTTCTTATGCACTGCTCTTCTTGGCATTGAGAACCCATGTGGTGAGAGGATAGGCAGTCAAAGGTGGTACAAATCGGACACTCTATCACTACACCATGGGCGCCCCTACAAAATAATGATGGACAGACAGACGGACAGACAAAGTGGTGACACCCACCATCAGTTCTTCTTCGTGGCTGGCTTTGGCCATTTCCAGATGGTGCCTTAGTTCCAACAGTCCCTGTTCTCGTACAGATAGAGCCTGGCGTGTCTCAGCAAGCTGTTGGTGACACGATGCCAATTCTCGCTTCTTACTGGAAACATCTGACTTCAAATCTGTCGAAAGAAAAGTCAAATGATACAATTGATAGAAATGATATGAGTTTCCTTAAATTTCTTGATCAAATCATGAAGGAGATATGTTACTTACGTGCTTTTTTATCTGGATTCATGACTTACAATCTGGCAGAAGACAAATACAAAAGCTGGGTTTTAAAGCTTAGGTCATATCACTGTTGATAATACATTACTCAGTCATTAACATTCTAGATGCTGTTAATTTTAAATATTTCAGAAGAAATACAAAAAAAGCAAGCTTAAGGATGATTTCTACAATAAAAATCCCTTTATAGAATTTTCTGATTTTTTGATATCCGTAGTAGAATTTAATGGCGAGTGCGAAAATGAACAGAAAATATAAGGTTGTTGGGCTACTTTTTTTTAAGTAATAATGAAGTTTCCGTGGTAACCAATTTGGAAATCTTAGAATAAAGTAATTTTATGTGCAAATTCATGTTTGTTATGTTGTGTAAAATATCTGGAATATTTAAAGTGACTTAAATAAATTGGGCCATTTTGTAAGATTTCACCAAATTGTTCCAGATATTTTACACAAACTTAACAAACATGAATTTGCACATAAAATTACTTTATTATATGTTATACTCCAGTAATTATTCCATCTTTACATTTTCCAGCATAATACAGCCATTTTGGATTTCCTCACAGGGTAAAAATGAAAGAAAGAAACACACATGTTCTGCAAATAAATTAAGAATAAATAATAATCCTTTCATAGAATGTTTCTATTTTTTGATATCCATAGAAGAATTTAATGGTGAGTTAGAAAATGAAAAGAAAAAGTAAGGTTGTCAGGCTACTTTTTTAGTGAAAATGAAGTTTCCATGGTAACCAATTTGCTAAAACTGTAAAAAAAAATCATAAAACTTCTTTTTAAATATCTTGAACTCATGTTACGCCTTGCTCACTTAATAAGATACCAAAATAGTTGTTGGCTCATCGAAATTGAAGACTTAAATGCAAAGTGAAATGTCTAAATTATATTCAACTATCTCCTTTTTGAAGAGTAAAAGTCGACGATTATCTCCCCTAGATGCGTTTGAATGATGTGCAGAAATTACTACCAAAAACGTCCTTATTGGTTTTGACATGTGGCCAACTTTTGATTCAATGATATGATAAACTGCGTGGGAAAAATTTGAGAATACATTTGTTTGATTCCTTTTCTAACGAAGAGTAATTAATTTATTTGGAGATGGGGATCATTTAAGGCAGTTATAGTACTGTGTTCACTGTGTATTTCATGTCATGAACACCTGTCGTGAAACTACAGTTACGTTATCCTGACGCCAGGCATTTGCTATGTTGCGGCCCAGGTTTAAAACCCAGGACTATAGTATCTGGAGTTGATGATCAACTGACTATCAGGTTCAATGAAAGAATATTTTTAAATGTAAATGGTCTTTCCCCTCTTGACAAATGGTAGTTAAACAAGTTTACTTTTAAGAGAATATATTATCGTGTTGCTAATACTGATCTTTATATTTACATGCAATGCATTATGCGGTACTGAAATGAAAGCAAAGAGCAAAATAAACTTTGGAGAAGATAAAACTGTGTCTTTACACTGCTTTATATATTTATAATGTTAATACTGTTAGTACAGATTATTATATGAATGTTGTTTTTGTAACATTTTGAAAGAAAACTTAAAATGTATTTACAGGAACTTATTTTTGCTATACATTGCGCAACCAATTATGACCACTTACAGCAACATCCAGCTGTTTTGGTGGAGGAAGACCCCAGACAAATGTCTGGGTAGAACCACCGAAGCACTGCAAGTAAGCTGAAACACGTTCCCACTTAAAGTCCTACGGACCGAACGGGACTCAAACCCATGCGGTGCAAGGCTTAGCAGTTAAAGGATTACAAATCGGTGACTCTACCAATATGCCACAGGTGCCCCTTTCACAGTGGGATCTATTTAATGCGAAAACACACAATGTGTGAGTGATGTTATACAGATAAGCATTGAGGTGAGTTCGCTGAAAAGTACCTGACATCCCAAACCAAGGCTCATAACTCCTGTTTACCTACCTCCTATTTGAGACTTCAAGCCAGAGACTAGATTTTCAGTTTCATACTTTTTAGCTTTCCCAGTCTTGTATTCGATAAGTTTCTCATTAGTACGTTGTTGGAGCTCCCCCATCAACAACAGTTCCTTCTGCTGACGAATTACCTGATGAAGAAAACAAGAAATTATCATACAAAAATAATATCTGAACACTTGAATTGTCACTAAAATTTCTTAAATAGAACAATATTTGAAGACTATGCATTTTTGTTTCTGAAATACAGTTGATTCCACTTATTTGCATGCACAACTTCCTAGAAAAAAATTATGCAAAAAAACAGAATATAAATTAAACTGAAAATTCATACAGGAGTACCATTTCAAGGAGCCACAAATTTGATTTATTTTCATTAACTATCAGCCGCAGTGTTTCCTAAAAAAAAAAAAACGGTCATATATCATTATACCGAACTTGTATTTATTTGCCTCCAAACCCAATTTAAAAGCCAATCCTTTTTCTAAAGCCATTTTGTTTTTTGTGATGGCAAAAAAGCACCTTTTTATACATTGTACTGCAAAGTGCTTTGATAGATTTAAATTTTTAAGAGATCAGAAGTGAAATAAATCTGCATCCCAGATGTCACATTGCAGTGACCAAATATGACCATTATAGTGACGTCTAGCTGTTTTGTTGGAGGAAGACCACAGACAAATGTCTGTGTAGTACCACTGGCACACAGCAGGTCAGCTGACAGACCTTCCCACATTAAGCTCTTTGCCCCAAACAGCACTCAAACCCACGCGGTGGCAGGCTAAGCAGTCAGAGCAGTTACAATTCGGTGACTCTACCACCATGACACAGGCGCCCCATTACTGATTACTTGATACAATAATTAGTTTGTTTGTTTGTTTATTTTGTTTATTGTCCAACTTTATTGTCCAACCAACAGTATTTCAGTTATTTGGAGACGGTCTCCACTTGAAGCAGATATAGTGCTGCCACTACCATTTTTAACGACCTTGGTATGTCGCGGCCCGAGATCGAACCCGGGGACTCTCGTACCTGGAGCTGACGCACTACCAGGTTCTGGTCAATGCAATAATTTAAATATGTTCGGATTATGTGGTTAAATGTTTTAAGTTGCTTAAACATTGTCATATTGAGGCAATCGCTCTGAATACAGTCAATTAATCATTTAAAGAACAAATAAAGGAATTATCATGAACAAGATCCCTCAGTATCTACAGATTCGATAAATCTCAACTGTGCTATACTGGGATTTTCTGCATATTCATACCTCTGTCTATGTAAAGATGATTCTGAACACAACTTTTAGACAGGACAAATAGTGAAAAAAATCTCTCTAGATGGTCATTCTTTTCAAATCTATAAGGAAGCATGATTGGGATTACTGCTCATTATAAATACCATTAGAGCGAATTACCTGGATGATTCCTTGTTTGTTTATCGTCCCAGTAATTCAGTTATCTGGAGACGGTGTTCACTAGAAGCAGATATAGTGCTGCATTCACTGTGTATAGCATGCAGTGAACACCTGGCACGTTACCACACCCAGTCACATTATCCTGACACCGTGGAACTACCCTTATATTTGTTTGAGGGTAAGCAAGGGAGCTACACAACTAACATTTTAAACAACTTTGGTATGTCGCAGCCAGGGATCGAACCCGGGTGACTCCCGTTCCTGGAGCCGACACACTACTGATTGTGCTACCAGGTCATTACCCATATGATGATATAAAGTGATTGTAAAAGTAATTGGTTACATGGATTTCTTAGTTTAAAAATAGCTTAACGAGCAGCATGAGTCAAACAGAAAATACATGTTTGAAATAATTAGTGGGGTGTTATGCTTCGCTTTTCACATGGAAAATAAGACATCAATAAACATCATTTCTGGAGATCTTTCCCAGTAATAATTTATTTGGTTGTTTTAGAAAAGAAATTTTGTCAGTTACCACCTTTAAAATCTACACCCTCTGTGCTCCTGTATATATCACTAATATGTAACACCTAGACATTCTTTTTTGTGTATATTTGATTGTTAACCATCTCAATGAGAATTTAATGGAATATATTTAGCAAAAAGAGCTAACAATGCACATACCTCAGCCTTCAAATTTACATTCACTGTTGCATGTTTTTGCTCATTTTCCAATTCTTTCTCTGTGTTAAACAGTTTGGCCTGCACACTTTGTAGTTTCTGAAAAAGGCAATAAAAAAACAAAACAAAAACTCATTTTATTTGAACTTCATTAAAAATACAATGTACAGAAAAAAATAACTGTTGAGCAGTGTTAAATGAAATATCAAGAAAATGAACAATAAATCAAGTAGAAGCAATAAGGTAAAATATACTGGCAAATGGAATAAGCAAAAAAAATCAGTATGCAATTAAGTGGAATATGCCAAATGAAGACCATTCAATCAGAGAAATAACCAATATGCAACAATCAGGTAAATAATAAATACATTTAAGTGAACAATTATTTTATATATATTATTTCTACGCAATTACAAGTCAGTATCAACTGTATTTTTGTACAGATTCATTCTCCTCTCATTGTGATTATGAGTTTATGACATACAGTGGAATATCCAATTAAGAGTATATTATAAAATGGAAAATGCAATTAAAAGTATATGACATAAAGTGGAATATGCAATTAAGAGCATATGATAAAATGGAAAATGCAATTAAAAGTATACAACATAAAGTGGAATATGCAATTAGGAGTATCCTATTAAATGGAAAATGCAATTAAAAGTATATGACATAAAGTGGAATATGCAATTTAGAGCATTTGATAAAATGGAAAATGCAATTAAAAGTATATGACATAAAGTGGAATATGCAAGTAAGAGTATATGACATAAAGTGGATTATGCAATAAAAAGTATATGACATACAATGGAATATGCAATTAAGAGTATATAACATAAAGTGGAATATGCCATTGAAAGTATACGACATAAAGTGGAATATTCAATTAAGAGTATATAAAATAACAGGGAATATGACATAAGGTGGAATATGATATAAAGTGTTTATGACACAAAGTGGAATACGCAATTAAGAGAAGGAGATTTATTTTCAATCTGCTGAATACTTCTTGGTCCACTGTAATGATTGTTTAACTTGAATTTAAGTGGCCAATATTGTAAAGTTGTTTATGCTACTTATTTATGATACTTAAATGTGTTGAACTTCAATCTCCCGTTTTGTCACAGCTGATGTTTAAAACTTTGACTTAACAATATGGAATGTGTAAAATAGTGGAACATGCAATTAAATGGAACATATCATTTCATACCTGTTGTAGGCTCTCCTGGTCCTCTCGTTGCCGTATTAACAACATGTTCATCTCCATCTTGGCTGTCTTGAGATCCTCGTTCTCCTGGAGGCATTCTCTGTAATAGTAAAGCACCTAATGAGCCAGACTTAGAACTTATGTTTAGGAGGCTAAAAACTGAAATAGCAATGTATTTCTTACAGTTACTAAAAATATATTTCTTGTAATCATTCCCCTCCTCAGCAATAAATGTTTGCAAACACAGTTAGAAAACTGGCCATATTCCCTCATATTTTTCATCATCATCATCAGCAGCATCATCATAATCATCTTGTTTCTAATTGTTATCATCATCTTTCTCACCATCATTATCATCATCATCATAATAAACATCATTCTAATCATCATTTCACCATCATCATCACCATCTTTCTCACCACCATCATCATCATCATCAAAAACATCATCATCATCTTTCTCACCATCATCATCATCATCATCATCATCTTTCTCACAATCACCATCATCATCAGCATCATAAACATGATCAACATCTTTCTCACCATCATCAGCATCATCATCATAATCAGCATCATCATCATCTTTCCTCCATCCTGTCACTACCACTACCAGCCTCCTAATCATCCACTCCATCACCCTCCTATCCTAACCATCTATAAATACAAGAGCTTTGTAACTACCTCAGCTTGGTGTTTGACTCTTCAGTATTGGCCTCGGCAGAAGATCGCAACTTGACATTCTCGGCTTGCAGTAGTCTGATAGACACGGTCTGGTCCCGAATTGTCCGGTCCTGCTGGGAAAGCTGGTCCTTCTGTAAAATGAACATTTCATTGACTAAATATTAGAATTCAGAATTTAAATAATTTATAGTAAGTTCAAAAAAGGATGAAAAATACCTAACTCAAATTGTGGCTTAATGCAATGCATTGTTTAAAACTGAGTAAAAAATTCTTAAGCCCTCAAGGGATGGTGTGTACTTCAAGCAGATTAGGCAGCTTTGCCGTAAACACCTGGCATGATACCACACCCAGTCATATTATCTTGACACCAGGCCAACCAATTGTGGAACTAACCTTATATTTGCTTTAGTGTTAGCGAGGGAGCAAAACAACTACCATTTTTAACAAGTTTAGTATGTCGCGGCCTGGGATGGAACCCTGGGCCTCCCGTACCTGAAGCCGACGCTCTACCGATTGCGCTACCAGGTCTGGTCTATTTTTATTTGATCTTTTGACCCATCACTACCACAAAAAAGCTTACCATTGCTTTATTCTGTTCCTCCAGCATGTTTGTGTGGGCTATCCTGCGAAGAAGCCTACGGTTACGTTTGGCGTGCTGCTCTCGCTTGTGTCTCTCATACAACAGGTGGTTGTGCATCAGCATCAACTGACCACGCAGGATGGAGATCTCGTCAGCAGGCGGCACACCTGGTGTTGATAATATATCCCATAATTTTCACCTAAAGACTACCTGTTTGTTAGTTTGCATTTATCATTCCCCTCCAACAGTATTACAGTAATTATTATTTAATTATTATTGAACACCTGGCACAATTACGCATCTGGTCACATTATGCTAACACGGTGCTGACCAGTCATGGAACTAGTTTTATATTTGTTTAAACATTATCTTGGTAACCAAGGTTATGTTGGGTTTATCGTCCCACCAACAGTATTTCAGTTATCTGGAGACGGTGCTCACTTGAAGCAGGTATTGAAGCTTTCTTCACTGTGTATAGCATGCTATGAACACCTGGCATGCTACCATACCCAGTCACATTATACTGACACCGGGTCGACCAGTCGTGGAATAACCCTTATATTTGCTTGAGTTTTAGCAAAAGAGCTATACCACTACCATTTTAATTGAATTTGGTATGTTGCGGCCCGGGATCGAACCCGGGGTTTCCTGTTCCTGCCTGGAGGCGACACTCTACCGATTGTGCTACCAGGTCTCGGTAACCAAGGTTAAAAACCGATTGCCATACATGGAGCTGGTTATACCGACTGTGCTACATAGATCCAGTCAAAAACTTTCAGTACATGGTGGGTACTCAATATCCTTTTAACGTTTTGATTTTTTGTTACTTCGCAATTACCCAATTATGGTCATATTGGCAACGTCCAGATAATTTTTGGTGGAAGACGACAAGACCTCATACTGTGTAGCACCCCCAACACATCGCAAAGTTAGCTGGAAAACTTCCCACATGGAAGTTCTTTCCTTGATCTAGACTTGAACCCACGTGGTGAGGGGCTGTATTATACTTTTAACAACCAGGGAAATGAACATCCAATATTTTGAATTAAAGTCTTGTATATGTTGGGTGCATATTAGCAAGTGTGGGCAGATCAAGTGCAGTACATATAAATTCCATACTTTTTACTAAAGCCTGTTGGTACTTGCATGGAAGCTGGTTAAGTGATAAGTCACTAATGTGCTGCTTTCACTGTGGGTAGCATGCTGTGAACACAAATCACAACCAGTCAAATTATCAAATTATCCGGGAACTAGACTTACAAGTTGAGGAACTTCCCATAAGCTTGCTTAAACAAAAGCTAAGTAACAATACCACTACATTTTTTTTTACTTTGCATGTTAAGGCCTAGGTCCAACCATGGGCCTCGTGTACCTGAACTTGAAACTCTCTCTATCACACTAGTAACAGTTCTCTAAAATTGACCACATCTACATCTACTTTACTATGTGTAAAAAGTTAATGTCTTACCTCCAAAGTGTGTCCAGTTGACATCTTGATTGGTCGTAATTGGAAGCTTGGATAGTTCTTTAGCATGGATATCTCTCGCCTGCTGAATGTGCTTATCTAGCAGGTCGGGAGGTGATAGGCTACTGAAGAATGGATTTACTGCTGAAATATAGGAAGCTATAATTACTGCTGAAATATAGGAAGGTATATGTTGAATGTGTTTACTGCTGAAATATAGGAAGGCATATGTTGAATGTGATTGCTGAAATATAGGAAGGTATATGTTGAATGGGTTTACTGCTGAAATATAGGAAGGTATATGTTGACTTTGTTTACTGCTGAAATATAGGAAGGCATATGTTGACTGTGTTTACTGCTGAAATGTAGGCAGGTATATGTTGAATGGGTTTACTGCTGAAATGTAGGAAGGCATATGTTGAATGGGTTTACTGCTAAAATATAGATAGGTATATGTTGAATGGGTTTGCTGCTGAAATATATGATGGTATATGTTGAATGGCTGCTGAAATATAGATAGGATCCATGGATAAAAGTTCCGTGAAAACTATTTTGGTAGAAGCTGTTTGACAAGTTAGCTAGAAGACCTTTTCACATTAAAGTTCTTATCTAGACTAGGACTGGAAGCAGTGATGTATGACATCCGTTGGAAGACCTCTTCATATTACAGTTCTCGTCTTGACTGGGACTGGCAGTAATGTATGACAGCTGGAAGACCTTTTAAATATCAGGTAAACATTCCACAAATGTTTGGACACAATACAAAGGACATAAGGAAGCATCAAAATGTAAGTAATTCACCAAAAAAAAGAACATATATTAATACTTTAATAAGTGTTATTTTTTATAAATTGCATAAACATAAATTAACAATGACAAAAATAGTACCAAAAAAATAGTACCAAAAATATTTTACAAACTTACTTACAAATTAATACAAACCTATGTTTGTTTACTTGCACTTACTTTTTAATTTGATTTATTATTTGCAAACACCAAATACATGTTTTTCAAATTAAATTTTTTTATCAAAATTGCAAACATAATAAAAAAAATACATGAAAAAATAAAAAAAATTAATTACCTGTTTTCTGATTGTCATCGGTTGCTTCCAAATTAGCGCGGCATTTGCTGCAGACACCTGCTTGAAGTGGACTTAACAGCTGTTTTAACACTACCGTGAATGAGTTCTCTCCCTCCTCCTCCTTCTTATCCTCAAACATTGGACATTTGGTCATGTTGACACTCGTCTTGGTTTGCGACGTTATTATCGTCTCCACTGTCGATGTTATCGTCACGGTAGCAGACTGGTTATCGGTACCCTGACGAGGACAAGTCTGTGATGAATGTGCTCTGGCTTCACTGACTGTGCTAGTTGCCTGGAAACAATAATAATACAAAAATTGATGTTTAGTTTAATGCACTTATTAATTAATTAATGTAACTGTCTTTTGTTGCTAACTCTTAGTCTTATGAAAACATAACTCTCATAATTGAAAATTAAGTTTAAGAGCCTGGAATAGTTAAAAATGAAATCAAGATAAGTAAAGTGTAAGTGTGTGATTAAACATGCTTTGCCAATGGACAATGACAATGACCATTATTTTAAGAGGCAGACATCCCCTTTACTATTATACATTTATTTACAAATAATACAAAATCTAGGTTATCCAATAACAACTTCATGGTTAAAATACATATTGCAAAGACACAACAGCAAATAGTGCAATCAAAATCAAAGAGCTCCCTTTTGGAGTTGGCTGATTTTGATCTGCAGTATTTGCCAAGGCCTATTCAATTCCTTAGCTCAGTAAGAGTAAAGTGTTGCAGTTTTGAGGAGTTTAGCAAAGATGCAAAAGACGCAATTATTTCTAGGAATTATTTTGCCATCTACAAGTCACCAGTATGGTCTTTTTGATATGGTTATTACTTTGATAATTTGCTGAAGGTCTCAAGATAAACAAAATAAGTAGAACCGTTACATTTATTGGCAATAGATGAAGTTACTTGTGTGTACAAGTGGATTTAAAGTACAAATTCAGCAAATGTTACGTACAAGAAAATTATTGTTTGTATCACTAAGCGTATATAGTTGCCTGGAAAGTCCGCTCATCATTATCACCCTCATTATCATCATCATTATCAAAACCACCATCACCATCGTCATCGCCACCATCATTTTCATCACTATAATCATTATCATCATTACCACCATCATTATCATCATCATCACCATTATAGCAATCATCATCCAACAATAACATCTAGTGATAAATACTGCACATGTATCAGTTAGTAAAGATACTGTCTTCAACAAAACTGATGATCTAGCTGTGTTAAAATAATTCTGGGGTATTATATTATTCTCGAAGAATGTATGACAAAATCTCTCCAGGTCAAAATTCCCTTTCGATTATTTCAGTATAGGTGGGCAAATCACTCCTATAAATTTTATACGGCACATAAACTTCCACATGTAAATTAATAAAACTAAAATATCTCTTTGTTGGATTTTCATTAGAAAATATCCTGTCCTACTATGATACTATGATTAGTGATGGGATTTGCCGGCATTTTTGTCGATACTGTGAAGCGACATTTCTATCATTATAGCAAAGGGGCACTTATGAGGTGCCCAGGGACTGAACCCAGCCAGTCCATTATACTGACACCGACGAGTCAGGCGTAATGCTGTCCCCTTAGCCCCGAGCGTTAGAAGGGAAGCCACTACTACCAACTTTAAAGTCTATGGTTTGACCCGGTTGGGGTTTGAACCCACGACCTCCCGATCCACAAGCAAGCGCTCTACCACCTGAGTTATTGTGACCAGTGATACTATGATTATAATTACGAGACTTAACTAAGTAAACCAAATACAAAATGACGCAAAATTTAGAGAAGAGATTTTGTTTGCTTTTGGAAAATTTACTGGAGGGATTTTGTCCATTCCCCACTCTTTTCTGCTATGATACAATAATTCCCACCTTGTTTTCAGGGGCACTCTCATTCGCAGCTAGGTGACTGACTGATTGCAGAGATTGCGCCACGTCTGTTCTCTCCTCTCCTTCCTCCTCCTCTTCCATCAAATCTATCCTGGGCAACTGTGGACATGACCTTGACCTACTGCTGGGACCTAACTTGGTGCGAATCTGTTCAATGTTTGTTGCCGTTAAGCTGTTAAAGCGGATACGGTTGACAGATCGCATCAGTTTTGCAACAGACTCGGCAGTCAGAGTGTGGTTCCTTTCTTGGGAGGAAGATGCTGTGAGCTCCGATACCTCGTCGTCGTTGTCCTCTGTAGAGAAACAAAGCCCCTCATTATGCTACATTTTGTTAATAACCACGGATGTCAACAAGTACTAAAACAAGTATTTGAGTACTCAGTCAATTTTCTGATCAAGTACTCGATCATCTTCTTTATAAAAGTTCAGTTTTCTTTCCAGGTCAAATAAATTTTTATCAACAACATAATATAATACTAAATAGTTATATTCCATGCATCGGCAAAATACGTTAATTCATGTTGAATAAATTCAATCGCCAACATATTTTAATACTAAATATAGTTATAATTCAAGCAGCAGCGAAATATGTTAATTCATGTTGATCAAATTTTGCAATTTAATTATTGGAGGTATTTGTAATGCAAAAACGTGTTTCGGACTTTGAGATATATATACTTAAGGAACAACAATGGAGTCTACTGACACTGCAATGTAAACAAAATTGTGCATGCATTATTCAGGAGACAAATATGTATGAAATTGACCAATGGTTAAAAATTTCAGTAAAATGCATAAATTAATAAAATTTAAAATGAGTTTGAAAATGAAATATGTATATAGGACAAATGTTTAAATATGCACATATACTAACTATATCCTTGTAATTTTGTGTAACTTCCACCGCTACCAAAAAAAAGAGTGTTGGTGTTTCAGACTAATCTTTAGATTGGAAAACATTCTGTAGAGATTGTGGCCTTTTGAAGTAAAAAAATTCAAAAACCTGTTGGAAGTTCTAATATATCAGTGGTTCAGGATAGAGTTGCTGTAATCAAAATGGTAGTGGGGTGAAAGTAGAAATAAGAGAAGTTGAAGAAAAAAAAAGCTGATTTTCTTATGTAAGTAGTCGGACAGGGTTCCTAAAAATTTTTGCTGATAAAATTTCAGACTTTTTCATGTGTTTTGGTTTAATTCCAGGTTTTTCCAAAGGTGTTTATGATTGCTTTAAAACCAAGCATGACTTCAAAGTCAGGCTTTGCATATGAGTTGCATACTGAAGACTGGCAAGATCCCTGTAGTTAACATTCACATCTGTTATTGACAACATATTTAAATTAAATCTCAGTGAAATTGATATCAATTTCATGAATAACAAGAGGCCGTCAGAGACGGGTGATGCTCCCCGAATGGGTACTTTGTCACAAAAAAAGGTTAGTTGTATGAATATTGAGGTTTATTTTGAAAATGTTGTAGTACTATGAAATCAGACATAAACATAAACAAAGGGCAATGACTTAACAAGAGCCGGTCAAACCGGGTAGTTTGTCAAAAACAGTTGTAAAATCCGACTTCAAATAACGAAGTTATGGGCCGGACAAGGTTTTGCTGCAAGGTCATGTTGTGACCTTGACCTTCAAGGTAGCGACCCAAATGTTGCGCGTGACATGTCGTCTCAACATGGTGATCATTTCTGTGAAAAAGTTTCGAAATCTGACTTCAAATAACGAAGATAACGGCAGGACACAAGTTCACTGCAACGTCACGCTGTGACCTTGACCTTCAAGGTAGGGACCCAAATGTTGCGCGTGACATGTTGTCTCAACATGGTGGTCATTTCTGTGAAATAGTTTCGAAATCCGACTTCAAATAACGAAGTTATGGGCCGGACACGATTTTGCTGCAAGGTCGCGGTGTGACCTTGACCTTCAAGGTAGGGACCCAAATGTTGCGCGCGACACGTCGTCTCAACATGGTGGTCATTTATGTGAAATAGTTTCGAAATCCGACTTCAAATAACGAAGTTATGGGCCGGACACGATTTTGCTGCAAGGTCACGCTGTGACCTTGACCTTCAAGGTAGGTACCCAAATGTTGCGCGCGACACGTCGTCTCAACATGGTGGTCATTTCTGTAAAATAGTTTCGAAATCCGACTTCAAATAACGAAGTTATGGGCCGGACACGATTTTGCTGCAAGGTCGCGGTGTGACCTTGACCTTCAAGGTAGGGACCCAAATGTTGCGCGCGACACGTCGTCTCAACATGGTGGTCATTTCTGTGAAATAGTTTCGAAATCCGACTTCAAATAACGAAGTTATGGGCCGGACAGGATTTTGCTGCAAGGTCACGCTGTGACCTTGACCTTCAAGGTAGGGACCCAAATGTTGCGCGCGACACGTCGTCTCAACATGGTGGTCATTTCTGTGAAATAGTTTCGAAATCCGACTTCAAATAATGAAGTTATGGGCCGGACACGATTCAGCTGCAAGGTCATGCTGTGACCTTGACCTTCAAGGTAGGGACCCAAATCTTGCGCGCGACACGTCGTCTCAACATGGTGGTCATTTCTGTGAAATAGTTTCGAAATCCGACTTCAAATAACGAAGTTATGGGCCGGACACGAATGGGACGTACGGACGGACTGACGGACGGACGGACGGACAGACAGACAAGGCGGCGACTATATGCTCCCCCGAAAGTTTTCGGGGAGCATAAAGACTTAATACAGCCGGCATATTGAAACATGATTAAATAAACGCTAGCAAAACGGTCCCATTTTATTTATACGTTATGATAACAAATTGCTGATTACGTACCTAAATCGGTTCGTACATTTCCCAAGTTTATCCAGATTTTGAAAAGATATCATAAAAGTCACGACATTTTCACAAATAGAATTTTCAAAATTCCTGAATTTTTCCTCGTTTTCCCGATAGCGTGGGAACCATGGTCGGAGAATATTTATGCTGTTACATTTACTACCATTACAGGCTATTATTGACCAGCTTAGTATACATGTCACAGACTTTTCAACTGAAAGGCACTTTAAATGCTTCCAAGCAACTGACTTAATTGGTTTCATCAGTTTTTGCAGATTAGAATGATCAGATTAATGTTCTTGGTGTAGTCATAAGACATATTACAAACAAATGACAAAATATATTGTTTCCATGTAGAGCTCAATGTGATAACCAATCAGTGGTTGATTTGCTATTAATGAGCATATTAGAACAATTTGTAATAAACCTGTCAAAAACCGCGAATGAGAAGGGAGGATTTAGTCGACAGGGACTAATTAGCGCAACAGGGATGGAATGGGATTAGCCGGCATTTTTGCAGATACTGTGCAGCGACATTTCTAGCATTATAGCACAGGGGCTCTTATGAGGTGCCCATGGACTGAACCCAGCTGGTCCATTATAATGACACCAACGAGTCAGGCATTATGCTGTCCCCTTAGCTCCGAGCGTAAGGAGGGAAGCCACTACTACCAACTTTAAAGTCTTTGGTTTGACCAGTCCAGGCTTTGAACTCACGACCTCCCGATCCGCAAGCCGACGCTTTACCACCTGAGCTATTGTGGCCGGTGAGCGCAACAGTGTCCAGACCTGGGGTTTATTAACTGACAAGACACTGGGGGGGCCACTTATTGGTGATGCGCGATGCCTATATTATGGAATGCTCAATGAAATTGGCACGTGTGGAATGTTTGTTTTGCGGACTTTCTAAACCTGATCAATACAGGACTTATTTGGTAAAAGGTGTTCTATTTTATGTTTTTATTTTTGTCTTTATTTTTGTGTGTCTGTAACTTTCAAAATGACATTGAAAATAAACAATAAGATACTGAAAAAAAAACATACTACGTTTGAGAAAAATATTATCTGAACAATATTTATCTGTTTAATGTGAGGCTGCTGCACATGTGCATTTTCTGCAAGTACACTTTATTTTATAGTAAATTATAATTTTGCATTTTTTCCACAAATGTAACATCTTTAGAAAACCTAATAAATGGTGTCAGGTTTTGCTTCTCATTTTGTTTTTAACCATTCTATGGTCTCAGGAATATAAGTGATACAGGCTTTTTCTCCAAAAATTATAGTATACCGAAAACTTTTAAATAAAAACCATAACGTTTCAAGTGTCTGTGTTACTTGCTTCTATATTGCTTTAATCTCTTTACTCCAACTTCGCATCAACGACTTTTCTTGTCTTAGTATCTGATCCTTCACTAGACTTCTTCCTGCTGTTGCAGTTTTATCTTGTAAGGATTTCTCATAATTCATTTTTTTTAAAAAGACAAACTGTTTAAATTACAAACATGTATATCCCACATATCCAATGAGAAAAAATCAAGATAACAAAATCAAATGAAACTTATAATAAAACAAAAGGGTAAAAAATTTCTAAGAATGGGTAAAATATATCTCCATTTCTTACCATCCTGGATATCTAGTTTCTGAACAACCTGATGCAAACTATCTAGGGACACAGTATCAGGTGTTGTCACCGTTACCGACGTTGACAGGAGGTCATCAACCTTAGTCGAGGAGACAGAAAAAGGTGGAGCAACACCCCCACTAGCAGCTGCTATCGCAGCATCATCAACTTTCTCGGACACTTCAAGACTGTCCTCAAATTGGGTCACTGATCCACTTCTAGACGGCCATTTTGGTGTGGGGAATTTCGAATGCTCTTGAGACTGTGAGCATTCTAAACTTGGCAATCCATCTGTTGTCACATTTGAACGTCGCTCTGCAACCAGTCTGTCAAGCGTTTTCGACTGATCCATGTCGAATTGAAGCTCTCTTGCAGCATTGATGACTGGCAGCGTTTTGACACCAAATGGCGGTGTGTTAGTAAACTCGGTTTTCAGGGGGGATGGCGGTATACTCTGCGCCTGGGAGGATGGCGTCAGCATAGGAACAATAGGAGGCAGCTCGGTACTCAGCCGTTTCAGTTCCGGTTTTTGCTGACTGTGACTTCGGCTGGTTCTGCTGGATCCCTATGAAAATAATTTGAAAGGGTGTTTTGTTATTTTCTAGTGAAATCATAATTTGGGGCAAAATGCCAATATTTTCTGAATGCTGTACATTGTAGTTTGTTTATGTTTATTGGGTTAATCGCCCCAGCAACAGTATTCCAGTAATCTGGAGATGGTATCCACTTGAAGCAGATATTGTGCTGCCTCCACTTTGTATAGCATGCCCTGAACACCTGGAATGATACCACACCAAGTCATATTATCCTGACACTGGGCAAACCAGCTGTGGAAGTACCCTTATATATGCTTGAGTGTCAGCAAGTGAGCCATTCCAATACCATTTTAACCATTAACGACTTTGGTATGTCGCAGCCTGGGATCAAACTTACAGCCTATCGTACCTGGAGCCAAAGCTCTACAGACTGCGCTAATATGTCTGGTTTTACGTCAATGTATGTCAATCAGTTATTCCACAAGTGAAAATTGTGAACTTACTCATTCTTCTAGAAGGTTTACAATGCAAGAAGGTTGTGAGTTTTCCCAATGAAATGAGACTAGAACTTTAAAGGTAAATTTGACAACATTTGATGCTGATAAATCTAGAAATGTAACAATGATCTGAATACAGCATTGCTTCATTGTAAAAGCATGTTGTGAACATCTGACACTAACTCATATAATCTTGAAACCAGTCATTAAACTACCTATGTAAGTTAAGAGCAAACAAGGGGAATTTTACCATTCCTACATTTAAAGATCGTGTCTAACAGCTGGCCTATATCAAACATATGTTACAATATCTTAAACAGCTTTGGGGAATTTGGGCATAATTTCTGCATAAACTCACTCTTTAGTGTAAGGATGGGTTTAGCCGACATTTTTGCCGATACTGTGCAGCGACATTTCTCTCAATATAGCACAGGGGCACTTATGAGGTGCCGTGGGACTGAACCTGGTCGGTCCATTATACTGACACTGACGAGTCAGGGGTAATGCTGTCCCCTTAGCGTTAGGAGAGAAGCCACTACTACTAACTTTAAAGTCTTTAGTTTGACCCGGCCGGGGTTTGAACCCACGACCTCCCGATCCGCAAGCCGATGTGGCCAGTCTTCAATGTAAGCAAGGCCGATTTTCAACAGTATGTATATTGTAAGACAGTTGAAAATCAAGAAAAAAAAATCAAATCTCTAAATTTATAATCTTACCAAATCCATAAATAAGCATGAAAAGTTAACTCTGCTAAAAGTGGACATCGATGTCAGAGTCGATTACCTGGATGACAATATAACGTGATCTCAAAAGTAAGTTGTTGTGTGTATTTCTTAGTTAAAAAATAGCTCTGCAGCATGACTCATGTAGGAAATACTTGTTTGCAATGACAAGTGTGGACTTATCCTTTACTTCTCACACAGATCTAGAGTATCAATGAACAGCACTTTGAAGGAACTGTTCAGGTAACAATGATGTTTTTCTGAAAGAAAAAAAAGGGTCAGATTTGACCTAGTGACCTACTTTTTGACCCCACATGACCAAGTTACAATTTCATACGAACACATTTCATGCAGACAAACATTCTGACCAAAACAAGCTATTCCTAAAATTTGACTATTTGTTCTAGTCTATTGACCCCAGGTGACCCAATTATAAATTCATCCAAGATTTAATGCAGACAAACATTCTGACCAAATTTGATGAAGATTGGATAAAAACTGTAGTCTCTAGCGTGTTCACAAGCTAAATTGTTTATGCCGTACAACGGATGACGGATGAAGTGGTATCAGAAAAGTTGTGCAAGTTGTGTTAAGGTGAGCTAAAAAGGGGGAAAAAGGTACATGTTTAACTTTTTTTTGCTAGTATACATCTTATATGTTTATTACAAGGCCATCTCTCTATATATATCTACTCCTCCACTGGATTATCACAGTCCAGTTTACTCAAGCGACCACTTTAAAGATAGGGGAATTTTCATTTTTAGGGGGAAAACTAGGCTTATTTTCAATGGGGAAGGGGCCTCTTCTATATCAGGTAAAAAAAACAATCCAGATAATCATACCTTTTCATGATCTTCACTGACAGGAGGTGTTTCTCTAGGGGTGTTCATTGGAGTCAGCAATGAGGGCACCGTGGGGGCTGCAAAACATAAAATATAATCATAAATTTTAATAAGTGCTGTCCTTACTGAGCTGGCATTTGTTTTCTTAGAACACACTTATCAACAAAAGTCAAGCACAGCATTGGTGTATAAATATACAATAAGGTTGTGTCATCTGATGGTGTCAATTCACTTTAAAGTCACATTATTGCAGAGTGGCAATATGAAGGTGCTGCAGATTATATAAAAGAAATATAATAGGTGCTGCCGGAATTGCAACAGCATCAATGCTCTTTGAAATGCACAGGTCAGCAGAGTGATTTGTTTTTGTTAAATCACTGACACAATTATGGTCATATCGGTGAAGGAAGACCCCCAGATTTATGTCTGGGTAGAACCACCGGCGCAACGCAGTTTAGCTGGAAAACCTCCCCGCATGGAAGTTCTTGCCCTGATCGGGAATCGAACCCACGCGGTGAGGGGCTGAGGAGTTGCAAGTCTAACCGTTAATTGGCGCACCTCAGCAGAGTGTAGTCTGCAAGATGCAACATTGGAATATACATTATACAATAAGGTGCAGCTGTCACTATGATAGCATTAAATATCTTATTAATAAAATTTCACCAAAGGGCACAGTCAAGAAATTTATGTACACATGACAGTCAAACCTGACCATGCAACCGCCCTTAACTGGCAACTACCTGCTCAATACGACCACTTCAGTGCTGCTATCCAAACCATATCAGCTCTTATTTAGGACTCTACACGCTAAACTCAACTCTTTACTCCTGGTAAAGCAGGCATGTTGATGCAAAATGTACTAAGAAGAAAACAGCATACAACATGATGCAAAAATTATGTCATTACTTAAAAGATAAAGATTATGGCTAAATTATGTTAATGAATTCCAAAATGGCAGACCAGAAGTGAATTGCAAAACAGAATCATATCTATATTTGTGTTTTTAATTGACATCAAAATAAACACAAATGCACTTGATTCATGCTAACAAAAACAATATCAGTGTTTGCAAATGGCATGTTACGTTTGACTGAGTCTCGTAGGCCGGATTGTGTAAATAAGGTAACCTGATGTTTAGTACAAACTTAAGCAAGACTAAACTGTTTTTTAAACTATCTACCGACCATGGATTTCCCGGCTTGGAATGACGATCAAGTAACTGATTATGTTCACCTTACTAAATGTATGTTTCGCTAGAAATTAGTTGTTCTTTGTATGTTGTTGTTGTTTTAATTTATATCACCTTTTCTTTATTAATAAAAATGTTGACCACCACTACCACCACCACAACCACAACCATCATCATCATCATCTTCATCCTGATAAAACAAGTAAATATATCAATTAGACAAACACAATTTGCCAATTTTAGTTGTAGTTCTCACACAAACAAATAATCATGTTGCATTTAGAGACCACCTGTCCAAAGAGACCATTTCAGTCCTGTCCCATGGGTGGTCTTTTAATATAGGTTTAACTGTATATACACATAAGGAATTCCAATAAATTGTTGCCAACACTGGGACAGGATAACTTCATTAAATATAATTTCAAAAATTTGGAGTCCTGATTAAATCAGGAAGGATGTACAGACATTTATTAAACTAGTTTAAAGTTATGTTTTCAGATTTGCAGGAGGCGCCAGTGGCCTTGTAACTCCTCAGCCCCTCACTGTGTGTTCATTGTCGAGTCAAGAACTTTCCTATGGCAAGGTTTTCCAGCTAACCTGCGATGCGCAGGTGGTTCTACCCAAGCATAAGTCTGGGGTCTTCTTCCACCAATAATTTGCTGGAAGTCACCAACTGACCATAATTGGTTCAATGTGGCATAACAAAAAGAAAGGAAAAAAAGGAAATAATTGCAACTTTGACTGTGATTGAATAAACTGATAACTTACTAGTATGTGGATGTGCTAAGGTTGGTGGCTCTAGAGAATACTGAATGGTTGATGTCTCCTTTCTTGTTGGTGGGGGTGTGGCCAGACCCATAATCTCTGATGGACTCGTGAACTCCAGGTTGGCAGCACTATCACAGCTCTCAATAGAATTGCTTACCATGTCTGAAAGAAAAATGTACTATTTTGGGAAAATATGGTAAAGTCAAAGTGACACAATTAATCATGAATATAATGGGAGTCTCCAGCTATAACTGTTGTTCCTCAATTGTCAAATGTCAATGTCAAAGACACAGTGACCATGACCTTGATTGATACAATGACCATGACCTTGATTGACACAGTGACCATGACCTTGATTGACACAGTGACCATGACCTTGATTGACAGTGACCATGACCTTGACAGTGACCATGATGTTGATTGACACAGTGACCACACCCTTGACAGTGTTCATGCCCTTGATTGACACAGTGACCATGATCTTGTTTGGCACAGTAACCATGACATCAATTGTTGACACAGTGTCAATGACCTTGATTGTTGACAGTGTCTATGACCTTGATTGACACATTGACCATGACCTTGTCTGTCACAGTGAGAATGACCTTGATTGAAACAGTGACCATGGCCTTGACTCCATAAGCAATAGCAAACTTTCTTTTCCCATTAGATATCTACCAACTTAATTTGATTTTGATAACACATTCGTGGTACAAGTTACCAAACTGCAACAGATAATCTGCTAATAGTTACACTAACCTTGATAGGGTTTACCACAACAGTAATTCTAGAAACTCTTTTTTTTTCTAAAAGAAAACTAATAACATGTGATAATGCAAAAGTTTTTTTTAACAGTACCACAATAACCTGACTGCCATTGCCATATTTAACCCTGATTTCATTACAAAAATTACAGGCTGAAAAAGCCACAGTATCGTCATGCATCAGAGCTACTTAAAGCTGAACATGATGATATAATGAGTAATGAAGAAGACCTAAGTTATTAAAAAACAACAGTACTTCTGTACCTGAAATCAAACTCAAACGATGTTGTGTGTGTTTTTGTTATGTTTTTGTTTGTTTTGCAATTGATAATGTTGACGGTTGGGTACCAGAAAGGCCGAAAACCAGAAAGGCAGTAGACCAAAAAGGCCGTTGACCAAAAAGGCCGCAAACCTAAAAGGCCGCAAGTTTCATACAGTATATGATTATAAATATGCGTTTGATGCTAGATAGTTTAATGATAAAATAACAAAGCCAGACAAATTGTTGAATTCATTTTATTTTTGAGCTAATTTATTATTTTTTCAAATCAAGTACTGTATAATATATAATTAGAATAAAAAAATATGAAACTAAACATTGGAGACAAACATCATTTTATTAATTCTTTAATAAAAAATAGCTTTCTGATGAACATTTTAATAAAAAAGATTAAATGTAATGTAATAATTTAACAATTAACAGATTAAAGTTAATGTTATAACACAATTATGTTATAAATTACTTCAATTTAAGCAGATCTATAAGTGTTCAATGTTTTACTGCATAAATAAATATTATTTCAAAACAGGTCTCCTTTCTAGTGACTATTATAATCATATATAGTCTTATATAGTCATATAACATTTATTGTATTAAGATTTATAACATATTAGATTCACCATCTCCTTTTATATATAAGGCCTTTAAGGATTGCGGCCTTTTAGGTTTGCGGCCTTTTTGGTACGGGCCTTTCTGGTTTGCGGCCTTTTTGGACCAGTACCAATGTTGACAGGTTTAGAAAGAAAGGACAGACAGCAGGGCAGTAATAATAATAATAAATAGACCATTTCAAACATCTAGTGCGCATGCGCCGAATTATATCTCGCGCTACGAGACTTGGCCCGTTTTCTCGAGATTTTCAAAACTGGGGGCTCTTGTGCAAAGGATTTAATCATTTGTGTCCGTACCAAAATAGTTTATTGTGATTTAGTAGGTCGTTTTGTTGATAAGACGCTTGCATGTTTTGTTTGACGTCATACGACGTAAACCAATCGAACAGTTCGTTACAACAACTTGCGGATGTACTTTAACCATAAAAGGTGATGGTAAACAACGCCGTTCGTTTGACATTGGTGATAGCAACAACCACCCATTTCTGTAATTTGTATAAATGACAAAATATGATCAAAATTATACATTTTCTGAAAGTGCTACGCATGCCAATTAAAAAATATATAGGTTTATCATGTAGATGTATAACATTATTGTTCTGATGGACCAGAAAATACAAAAAATCAACCTTCGAAAAAAGGTCAGTTTTTAATTTCAAGGAAGTTCTGACCTCATATATTATCTAACCAAATAAAGATACAAGAAACACAAACTACTGTTCTGTTAACTAGTCAGCTATATACACATCAATTTTAACTGTACCTGAACATTTTCAAAGAGGTATTCTTGTCTGACAGTAACGTGTACATTGTTCACGCACTTATAACATTGAGTCGCTAATTAAATCACTGTGATTTTAATTTCTTCAAGGTTGTAAAAAAATAAATGCGGTGTTATTTCTTTCTCTGGGCTCTCTGGCTAACACTGCAACATCAAAGAAAATTCTGGGAAACAATCGACAGTCACTATCTTTTGAAGTCGCCAAAAGGAAATATTTTTGTTTCAAATTGACCGACCCATTATTTCTCTAATACTGTGTAACATGATATCGATCGATAATTGTCTTCAATCTGCCATTTAGAAGATAGAAAGGGTGTGAGCGTTGGATACTGTTGAGAGATTAAAAATGATAAGTACACGTGAACGGCGTGTGCTATGAAAAAATATGCAACGTTATTGACGATTTACCTTCGCGGCATAAGTATAAGTTCTAAAGGAGTGAGAGTGGAGGGGGGAAACTGTACTATGTAGTAATATTTCAGACTGCGCATGTTTTTACTTATATAAATATCCTTACAAACTTCTTTAGTCCATTGAATGATCATAAACGGATTAACTACAAAAGAATAGGCGAGCTATTGAAATAATACATTTGCAATAAACACGAGATGAAAATATACATTAGATTGTGTTCCTTGAAATCCCCACAGCCACGTTTCCTCTTCCTTAACGAAAAAATAGTGGGGTTGGGAAAGGGTGCACCATTGTTGGTACTGCTAAATATAGCGTTAGGTCCTTTTATAAGCCAAAAAAGATATTGAAGACCTTAGTGTTTTGTCCTTTTTGTTGTCCTCGCCTAAGTCAATGCATATTGCTCTTTAAATGGTGAATGTCATAAACCACATGACTGCCATATGGTGACAGTTTCAACACAGCTGCATAGCGAATGCATGTGTACTTGCGAAGGGGAAAAGACGCCAAAACACGGTCACACTTCCTGTCTACTAGACAACTAAGGTGTCATAAAACTGCCAATTAGCTTAATTAGTTGGGTTGTCCGCTCATGTCTTAAAATTAGGGATTCAATTAGAGTAGAACTTTATGATGGTATGAAAGGGACCCACGCGCATAGAGAAACATAATATGAATTTACAAAACGGGTACAAAAATTAAGTACCCGGTAGGGCTCACTTTAGACCACAATTTGCCATAGAACATTCAAGCCATGAATGAGAAAATAAGCCGTAGCCAGACGTGTAGACCCTCATTCAAATAGTTGCAAATCAAGTAAAGTCAAAGTAAATATGGGATCATGATGATGATCATGTGTGGCCAGGTAAATTTAATGGCGGTAATGATTATAATTTCTTTAATATTTAACATGTAAATGGACGTGATATAAGTTCGTTTTTATTACGGTTGTTTTATTTATCTGTCAATTGATGATTGTATACGTGCACTATTTGGCAACTTATGGTTATTCAGACGTTGAACTTTTGTCAATTTCATGATTTTCAGTACTGTATTACGTTCAATTAGATAATACAAAATCCGGAAGTGAAGAGCCCCCAGTTTTGCAAAACACGTCGAGTCTCGCGAGATTATCTAACAAAGCGTCTACTTGATCAGCGGAATAGGATTGGCCAGACGCTTGGTTTGAAATGGTCTAATAAATTATATATCCAGCAGGTTACCCCAAGTCCTATATAAAATTGTACTTTTATTATTACATTAAATGATAACAAAATGTTTTGAAAGATCTATGTGTTTCTAGCATTATCACATTATAGTTACTGTATGGCAGTTTTCTGAAATCACAAATACAGTGTAAGATTCTGGCCATAAAAACACTGGTAAATGAAAATATAACAATAAAAAAAAGCTGAATTCTGTATAACCTTGAATAGAGGGTGGCAAGGAATGAGCTGTATCCTTCCTAGTGGTGACAGAGGGCTGACGGTATCTTGAGGCAACAATTGGGCAATGTAACTCTTCCCACGTCCCCTCTACGGGGTCCAGTGACATGTTGGCACATTGAACCACAATGTCGTTTGTCTCCATTTTACGCCATCTGGTGAGCAAGTTTATAAAGAATAAGTTAAAATACAAGGTGAATAGTAAAAGCAATTTCCACCTTTTTTATGTAGGTTTATTGGTGGTGACTTATTGGTTTTTATGTCACACTTAGAAGATTTTGTAACTCCTCTGACTGCTTAGCCTCTCACCGCATGGGTTCGAGTCCCTTTCGGGGCAAAAGACTTAATGTGAGAAGGTCTTCTAGTTGACTTGCTGTGCGCCAGTAGTTCTACCCAGACATGTGTCTGGGATCTTCCTCTACCAAAAAGCTGGACGTTGCTATAATGATCGTTAATGGTAACTGCAATGTATTTCAAAAACAAAAGCAAAACAAAATGAACACAGGCGGTTCAATCCAAATATTTGCCTGGATTCTTCTTTTCACTTAAACAAAGGCAACACTACAATTTTCATGAGTTCATACTATGTGTATTTTTTGTAAACAATTACTGCCTGAACATTATAAGGAGGAATGATTAAATTAGTATTTATTTTTCTGAATTCTTCAGTGACTGGTTATAAAGCATTTACAATAGTATTATTTTTCTGAAAACTATCAAGACTCTTATAGTTACAGCCTACCTCGTACTGGAAATTTCTGAGTCCTTTGTTCCCGTGATTAGGAGAGGGTGCACTCTAACTCGTTCTAACATACACTGGAAATACGGTAAACATCTTAGAAATTTTAAAATCAGACTATCTGGGGTTGTATCAATACAGAATCTTAGTTATTTTTCTTACTTACAATTTTCTTAAATAAGAAAAAATCCCGAGAAATTTCTCAGATTAATGGTTTTATGAATGAAATTTAAGTAAATGTCATATCTATGAAAATATTTAAAATTAATAGAATATTTCTTAGGGCTGTTCCAGGAAAAAAGGTGTTGGGGGGGTGGAACGGAACTTGAAAATGGGGGTACCACCAACACAATTTTATCTTTTTTTACCCCCCAACCAACACAATTTAAATGTGTCAAAGACCCACCACCACCTTATTTTTATTACAATTTATACCCCCACCAACAGAATTAGAAATACCAATCCGCTATAAATTTGTTGCAGGACACAAGTATTTTACGAACTGAAATGAATTATTTGTCTATCTACATAGTTGATTTTACCATGCAATTGTAATGAAGTGCTTTTTTCTTCATTTTATCATTTTGTGTTTGTACAGAAAAGTTCCGCTATTATGACCACTTTGAATATTACAAAATCATGCAGATTTCGTAATTTTTCAGTCCCAAAACATTAAATAAAGAACAATAAGGTCCACTATTAAGACTGATTCACTATTAAGATCAGGTTGGAAGGTGGTCTTTATTTCATTTCATGTGTTGAATCAAATATCATTCCCATTGGTTACACATGTTTCAGATCAAAGAGTCCTCATATAGGCAGCCAGTGGGGGGGGGGGGGGGGGGGGGGGCAGTTTACCCAACCATCATTCCTGGATAGTACCAGTACTTAACACCATCCCCTTATTTTAAAGCAAATGACTACTTTCTCACAAATTTTACGGCCCAAGCGGAGCTGAATCTCACAAAAGTTACGTCAACATTGAGAAATGCAGTGATTTTTTCAATTTCTATTTGATGGCATTTCGTCCCGCCGCCTATTACAAGTAGGAAAGCTGCTTGAAACGTTACCCTGAAAATCACAGGTGATGGAATCCAGAAAATTCTGCAAAGTTTATACAAACTTATTTTGGCTCAACGATGACAAAAGCTCGTGATTTATTGAGAATATAGAGTCCATTTACTGCTGCTATTATCACAGATTTAAACCCGGCAAAAATAAAAACCGGCAATTTGGATTTTTTTTTCTCCAATTTTGGAAAAAATACTGTCGCCGGTCTCGTAAACCAGAAGATTAAAAATAAATGGCCTAAGGGAGCCGCGGTTAAATAGCGGCTGGTTTTAAACAAACGCCATATTTCTTGCTATATATTCACCTTTGAAAGTTTCAATCAGCATGCTCAAGCTATTCGCAGCCAAAAACTTGGCCACATTTTCAACGTCCATGTCAATCGTACCTACTCGGCGATCTCCGGCAAGCTTCGGATATCTATCTATCTATTTATACTGCTGTACGCCCCTTTCGGGTATTACTAGCAGGTGCGCGTGCAAGTGCAAGAATAAAAGTTTTTAAATGACAAGAAGACAACAAAGAAAAACAGGGGTGAACTTGTTAAAAGAGTTAAAAACAGGTTAAAACAGGTTAAAAACAGTGTTTTGCTGTCTAGGCAGTGTTAAGGGCGTTTATAGCCTGTCTGAAGTGATCAGGATCAGGCTGCAAAACGACGGTGGATGGTAGCTGGTTCCATAATACGACGGTCTGAGGAAAGAAAGAGTATTTAAAAATATCAATTTTAGTGTGAACCTGCCTGTATGTTAATGGATGCATGTGCCTGGTTCTTCTCAATGGCTGTACTAGATAAGGTGGGACTGAAATTGCCACAAAACCGTGGACTATTTTGAAAAACATACATAGTCTAGCAGAGGTTCTTCTGGATTCTAGTGTCTCCCATTTTAGGTCATTGAGCATAGTCGTCACACTGTCGTAAGGGGAATATTGGCCTTTGACCCATCGGGCTGCTCTACGTTGGATCCTTTCAATTTTGTTAATTTTACACTGTGTGTGTGGTGACCAAACTGAAGAAGCATATTCTAGTTGCGGTCTAACAAGTGATTTATATGAGATTTGGCGAATTGTTTGGTTTTTTGAAGGTAGATTTCTTCGTAAGAATCCAAGAGTTTTATTTGCATTCTGAGTGATTCTGTCAATGTGCTGATTCCATGATAGGTCACTTGAAATGTCAATGCCTAGATATTTTGCACTTGGTACTACCTCTAAGATTTGTCCGTGTAACTTATAACCAAACTTGATTTTCTTTTTATTCCTAGTTATGTTTAAGACTTGACATTTGCCAGGGTTAAACTCCATTTCCCATAACTTTTCCCAAGCTTCTAATGTCTGTAAATCCTTCTGTAACTTAAGGCAGTCTTGATTATCTGTGATGACTAGGTAAACTGCAGTGTCGTCAGCGAAAAGGCGAACTTGGGATTTAATATGATTGGGTAGGTCGTTTATATAAAGTAGAAAAAGGAGGGGGCCGAGTACTGAGCCCTGGGGCACCCCTGATGTTACTGGTACTTCCTTGGAATTTACGCCATCAAGGAGTACTGTTTGTGATCTACCTATAAGAAAGGCTTTGATCCACTGTACTGTACGTTGGTCTACCCCATGTTCCTGCAGTTTATATAATAACTTCAGGTGACTTACTTTATCAAAAGCCTTGCTAAAATCCAGCAATATTAAGTCAGTCTGTTGTCCCGTGCTGAGGTTACGTGCTAGGTCGTCAACAAGTTGTATAAGTTGTGTTTCACAAGATCGGCGCTCACGAAAGCCATGTTGTAAATCATAAAGAATGTTGTGATTTTTAAAATGAACAGTAAGATTGGATGCTATAATGTGTTCTAATGTTTTACAAAGAATGCAAGTCAAAGAAATTGGTCTGTAGTTTGCAGGGTCATTTTTAGCTCCTTTCTTGAAAAGAGGAGTGACATTTGCAGAAGTCCATTCCATTGGTAGTTTGCCAGAGTCAAGTGATTTTTGAAACAGAATTTGTATTATTGGAGCAATTTGCAATTTTAATTCCTTCAGCACAAGGGGTTTAATACTGTCTGGACCAGCAGCTTTGTCAGGTTTTAGATTACCAAGGAGTTTTATAATCCCTTTTAGGTCAATAACAATTTCAGGCATTTTTGGGTTCTTACAATTTATATTCATGTTTATGAGGGTTGCGTTACATAGTTGTGATAACGAAAGTGGTGACATAGGAGTGAAAACAGACTGAAACTGCTTATTTAGGAGGTCTGCTTTACTTAAGTTGTCGCTAACAGTCGTACCGGTAGACTGATCGAATAAAGGTGGAATACCATGAGCATCTTGCTTTGCCGCTTTTAGAACACTGTATAGTTTCTTTGTTGAAAACTTACTTTTTGGATGATCTTGTTCTGTTTCCGGGTTTTCATTTCCCAAAACATATTCAATATAATTTTCATGTGCAATTTTAATTTTCCTTTTGATAAGGTTTTTTAAATTCAGGAAGTGGGCTCTAGTATTTGGATCTGTTTTTTTAGTTTTCTTGAGCTTGACATAAAGGTGATCCCGTTTACGAATTAGTCTTTTAATTTCTTGAGTGATCCAAGGCAGTGAGAATTTTGACCCTATTTTCTTTACTGGTATGTATTTTGATATCCCTGTATTAATAGATGATTTAAGTTCTTCCCATAGTTTATCAACATTTAAGTTTTGGAATTTACATATTTTTATAATCCTATCTTTTTCAGAGTCCATAAATTTACGAAATTCTGTCCAGTTTGCTTTTCTATAAAGAATAAAATTTCTGGGAAGTTGTTTTATTGTTTTTGGTTTTAGATTAGCAATGACTGTGAATATGCTGTGGTCACCTCGTATGTAATTGTAGGAATACACCAGTTGGTGATTTGCCTCGGCGAATAACTTCTCATTGCATTCATTCTATACATAGCGTGTGACGTCACTACGTTAAAGTCATCTCTATACTACGACTCGTAACTCGCCCAAAATTTGAGAATTGTGCCTACATAAAAAATAGTTCCGCGTAGGAAATACGTTCGATTATGATATTCATTGAATTAAGATAAATGACTAAACAACCATATTCTAAGGCCTTATTCTATGTTCAGAAACTTTTAAAGTCTTGATATTTATAGATAAATGGAAAAAAATACGATGAGTAAGTTTTGCTACTTTCGCTTTCGTTAAACAGTAATATTTTCATTGTACATAGCGTGTGACGTCACTACGTTAAAGTGGACCGTTTACAAAATTTAGTTCAAAATGTTTGCATGAAACATATTTCAAATATTAGAATGTATAAAAAATGCCAAAATAATCTGTTGTATACCTCTTCGTACTTGTTTTGTTCATTTTAGTAATCACTTCCGTATTCATAACAGCCATGTTGAAGAACTACTTTACCCACAATACACCGAGTGCATTCACACAGGTCATTTTGACCGTGTGTTGACGCAATGTAAACAAAGATGGCTGACTTTTCAAAGTGCATGCAGTACGCTTTAGATATGATGGAGATTCAACACTCCTTGAAAGAAGAGCAGATTGCTTCGTTGAATAATATTTTTAACTTAGTTGATACTGTATGTATGTTACCAACAGGATTTGGTAAAAGTGTAATATACCAGTTATTACCCTGCATGCACTCGGATCACGCTTCGGTGATGTCTATATCCGAAGTTTGCCGGAGATCGCCGAGTAGGTACGATTGCCATTTTGGATGTAGTTCGTCAAAATGGCGGCGACAGCATTATTTCCGAGGTGATTACGTAGAGGACGGAATTACCCGAGGAGTTCCGAGTGCGTCCATGTGCCGATAGTTTCATACGCGTCAGTTTTCATACTTACCAGATGTGTCTGGCGGGTGTTTTAAGTCAGTTTTACCGACAATGTGGTTAAAATTAACAAACTGTACCCCCCAGCAACACAATTAGAATTTATTATTAACCCCAACCAACACAATTATAATTGGTAAAATACCCCCATACAACACATTTATATTCCAGGAAACACCCCCCACCCACCGAATTTTAATTGATTTCCGTTCCACCCCCCCGATGCCGTTTTTCCTGGAACAGCCCTTAGTTTATGACAGACAAAAATAACAAGGATTCTATTATGAATATGACATCAGAAGATACTTGGCTTTTATCTTGACTCTTCCTAAGCAAAAACTGGTCAGGCTTTGGCAAAAAAGTGTAGATTAAGATAAGCCAGCTCCCACTAAAATCTTTCTGATCAGGACATCTGCTTTTTGCTATTTAATCTTTATCTACGGATCTAGTAGTCTAATCGGTAAGGGAGGTGCCCGTGGCGTAGTGGTAGAGTTGCAGATTTGTAATTTCTCTTAGCCTCTCACCGCATGGGTTCGAGTCCCGTTTGGGGCAAAGGACTTAATGTGGGAAGGTCTTCCCAGCTGACCTGTGGTGTGCAGGTGGTTCTACACAAGACATTTGTCTGGGGTCTTCCTCCACTAAAACATCCGAACATCACTATATTGATCATAATTGATCCCTGCGTTGTATTTAAAACACAAAACACTATGCGTTAAGCTGTTAGCAAATAATTAAGAATTTAGTGATAAGCAAATAAATAAGAATTAAGCGATATTAACCTTTTCCATGTAGGATATCTACTGAACAATACATAAACTTTAGATTTTTGCTATCAAAGTACATGGAAATGTATCAAGATACTGCTACATACCCTGCAGCATGTGGTGCAGAACAAGAATAAGTTTTTGTTCCTATCAAAATGGCTGACAGTGTTTTAGTTTTCAGCAAAATGGCTGACATGGTTATAGTTTCTATCAAAAGGGCTGACAGAGTTTTTGTTTCTATGGTGGACAATGTTTTTGTTTCTATCAAAATGGCTGACAGTGTTTTAGTTTCCATTTAAATGGTTGACAGTGTTTTGTTTCCATCAAAATGGCTGAAAGTGTTTTAGTTTCCATTTCCATCAAAATGGCTGAAAATGTCTGAGTTTCCATCTAAATGGCTGACAGAATATTAGTTTCAATCAAAATGTCTGACAGTGTAACACTGTATTAGTTTCCATCAAAATGGCTGACAGTGTTTTATTTTCCATCAAAATGGCTGACAGTGTTTTATTTTTCATCAAAATGGCTGACAGTGTTTTATTTTCCATCAAATGACTGACAGTGTTTTAGTTTCCAGAAAAAAAGGGTGGCAACCAGCAGTGTAGCTGTGATTAATCAAATTATATACATATTTATAAGAACATTAAACACACTTACTTTTACAACTTCTTCAAAAACAACTGCATTTTCTTTCTTGGTATAGTAATGCCGCAGATAAGCCAGAAAATTGTAGGGAAACATCCCATACATACGATGGAACAATGCATAGACAGCAACTTGGAGATGAAGGAAGAAAATATCTGGGGCGTTGATAGCTGAAACAGTAAATAAATTTAAGCAATTCAGAGGCCAACTTAACACAGTATTTGTTTAAGTTGAACATGTTTGTTTGTTTATTGATTTTATCTTCCCACCAACAGTATTTCAGTTATCTGAAGATATGAAGCAGATATATGCTGCCTTCACTGAGTATGGCATGCCATGAACACTTGGCATGATATCATACCCAGTCACATTATCCTGACACCGGGCCAACCAGTTGTGGAGCTACCATTATATTTGCTTAAGTGTTAGCAAGGGATACCACTACCATTTTTAACGATTTTGAGATGTTGCCGACCAGGATCCAAACGGGGCCTCTTGTACCTGGAAATGACGAACTACCGATTGCACTACCAGGTCCGGTGACAATATAGTCTTAAAAAAATCAACATTATCTGACATCAATAGTAACCAGTACTGGCTGAGCGGTGAGTGTTGTCGTCATGTAACTCCACAGCCACTCACCACATGTTTTTGTTGTTGTTGTTATATCGCGGCAACCAATTACTATCATTATAGTCATGTCCAGCTATTTAGTTGAAGTGGACCCCAGACAAATATCCAGGTAGAACCACCAGCACACTGCAAGTCCATTGGAAAACTTTCCCAGATTAAGTCCTTAGCCGTGAACGGGACTCAAGCCCATGTGATGAGAGGATTTGTCAGAGGATTTACAAATTCGCGACTCTACCATTACGCCACAGGTGATCCTTCCGTGTGGGTCTGAGTCCTGATCGGAGCAGGAAGTTTCATATGGGGAGGCCTTCCAGAAGATCCGTTGTGCACTGGTGGTTCTACCCAGAAATAACTCTGGAAATCTTCCTCCACCAATAAGTAGCTGACTAACACCAGTAAGACCATAATTGTGTCGGTGCAGAAAAGCAAAAAAGACAAAAAAAAACAGTTTTACTCTACATTTTATGTGTTGTCATTTCATGTCAGTTTCAAAAGAGATGTGATACATACACAGTCCAGATCAGCTAAACTTTATTCTGTTTTTTTTTAATGTTGCTTTTTCAACTGCATACTCAATCAGATTAGGTTATACAGCACGACTGCCAAACAATGTCTTAAAATAAATAATGTTAAAATACAGAAAAAAAATGACGCCCTTTAATTTCCCATTAATGTCAGTGTGGTCAGCAAGGTTTCTTTTCTCTTCATACCATATATTAATATCTAAAGCTATGAAGGGGCGCCAGAAGCGTAGTGGTAGGGTCGCCGATTTGTAACTCCGCTGAATGCTTAACCTCTCACCGCATGGGTTCAAGTCCCCGGTTGGGGCGAAAGATGTGAGAAGGTCTTCCAGCTGACCTGCAGTGGGCCATTTGTTCCACCTAGACATTTATCTGGGATCTTCCTCCACTAAATAGCTGGGCATCGCTATAATGATCATAACTGGTCGCTGCTATGTTTTACAGAAACAAAAACAAACAAAACAAACAATGCTATGGCATAAACACTCACCAGGTCTTTTGACGCCGAATGATGCCAGTCGATGGAAAATCTCTGCAATCTCAGGCAGATACGGTCCAATCAGATTAGGTACAGATGGAAGCAGAATAGTGACTATAGTAACTGCAGTCATCAGAACTTGGATATTCGTCTCAGACTGAAAGAACCAAATGAAAAGGTTATAATGTACAAAAAAGGAGAAATTAATTACTTAAATTAATGTTCATGTTTATTGGGTTCATCATCCCACCAACAGTATTTCAGTTATCTGGAGACGGTGTCCATTTGAAGCAGACAATGTGCTGCCTTCAATGCGTATAGCATGCCGTGAACACCTGGCATGATACCACAACCAATCACATTATCCTGCTACCTGGCCAACCAGTTGTGGAACTACCCTCATATTTGCTTGAGAGTTAGCAAGTGAGATATACCACTACCATTTTTAACGACTTTGGTATGTCACAGCCCAGGATTGAACCTGGGGCCTTCAGATTAATGTATATTTCGTTTAATGTTTACACACAGTAATAATGAGATTCACGCGAAAAGTATTCAAGTTAATATGTTATCCTTGAAAGTGACTTCCCTCCTAACGCTCGAGGCTAGCGGACGGCATTACGCCCAACTCATCGAGTCAGTATAATGAACCGGCCAGGTTCAGTCCCTTGGCACCTCATAAGAGTCCCTGGGAACCTCATAAGTGCCCCTGTGCTATAATGTTAGAAATGTTGCTGCACAGTATCAGCAAAAATGCTGGCAAATCCCTTCCCATCCCTATCCTTGAAAATGAACGCTTTTATGTTTATTGTGGTTGATATAATCTTTGAAACGTCTTCATTAAAGCTTCAGATTAAATGGTCTATAAAAATGTATAATGTTTTCAGTGTTAAGTTTAATCAATTTAAAAGGAATATCAGACCAATATATATTTATTATCTTTTGAGATGACTTTGAATGTTCATTTTTAGTAATAAACTTGTTGCTTTGCAATGTTGTGCTAAATCAATGGTTCAGCATTTTCCACCAGAGGACAGTTATGACGTCAATTTTGTGACGCAAATGCCAAATGGTTATATATATATAAATATATATAATTCTCATAAATTCTTCATGAATTCCATTATAAATTATATTGAACATTTGATTTGCAGAACATGATTAAAGTAAATATTTATAATTTTATGTCATAATGTCAGTTTTTAATTATTATAGCATTGGCAAATTTCATTGACGTTTCTGGAAAAATACACTTAAAGACAAATTGGGCACTGTATCAGGTGAAATTGAAGACACTGTCTATTGGAAATGTTGACACAGTAAACTGAACTTACAATACTTACAAAAACTTAACATGTCATCTCTTGAACAATTTTGTTTCAAATAGACCGGTTTTCTTTTCATTACTTGCAGTTGAGAAACCTGTGACATGGTGTAAGAGCTCTGTAAAACTGGTTTAAGCTCCCCAGTCTGTCTTTTTTGCCGAGTGAACGTGAAAAGACGGTAACTGTTGGGTTTTAATGACTCGTCACTGGTTTGTTCTTACTTCAACATTTGGCTTGTGAATACCTTTGACCTGTGCCCTTTCAATTTTTAGTATATGTTGCAATACTCATAGGACTTTGTCATATTTTCTAATTATAAAAAAATTAACAGTCTTTGATAGCAGTTTATAAACCCTTTACAGATTCAAATCCTCTTAAAGGGTGTGTACATACCTTTAGACATTTTAAGACATTCTTGAAGACTGGAACATTTGTGACTAGACGAGGCAACCATGACGGATGTTTACACACTATGTGCAGCAACAGCTGCAGGGCACTCAGAGCATGTTCCTGGGACCGTATACCCTCACAGATCTTCTCCAAGACCGGCTGAAACAAATAGAAGACACGAGCTGTCAGTATACAGAACACTCAACTTTTCTGAATGCTGTTTAATGAAAATTTATTCTAAAAAGTGACAAAGTTTGCCAAACGTAATTTCAGAATTACATGTCCTTTTACAATTTGTTCTGCTTTTAATAGAAGACAAAACTTTTACAGTTTGAATTTGAAATCATTTTGAGAAATGAATCTTAATAAAATGGTTAGGGATTTAATAGGATTTGCCTGCTTTTTTGTTTATACTGTACAGCGACATTTCTATCATTATAGCACAGGTGCACTTTTGAGCTGCCCAGGGACTGAACCCGGCCAGTCCATTATACTGACACCGATGAGTCAGGTGTAATGCTGTCCCCTTAGCCCTGAGTGTTAGGAGGGAAGCCACTACTACCAACTTTAAAGTCTTTGGTTTAACCAGGCAGGGGTTTGAACCGCGACCTCCTGATCTGCAAGCCGACGCTCAACTGTTTGATCTATTGCAGTCAGTTAAACAAATACAATGTGGATACTGAAAAGCAGATCATGACAAGGGCTTAACTTTCTCTTTCTTCAAAAAGTGAAGCTAAAAACAAGGAGGTCATGATGGTTCTTCATCACTAAACTTAAGATATGGGCTTTTTGTGGGCTTATATCAGGCATCAATAATAAATACCTCATTTATATAGTGCTCTTATCATAATATGTATGTTCAAAAGCGCTTTACAAAATTACTTACATAACTTTGAAAGAACATAAAAAACATGATGAAATGTCAATTCAGCATGAAAACAGTTAGTTATTTAAAATAGTCCATAAAAAAAACAACCTTCTAACTCAAACAATAAGAGATACATAGATTAAAATGAAAACTTAAAATGAAATAATAAACAGATATCTTCTCATTAAATATAGAAATGTAGACAGAGTGTAAGAACAATTTTGATTAATGCTAAAATGTTCAATGATGTATGATAGCTTAAAAAGATAGGTGCATTTTTAAAGGTTACCCATGTACTGCGTTCTTTAAGATCAAGTGATTAAGAGTTAAGAGCAAATTACTTAAAAAATCTTTGGTGAAAATTGGGTCATAAAGAGACCTCAGGGGTGTTCACAATGCTTTTTAGGTTTCGACCTAATGACCTACTTTTTTGAACCCAAGTGGTCTAGTTGTGAACTCATCTAAAACTTAATGCAGGCTAATGTTCTGACCAACCGTGGGGAAGATTTGGCCATAAATGGGGCCTCTATCGTGATCACAAGGTTTTTCTAAAATTTGACTTGGTGACCTAGTTTTTCACCCCAAGTGACACAGTTACAAACTCATCAGAGATGTCTTGCAGACAAAAATTCTATCCAAGTTTGATGAAGACTGGATAAAACTGTTGCCTCTAGCGAGTTCACAAGCAAATTGTTAATTACTCTCGGGTTTCAGAAAAGCACACCTTGAATACGCTGTAGAACCTGTAGTAGAACCTGTGACATGGACTTTTTCTCTTTAATAACAGTGTGTTGCTATGAGTTGGCATAAGATTTCCTATTTTGAAGGTAATCTTAATTTTTTGGTGTCAAAAGGAAGCTGAAACCATGTAGAATTAAAATAAAGCAAATATCTTTAACACTTATGCACATAATGGATTGATCATCTTTTACTGAAAGTACATATTTCATTGAAATTTGGGGGTTACTGACATGCACTTTGATAGTATGTGCATTCTACAAAGTAGAATCTTCTTGCAAGTTACAAAAGTTGACTTGTCTCTGGGTCTTTCTGACAGGAAATAATGAGTGCTTTTCATCTATGCATGGGGGTCAATCACGCTGGGTCATGGTGCAATTTGTTTTCAACTTTTCTTGACTTACTATAGAATACAGAACAAACTTATTTAGTGTGTCTTAACTAGAAGGAATCCATGTTTCAAGTTGAAAGTAAATCCAAAGTAAAGTGTTGAAATTATGTGTAAAAAAACACTGTTTTAATCAACTTAGTAAAATTATAAAAGAATAAGTAGAGTTAGATATAGGGTCCCTTTGCACTGCACTTTTACATGGTATCTCTTTTCCATGTTATCCATAAATCCATGCTTAGTGTTTTAGTTATGCTGGTCAAGAGAGTAAGAAAACAATGACATCACCATCACTACGACAAAGTGATCGATATGTGTCTTTTATTTTATGTTTGTCTGTTGGGTTTAATGTCCCACCAGCAGTTTTTCAGTCATTTGGAGATGGTGTCCACTTGAAGCAGATGTAGTGATGCCTTCACTGTGTATTGCATGCCATGAACACCAACCATGATACTACACCCAGCCACATTACCTTGACACCAGGCCTACCAGTCATCGAACTACCTTTATATTTGCTGCAGCGTAAGCAAGGGAGCTATACCACTACCATTTTTTACAACTTTGGTATGTCTCGGCCCGGATCGAACCTGGGGGCCTCCTGTACCTGGAGCTGACGCTCTACCAATTCTACCAGGTCCAGTTTCATTTTATGCACACAACACAAAAAGCATCACATATATACCTTATCATGAGGTTCAGAGACACTGCACAGCAAGTCTTTGGCTGCCTTGGAGTGAGACGAAAAGTAGAACTCGACGAGGTTGGTCACCAGCCAGGGCTCTCGTACTGCAATGAAGATGAAGAGGGTGCTGATTATCAATATAATTATCTATAATAGCTAAAAAATATAAGTTTTGAAAGAAAACATTATTTGTTGTAAATTGGACATAAATTGATTTCAAAGGTTAAAATTTAAAATATTTTACTTGTTTACACGTGCCACAGATTTCTTTTTGCACTAAATAATGTGGATGTGGGATTTCTGACGATGCCACAAAAAACACGTGCAGAATGGGATGGGTAACCAAGTGTTCCTGATCTCTAACCTTAAAGGTGGTATCCGACAGTTTGGCTATATAAAATACATGTAATGATATATTATACTTGTTTGGGGGATCTGGGCATTGTTTTTACATGAACTCATTGTATAATGTAAGCAAACACTGTTTGATAGAGAAACCTTCAGGAAGTGCGACGTTGGAGCGCTCCAAAAACTAGGTTTAAGCACCCCAGTCGGTCCTTTTGTCGACTGACCGTTCCAAAAGGGTAACTGCTGGTTTTTCTTTTAGTGTGTTATGTCTCGTCTTTGTGTTTTTCTCACATTTTCATTTACCCTGTTTGCTTTTTGTCTAGAGGTAGTTTAGATTGAAATATCTGTGGTAATTTTGATAGGACCTTTTCTTATTTACCTTTTTGAACACTACCTGGATTCTTAAATGGTACAAATCACGAAGAAATTGCTTTAATTCAGTGCTTTTTTTCACCATTTTGGAAATATGACCCATACCCCTGGAATTGGGAATTTTCGCGTCGTTTTGCCAGAAATTGGGATTTTTTTTACACCTTTGGGGAATAAAAAGCTGTACTGTTATATGTTGTTTTTTATCACGTTTGCCTTATTTAATTCCACTTTACTCGATGATGATCCTGCCTCTGCTAACGCTGCTTGCTTTAGAAGCAAGTCAATTCTTTTTTTTTTCGATTGGGAATTTTTCTTCTCTGATTGGGAAAAAAGTATATGTTTTGCCATTGGGAACATGACCGAATATCGGCTATAAAATTGGCCAAAAAAAAGCCTTGTAATTGTCCATTCTTTCCAATCTATAAATAAGCACAATGGTGATTTCTGCTAAAAACAGATATCGACATCACAGCATTTACCTGGATGGTGATCCAAACTGTCTGATACCACCTTTAAAATCTGACTGTTAGCCTATATCAAATATATTTAACAATATCTGACCTTTGTTTGGGGTATTTGTGCATATTTTCTGCAGAAACAATCATACTTTAGTCTAAGCTTTCACGATTTTCACCAGTATCTCAATGTTAGGGCAGTAAAACTCGTTTATCAACTCTTAAAATGTTCATTCTTTTCAAATCTATAAAAAAGAACGATTGGGATTCCTGCTACAAATAGACATCAATGTCAGCGGGTGGTGTGGATGAACTAAAACATAAGTGGTCACGTGGTTTTTTTAGTTTAAAATAGCTAACTGTGCAGTGAGGCTCAGATAGGAAATACATGTTTGTAATGACGATTGTGGCTTTATGATTCACTTTTCAGACAGGTGTAGGACATCAATAAACAGCATTTTGTGAGATCTGTTCAGTCGTGGAATTACCCTTATATTTGCTTGAGCGTTAGTAATGAAGCTACACCACTACCATTTTTAATGACTATGGTATGGCCCGGGATCGAACCTGGGGCCTCCCGTACGAAACAGATATAGTGCTTCTTTCATTGTGTATTGCTTTTAATAAAGAAAGCGTTAATAAGGTTTTCTATAATTACAAATAAATATATGGTATTTTCTTTGCTAGTCTTGTCATCATGTATTGCATTTAGACGGAGTGCACACGAAATACATTGCTTAATACAAAAAAATATACCAAAACCATTGTAAATTTTATCACAACTTTTTATACTTTCCTCACTGAGGTCTGATTTTGACAGGTGCTCATCATATGAAGTGCCTATGACTTAATTTCCAATGAACAATAATTTACTGAAACAATTTACTGTCACATTTTTTTGCATGTTTTTTTTGGTACATCATACCATGCAATCACTGTCATATTGGCAACATCCAGCTAATTAATGGTGGAGGGAGATCCCATACATGTGTCTAGGAAGAACCACCAGTGCACAACAGGTCAACTGGAAGACCTCCCACACATGAACATTTTGGCTTGGTCAGGATTTGAAACCATGTATTGAGGGCCTAAGGAATTTCAAGGTTTAGTTTAGACGTAGGTTTAAGGCAGTTCGCACTGAGGCAATAATGGTCATAAGAAGATTGCAGACCAATAAGTTATACTAAATGCTAACTGCAGATCAAGACCGCCACACATGAAAGTTCACTCTTCGACCGGAGGTTCAAATCCCCGCGATGATTGGCTGATGAGGTGTTATAAAGTCTGGAATTTCTAACCGCTCTGCCACAGATGCCCAGCAATCCTTGTTAAGACATCATATCTGATTACCAGATACTTACTGGAAGCAAGGTTTTCCTGAATAAGAGCCTTTACACTGTCCACCACCTGAAGCTCTCGTGACTCCAGCAAACTGAACATTTCCCTAAGGTCTGTGTGCCGGGCCTCCATGTTGGCACTATAATGTAAAAAAAGATTAATCAGACACTGGAAACAAAATGGATATATATGATGGCGCAAAAGTTTCCAGGAAGAAGGGTTGTCATTGATACTTTTTCTTTAGTATCAACGATACTGATATATTGAGAGACAAATGTCGACATTATATTGATATATATTGTTATATTTTCACTTTAAACAGAGGACTACAATACAGATTATTACCATTATTATATGTAATTTGAAAAAATGAAAAAAAAAAAAAATTTTTTTTTATTTTCTTGCCAAAGATATTAATATTTTTAAGTCTGTACAGATGATTGATTGGTAAAACAATAACGCAGATACATCAATATTGATTCAATCAATGACAGCACTCAGAAAAATTATTTTTTACCATGATAACATTACTATAAAACTCTAAAAAGTAAAACTATGTTTATCACATAACCTACCCTGTGTGGTAACACTCAAGCGTTATTTTTGGTTACACACTAGTTAGTTATGGTAGTGTGTATATGCCATTTTCTGATCACTTTATTGCTGCCCTTTAATGCATTTTGTTGAACAACTTAATTTTAATTAATAAAAGAATAACAGTTTTGTAATGTTATAAACGAATCTGTTCCCTTTTTATGGAAAAATGGTCGAGTAAAGAGTGGAACTATTTTTTGTGCGGATTCTCCCAAACCGAATTACACATATCAAGGCCAACTGTTCATAATATATCCAGCTCATTTAATATTTTCAGTATCTAATGAACACTAATATTAGATTTATTAATTAAAATTGTGTTTGTTTATTTCTTCTACAAACCCCATATTTTTTTTGTAACTGTCTTTATTCAGTAAAGTCTCATGTGTATCATTCCATTTACAAACAGAGACAGAGTAGCATAAATTTAATATTCTTATAGTATAACGCTTTCTCATATTTTCGGGTTTTTTCATAAATTCGTGACGTCATAAAATATACGGAATGCCCGCTCGTGCGATCTGTGACATTGTCCAAAATACTACTCAACTTTGACAAGAACGCTAATACTACTTATTTGACCAAAAACATGCGGTCTAAGCAGGTAAATATTGTCCAATGTTCAACTTTATTATAAATAATCTTGATTATCATTTAAAAAAATCTTATTATGTTGAAAATGTTTTTTTGATCCAGACAATAGTGCTAAATCCATAACCTGATTCACACCTAATGTTGTAAATAGTCGTAGCTAATTTATTGCAGTATGGAAAAATAAGTCAGGTGATTTTCAATGGCAAAACCTGCCATCCAATCAAAAGTCACATATTTATGAGAAAGCGTCTGCTCGATTTAGAAGACCGGTGTCTACTTAGAAAAGTAAGATAAGCAATGCATAAAACTTTTTTTCATGTTTTTTTTTTTCTACTGTACATTTTTCAGCATGGTTTCTTGTGATGATACCTATTGATAAACAATAAATAGAATAAAAATTTAGGTCGGCACAGTTAAATTAATGTGATAGATCCCCGAAAATATGAACGAATAGCATACACTTATAATACACTCAATAGAAAAAAGTTGAATATGTACTTGAAATATTATTTAGTGTTGTAGAAGTCTACTACATTGAGTTTATATTGATGTTACATACTTGTATATTCGAAATCTGGCACAATTTACTAAATAAACTCAATAGAACGTGTATCAAATAAAGGATAAAAATCTGTATATAGTAAGTTAAGCAGTATAAGTGAAGGTCGCTCAGATATTACTGAAAATTATAATTTTTGAAAAATAGAATAAAACAGTGACAAATAAACTTGATCAAGGTCGCAACTCACATCTTCCTTTTACAAACTAGTAAATGGAATTATCAATATTTTTTAAGTCCTACATTTACTTCAAGACAAGCCTGGAAATGTACTGGCATGCTGCTTATGGTATTTTCCAGGAAATCATGGGGCATAGAGTTCCAAAACTGTGTGGCTCTGTCTTTCATTTTTGAATGGACGTGATGATTTCCTGGCTCAAACTCTCCTTCATGATTCCCCCAAGTCTGAACTATAGCTTGATGTCTTGCTGGAGATGCCAGTTCTTCCCATATAAAACATTGACAGTGGGAAGCAGGTAGCCATCAGAAATATCTGTGTACATTGAACTTGTTAGAATTACTTCAAATACAGTGAGTGGTGTGGCACCCAGTAGTGTTATCCCACCCCACCCCACAGATGGAACTTGAGACTGTACTTTGACCACTGATACAAAAGGAAGACTATTTGCTTTTGTCCAGATCTTCATGTTGTTAGGACAAAGTCATACAGAGCATTTATCAGAACAAAATCACACTGCTCCAGTCTCTGTCCCTATTCTCCAAACACCACTGAACCCCTCTCTGTCTCTGCTCAGCTGTGAGGGGTGGGGAATGCGTGTCCATTTTCTTCTCCGAGTTTAGTGTCTGCAAATAAGTTCTTAAGTTCTCATTAAATACTGGCACAATTCCTCTTTTTTATCTGTTCCAGTCATAAATCTCAACTCTGGTCCAACTGCTATGGCTTACTAGATAACCAAGCCTTCTGCTGTCTGTTGATGTCAATTTTCTTTGTTGCCCAGCTTCAATACTTTTAACAACTCTGCATACAGTTGAAGAGGGATATTTAATCTCTCTGATGCATACTTAGGATTTTTGTTACCTCTGTTGTGAACTTCCAAAATAAGCTTTATTTTCCTAAATGCACTCATTTTTTACCATGCAGACAACAGGAAGTAAGCAAAGGCAAAGGGAGGTAACTCTAATAAAATATAGTCAGACAAACAATTTGAGTTATATCCCTTCCTACATCAGTATTTTTTTCTCTTTATTTTTAAGTCCCTTATCAATTACAGACCAACTGTTAAGTCATACATGCAAATTCTCAATAATGTATGGGAATACTATATGTTACAATGGTAGTAAAGGAAAAAAAGAAAATCAAGCACCTAAAGGAATCAACATCATTCTTACTGAATGGTTTCTAAAACTAATGAACATTTGCAAAGGGAGACTAATAAGTTATTACATTTTATGTGTCAAATCATTGTTGCTTCCCTTGTTTCAATAGAAATATTTTTATATATTGATATTGATTCAATCAATGACACCATTATCAGAAAGATAATTAATCATAACAAATTATTATAAAACTCTTAATGGTAAAGAAAGCATTATCAAATATATAACTCATCATAACAAATTATTATCAAACTCTAAACAATTAAGTTTTGTTGATTACTTATAAGTGTGCTAGTTTATTTCTTCCACACACCCAGTATTGATTAACTCATTCGAATCAGCTTAATGTGACATTTTCAATAGTTGTTCTAACAGCATGGTTTCAATTGGTTTGGTAAAATCATACCAATAATTATTTACAGTCACAAGTTCTTTCAACACTTATATTTATCTCTCTTAACTGCCCAACTGAGTGGCACTTCCTGTGTAGACCAGTGGCCTTCAGCAGAGTCAAAAGATTCATTAGCGAGTAACCAGCTGAAGGCAAAGACGCCTTGTCGTACATGCATTTCCACTGCTTTTAAGGTATTTTTTTCCTGTCCTAATATTTTTAATTTTTTTTTAATGTACATTTTGTGACACAATTATGGTCATTGATATAGTAGAGCTATAATTAATACTTAAACACCCTGGACAGAATGTCTGAGCAGAACCATCTGGCACAGCCCTTTCTCTCCTCTCTCATCCCAGTATAACTGTCTTTTTCCCACTTTGGTCTTACATTCTCTCTTTTATTTATTTTTCATAAACTTCCCTATGTCTTTTCGCTTTGTATTCAGTACAAAATACGTGTCACATGTTTATCAGAGAATTTTTATTCATTCTGTTTACAAAATCAAACTTTTAATAATTTGGTACATCTAAGTTAACTTTGGGCTATCTACATGCAACATGTATTTACAATGACCTATTGCATGCACCTATAAAATAAGTCTGTGTATTTCAGTTATACTATTGTCAAAACGACAAGTTATAATTCAGTGACAGCTTGTTTTGGATTTTTTTTTTTTATAGTAAATATCAATTAACATTGTCTTATCTAGAGCTGCATCTACAAAGCTTTGACTGATTTTTACTTAGACAAAAAACATCATCATTTATAAAACCTTCATTCTTGTGTCAATAACCTTGGTCCCCTGCATTTACTAATCTAAATAACAATATATACAAATTACATATCAGATATCAATCATATTTTATCAATACAAATATTGTATCGGTCGTTTTGAGCAATACTCAGTACTAGCTGGAAGTATTGTTGTCATTTAATAAAACTGATTATATTGTGTTTTTGTGGGTTTATTGTTAAAAATAAGTGTCACTGTTTTCTTTTTGTCAAATGAATAAAGAAAGGGTCCTTTTCCCCAATATAGAAATAATATACAATTTACAATATGAACATATCATATATATTATAATTCTACATTTGACAGTATGTATCTGAAAAGGGTTTTATGTAATGACAATAATTGTGATCACAAATAACATTTGAGTGAGAAATGACAATATATAAGTCTTCACCCTGTTTGGGTTCAGTAAAATGCTGTAAAGCACTGTTTAGTTTAGTATATATATTTTCATAATAATTCAGAATTTTGAAAATGATGTAGCTGAAAATTCTTATAAAATTTAATGGACTGACAGAGATTTTGGTGGGCTCGGGCCACAGGTTTTCTCAAAGACTGATATGACTACACTCCTTTCATTATATTACATAAAAAATTTGCACTCAACTGTTTCTGCTATGAAATGAGGGAGTCTGGACTGGGAAGTCTATGGGCAGTGAGCATTATCAGCATAGAAATCAACAGTGAAGGGACATTTGTGTTAGTTATGTACACAGCGATTAATTTAGAAATTGAAAACATGGGTTCTGTGGACGCATAGTTTTAACAACAATGAGTCTGAGATCATCTCAAGTCCCACTTTTTTCAGTTAGTTTCAATAAAATTGAACACTGCATACATGGTTGGATATGCACGGATAAACACTACTGTATTTGCTTTGTACTATCCTATTTACAAACATTGTACATGAACAATCAGTCATAACACTGATTAGATGCAATCAGTTAAACACTGACCAGAATGTGCTCTGAATACAGACTGTAGTAGACTGTATTATTGTAGGCAACTTCTTGCTCATTTTGTCAATTCAAACAGTCTCATGTCTTACTGTGATTTATCAGTTATAATAATTATAATTATACAAGGACATTACAATTTAACATTTTAAATCCCCAGAAAATCTCAAATATTCTTTTATTTCATTTTTAAAACCCTTATTTACCATACTGTTGAACATGTTATATGACCACTTATTTAGGTCTGAAAAAGAGACACTTTAGTGGTATCAATAAAGCAAAATGGCAATAAACTTAACCTGAATATCATCATTAACAATAAATTTATTTACTGACACAAACAATACAGTATACTTACAATATATACTTTATGAACACTCTCAAATCAAATTTAGATCGTTTAAGAATAACAAAACAACCAATTAAGCCGGTTACAAAACTGCATGGTTACGAAATGACCTACATCCCCACACCTTGACTGTGTCTCTAGCTTAGGTTACGGGCTGAGGATTTCTAAACTGACAACTTTAACCACTGTGTCATTAGCTGGAGGTGGCAATCGCATAACTTTTCACCATGAGACCTGAGGAGCCCTAATACTTTCAAATTCACTTTCACCTAAAAAAGACACATTGAACTAAATGAATTACCTCCTGATTATTAATATACTAAACCAATGACGATTAAAAATATTCCATTCCAGTACAGATGATGCAATGTAGTTTGTGTTCTTTTGTTATTTTATTTAAAAAAACAACAACAGGATGACAGAAAGATGTCAGTGAATTGTGACAGTCATGTTTCTTCGATAAAAAAATAATGCAAGTAAGTCCTATGAATCTGCAAGTAAAATTAAGGATTCTTAAAACACCTTTTTTTTTCTATGCCAAATAAAAACCAGGTCAGTGAAGTCATAATTCAGATAAGTCCATTAATAATAAATTAAAACAATATTCATGGCTGGATATCTCAAAATGGTGCACTGGTAACTTCTGCAGGCCAAAACAACAATATCTAATACAGAAATGAAAATCGCTTACTTCAACTAACATGGCCAAAAATCAACTATCACGAGACATAAAAAATGCTAGTCTGCAAATTTTCCGGTGTGTCGAAAGGTATTTTTAAGCTTGTAAGAACTGAATTTATAAAAAAATCTTGCTCTGTGTATTTTTAAAACAAATTAACAATGTCGGGATTGGCATACATACTTATTTGTGTTATCTAGTTGGAAAAATCAATCTAAGTTTAGGTGTCTTTCTATTCTTCTGCTCATATCCAAATCAACTGCAACTTTGGTTCCCGTTTTTAAGTCTCAAATTGGGAACCGTGGAACCAGCCCACCAATTCACAAAATGTCTTACTTCCGGTTCTTCGTTTTCTGTATTTGCGCGAATGAGCTAGGAAATTCATAAATATTAAATAAACGAAATAAGCTTTGTCGAAGTAGTAGTTCAATTAAGTTATCATGTATTCTGGGGAAGAGAAAGATGCAGGGATGGGCACTGATGATATAGACGAAGACAATATTCGACTCGAAAATATTCTCAAAGATGAGGAGTTGGAGGAGGGTGATAGTGATGTTGAATTGCACGCTTTGAATGAACGGCAGTCATCGCAACTCAGCGCAAGTAAGTCTTTTCAGAATTTTAAATAGTAACGTAAGAATAGCTTTCGTTGACAAAGGTGGTCTTCTTTTTCAATGGCTTCTTTTTTAATGTTACTACGTTACTGCTTGGTGGTAAAACTAAGAAATTAACCTATAAATAGGATGCAAGTACGTAAAATGAAAGTAATAAAACCCGTAATAATAATAAAGTGTAATATAAGATAATTTGGAAGTTATGTGCTTGCATTTTATATGTAAAATAGTTATTTTAATTAAAGGGTACCGGTCACTTTGGTAAATGACATTTTCTCTATATACCCCACGAAAAGTGATAACAAACATCAACATGGCATAAACAGGCTCAGCGACTATTAGACCCCTCGGCTATTTGACCCCATGACTATTCAACCCCTTCTTGTAAAAAGGCGCTACTATTCAACCCCTGGCAACAATTCAACCCACGCCTATTTGACCTCTAGCAAAATGTTAGCGTAATTGTATTTTATCTTCGCATTTTATTGTTTGTAAAATAGGGTAAATGCTGTGTCATGATATAAGTATCATTTTTGAGTGTGTTTATGATACAATAGTTACTAGTGGCTTAAGATTGTAATGGCCAGGGGATTGAATTAAAAGGCTTGTTAAAGTGGGAAATAGATTGATGTTTGTAACACTCTTTTTAATTAATTATAACTTGTATTAGATTTGTATAAGTTCATTTTTTGTTCTGGTAAATAGTTTGATATATATACTCATAATAAAGAAAACAATTTTTACAAAGAATTAGTTTGGATTAAACAAACAACAACAAAGGCATAGATGGTATTAGGTATATATTCGGTCTTTCTTGTTATTTTCTTTTTTTTCTTTTTTCTCTTTTTAAGGTATTTTTCCATATGCATTTGAATACTATATTTATTAATAATTTAAACAAATAATTAGTAACAACGAACATTTAAGAACAGTACGAAACAATTATGTAAGTTTATTATAAGTTTATAATAAATTAGTATAAATTACTTAGTATTAAAATAAAAAATTTATGTGTAGACTGTGGGCTGGGTACGTCTTAGGGCAACTTTACACAAACGTGTATGTATCACCCACTGTACAGAGGAACTCCTCACAAGTAATGTCTCTGTCATCGTACTTTGACGATCCGGACAACAGTTGCTCCTCCAATTTTACGTGCTCGGGCCAGCGTTGTCTCAATAGCACAGACTCGGAAAGAAGCTGGCAAGTCAATGGAACCATTTTTGCCTCTTCCAGGAGCAGACCAAGCAGGACATAAAATGACAGGGCACCTCGATCACCATTTCTGTTTATAGAGCGGTGCCAGCCTAAAAGTAGAATATATACTTGAAAATATATACACACACTGTTTTTAATCATTAAACTTTAATGTATTATGCAATGTGTGGTAATTTAAACAATATATTTGGCACAAAACATAGTTTTTACATAAAATGTCATAATAGAAATATTAATTGCTATACCTTCTACGTTCATTGTTCGTCTTAACAACCTGGCAGTAGATGGACCACTTCTCGCATGGCCACGGGCTGCTGCCTAGCCATTGGTCCTTTACATAAGTAAATAAGGCTGTCATCTCTGTGCTGCCTGAGTCTACTTTCTATAGCAGCTTATCAAAGGCATGCGGAATGTCTGATGCCGGCAGGAAGGGAAGGACAAGCAGCTTCCTTATTACGTGATGCGCTTATTCTCTTCTGTCATAGGTAGTTTTTAGGCCAACCTTGCCGACCTTCATCATCACCGCCTGCGTCCAACTATAGACACAACCCTTCATCTGTTTTCCTTGGAATATTCCCCTCGGCGTCTGCCATAGTCCTGGAAATCATGCATGTGTAATATAGTGACATAAATAAGCAATAAACAATAATATATATTATGTATTTGGAAAACACATCAGACATCATGCCAATATTTCGTACATAAATATATTTCTGTGATCATTTCAATGATATGACGAAAATATTTACCAGCTTCAAAATCTATCATAAAGCCCTCCACTAAAGAAGCTTTTTTCATACTCTTAATGATCTTCTCCAGCACCTGGAAAAAGGGATGATAATTTCTATGAGGATCAGACGAACATGCAAACTTATTTACTACTAATTTGTATATGTCTGCTATTTTTGCCTTTTTTATTTTACATCAGGAATATGTTTGTAAAAAAAAATGAAAGTAAACAAAAATTCTTACTGCTGTGTAGTCCTGCTTGCGACATTTTGACAACAATAAGAAACACAAAGGGACCTGCTTTGTGAACTCCCCTTGCTTGAGGAATACGTGAATGAACCAAAGCTGTAAGAATGGAAGGGTCACAACCTTGAAGGTGCCATCCAGATACCATCTTCTGGGCTGCCGCAGGTGCTTGAGCTGGTCTTTTGTAGCTAACACCGGATGACGCTCTGACCCACACACTGACGTCACCAACCTCAAACTTCTGGCAAAATAAAATTATTGTTACTATAACCCACATTTGAATGATGTATACGTCGAAGGCAAGGTCTTTGGGATCTGCAGATCGCATCTTCTGTCTGGCTGGCTGACGAGGTACGTTGAAATCGTTGCTTCCGAACGTTTCAGTCATCTGTTTCCGTACTATCTGTCCAGATGGCCCATACAAGTCTTTGTTCCCCGTCTCGCGTATCTAACAGATTAATACACAAAATACGATAAAAATATGTAAAATATACTTTTAACAAACACATGCTTAAAGATTTTCGTATTTAGATATTAACTTAATAGGCACATACCAATGTGCCAGGTGTAAAAATGTGCCCACGATGACTAATGGACCTTGCACTAATCATACAGGGTGATTTTTACCCTAGCACATCATGTGGCATACATCTGATTTGACTGCTAAATTCATATTTAATCGATAAAACGGTGCACCCATATCTTTTATGCTGTAAGTTTTGTCCCAACCGGTATGTTTATACGTTTCTGCCTTGATAATTTTAACTGCAAACAAAACGATGAGGAAATCAATTGAAAATCGTTTTCCACTTCCCGAAATCATTTTAGTATGACAAGATTTTAATTTCAATTTGTTTTACATGAAAATCTGTTCGTAAAAACAATAGAATGATGCTTATCTGGAGCACTGAAATGACACTTTCTACTAATAACAAATATTGAGAAGTATCATGCTTAAATTTTGCTTAAATTTAAAGATTAAAATGATAATAAAATGCCTTCAGGTCGTTATTTGTTTCTTGAAACACGCACCAATTTTCTGGCATCCAAACGCTGCCTCTAATCCTTGTCTTTTCCACGTAGTTCTTTATGGACTTTACTTTCCCTCCCGTCTCATCTGCGGCATCCTTCAGTTTGTAGAAGGAGGCTTCAATTTGCTCGCAGGGCAGGTATGGCAGGGACATGACCCTCCTTTGGAATTTATACTTGTCGCCTCTTTCTATATGTGCTGTGTGGAGGCCCTTTTCCTGCACCTTGCGATATACTCGCTGCATGCGGTGACAGACGCAGCCCCTCGCTGTGGATGTTGGGAAGACCTGTCGCAGAGCCTCTCAGGTGGCTGGAACAAAATAAAATAATTATTATGTTCTTCTTTTGCAATTATAAAAATATGTTATTACCAAGAAGATGTGTGCAAAGGAAGTCGTGGTCCAGCTGCAGTTAAACGAAGATTTGTCGAGTCTGGTTTTCCGATTTTGGCAGATTGACTGTATCTGGAGTTACTTTTTTTTCTCATCTCCTCCTCGACAATTGCCATTGCTGGCATGAACAATCTCTTTTTTCCAGTTGCCTTTGTCTGTTTAAGAAAAGAAAAGAAAATTATATTAAATCTTAAAGAATAACTTTTGCAAAACAAACAGAAGCTATTTTTCTAACAAAATGCGAAAGAAAATTGGTTTTCAAGACATTTAAAGATACCAATTGCACAAACATACCGGCCGCAATAGCTCAGATGGTAGAGGTACAGCAAGTTACTTGTGTATTTATTTTCAAAGCAGCCTAACTAAACCAGTTTTGGGGAATTTATCGCTCAAACTTCACCAGTCTGTAGTGCTTGATAAGCCAAACATTTCAGTCGCAGGTACTTTGGGGATATGACGGGTTTTTCATCACTGTCTGCGCCTCCGGTGAACGGAGGCGTTCCCAAAGCGAACGGTCCTGTTTCCAGCTAATATTTTTCCCAATTGAAAACATCCGCATTCCAAAATAGAGTAGAGCATCGACTTGCGGATCGGGAGGTCGTGGGTTCGAACCCCGGCCGGGTCATACCAAAGACTTTAAAGTTGGTAGTAGTGGCTTCCCTCCTAACGCTCGGGGCTATGGGGACAGCATTACGCCTGACTCGTCGGTGTCAGTATAATGGACCGGCCGGGTTCAGTCCCTGGGCACCTCATAAGTGCCCCTGTGCTGTAATGATAGAAATGTCGCTGCGCAGTATCGGCAAAAATGCCGACTATTCCCAATCCCATCCCAAACATACCTGTTAGCTTAACTTCACAGTGATGGCTAATCCTGGGTCAGATGCAGGGCACACCTTCTTCTTGTTGCGGACTGAAGATCTCCAGAATTGCCACTTTATCATAGTTTATAATTTATTTACTTGCAATACTAAAATATTTTATTATTATTATACCATCATAGCAATTTTATTAATTTATGATAATCCTGTTCCCCTAATCGAAGATTAAATATGTTCATAGTCGAAAGCCGTTTAAGTATTCTTTATTTATCTGTCTCGATAAATCATTTCACACCTGGACACACCCAATTGTCTGACTCTATCAGGTATTATACTATATGTTTACCTATTTATCGAAATGATAATCCTGTTCCCCTAATTGAAGATTATATATGTTCATAGTCGAAAGCCGTTTAAATCTTCTTTATTTATCTGTCTCGATAAATCATTTCACACGTGGACACACCTAATTGTCTGTCTCAGTCAGGTATGTTTATCTATTTACTGAAATGACTGGACTAATCCCTTTATAAGATCAATTTACCAAAATGGTCATTTACTGAAGTGACTGTAAACCTAATAAAACATGTTAAAATATGTTTGTTTATGAATATTGTCAATTTCTCTAGTTAAAGATGTCTAAAAATTATAAATAAAATTTTAAATACAAAATGTTGTATTTCAGTGTTACTTTTTGGCTGCCTTTTTATTTTTTTATTTTTTTATAGGCTATTACGGCAGCAGAGATGACGATTTTCAGAGTCAGTCTCGTCCCAGTACAAGCAGCGATGTTACAGCTTCCTCATTCGTAAGCATTTTTTTTTTTACATATTACATACATATTTTTTTAAATATTACAGTGCTCCCCCTACAAACGTCACCTCTCTTAGACGAATACCTCTCTTAGACGTCACTTCTATTTACCTCCTGTCATTTTTAACATATTTCTCCCTCTAAAGAACGACAACTCTCTTAAACAGCTACCGTCACACATTGTTACTTCCGTATTGTTCAATTCCCTCCCTTGAGCAGCTGATGATTTGTTTAGTCAGTCGTCATACAGAAGCAAATAATATTAAATGGATTCAAAACATATAATTCTACTGATACTAAAATACTTAAGTACATGTATATACACATGTCTAAGGGTTACCTCTCCTTCCGCTTGATGTTGCTTAAGAGAGGGAGCACTGTAATATTGAAACTTACAAGTTTCTTTCCTCAGTCGTTAGTGTGCCTCTGATCTTGGGCTTTTCAACTACCCTGCTATATTTGTTAATACCTCGTATTAAATTTCTCAGTTATTGGCTAAAAACTACATGGCAGGGTATTCCCCCCCCCCCCCCCCCCCCCCCCCCCCCCCCCCAAAAAAAAAGGGTCTAGCAATCTTAAAAGTCTAATCGATCAGACAAAAATTTACTGGATGTACAGACTTCTGGCAGACTCACTTCATGGTACACTGGCTTTTGGCAAAGACTGCATTTTGTATAAGGCTCTTTTTTTAGATAAATGGAAAAAATAACGGCCATCACTTTTATTTTGCTAAGTTTCAAATCTGGTTGCAGAAACCCAATTATTTCCTTACCTTTTTGTTCAAAAGCATCATAAGATATTAATTTCAAAGTTAATTAATGTTCACTGTTATCGGCATGCCTGTTTTTTAACTTAGCATTTTCATTATACTTTTCAGCTCTGAAAAAAGTGGAGTGTGCTGTCTAGGTATAATTCTTGTTTACTTTTAAATTCTTGTTTTCTTTTTCGTTTTCAGCCAACCACCTCCATGTGTAATGATGCGGATGATTATGGTTTTAAGTTCGATATCAGCACTGCAAATGCAGAATCATGTCTGGCTATAAATCGGGCTTATCAGGAGATTCTGCTGGACCAGCTTAGACAGATAGAGGTGGCACTAGCAGAAAACAGGGCACGCCAGGTTAGACAAAAAAATGTTTAAAGTTTCAGCCTTCTAAACAAAAATTTATCAATCTTTGACACAAAGGGTAGATTCAGATTAGTTTTAACAAGAAATAAATATAAAACAAGTGTTTATTGCATGCAATTTTAATCTACAATGTGCTAATGCACAATTAACAATGCACAATGTTTTTTATGGGCGGGTGCCCGTGGCTGAGAAGGTGAGCCATTGGTTCTACCCAGGCATAACTCTGCGGTCTTCCTCCACCTATCAGTTATAGAAATTAGGATTAAAATTTACAAGCAAGTCGGGCTAGTAACCAAGCAATTTTTACTAGCCGGAAAGAAAATTTATTAGCCTGAATTATATTCTGTTTTAATTTAACAAGTAAGTCCCCCCCCCCCCCCCCCCAAACTATGATAACTAGGGAAAAAAGGCACCATTTAAGTATCAATCGCCTGGTAACTTCATTTTTTTTCCCGGGTTTTGCACCAGAAACATGTTTTAGTTAAATTTTCTCTGCCATTTTGTTCTGTGGCCCAGCTGATTTTAATTTGGTATAGAACATAATGTACCATGTGGGCACCAGAATCCCATGTGGTTTTTGCACAGTAAATATATTTAAATATATATTTAGTGCACATAACCTGTTTATGATACAATCAACAGCTTGCCGAATGAAATAAGCAGCTCAAATGTTTAGAAATTAAAAATGAAAGTACAATGATTTTTTAACAATCAGGATCTTAGAAGCCCATCGGGCTAATAAAATGGGAAGTTTTACTAGCCCGAGAAATTCTACTAGCTTTTTGCTGTCGGGCTAGCACTTATTTTGACCTCTGACCTATGGTAAGCTGGACTTAACCAAAATGACCATAATTGTGTCAGTGCGATATTACAAAAAAAAAATGTTTTTTGGAAGTATGTAATGGGAAGAATATGATGTTCAACATAATCAGATTAATTTTGGATTTCCTTTTTTTCAGTGCCTTTTTGTGGTAAATCTGTTATTCCCATTGTCAACACAGTAAGGCTGCTATTTATAGGAATTGTTTAAAAGCCACAACATCCCCAGAAAAACAGTGTAACTTGTACAAGCAAATATAGGGGCGGTGTGTTCACGACATACTGTACACAGTGAAGGCAGCACTATATCTGCTTCAAGTGGACACCTTCTCCATATAAAAGATATATTGTTGGTGGGATGATAAACACAATAAACAAACAAGAAATATGTAATTTAGAACACTGATGAAAGCAATCTGGACTGACTGCCTCGATGGGCCAGATTTCATTCCAAGTGAACTGCTGGCTTAAACCTGTTAAAATCATAACAAAGTTTAGATATAAACATTGTGCCAGTTAAAATGTATAATAAAACTACATAAATAAGCATGTACCAAAACTCAGTCAGTGGCACAGTTAGTAGAACTATGGACTGCTATCGAGGAGGTCCTGGATTTGAATCCTACTAAAAACAACTTTTGGGTTTTACATTTTTTGTCATTTACTCCCTTCTTCATATTTACAGCTTCTTAATTTTTATTGATGATTAAGTTTTCAGTATTAATTTTAAACCATAGACACCTTAATACTGTAATGGATAAGGTAAGACAACATGCCTCTCAGCATTATTATGGCTTTAATGTGAACATTTTAATAGAATCAATAGGGTGCCTGTGGCAAAGTGGTAGAGTCACTGACTTTTCACTCCCCCTGCCTACCTTCTCATCGTGTGAGTTTGAGTACAGTTTAGGACGGGGTACTTAATATGGTAAGGTCTTCCTGCAGTGTGCCGGTGGTTCTACCCAGACATTTGTCTGGGGTCTTTCTTCACTAAAGCAGCTGAATGTGGCTATAATGATCATAATTGGTCTTAGTGATGTATCTAAAACATTGAAAATTTATAGAAAACAACCACACTTTGGTTGATTAGGTACAAGGTAACATTATAATCATTTAAGACTTAAATTACATTGCTTCTTTTATCCGAGGCTTTACTTTGTTACTGTCTGAGTTTTTCTTTGTAGAAGACTGTTGAAGAGGAGAGCACTCAGGATAGTAAATCTAGTGTGCCATCATGGAAGGCACGAAGACAGCTTCTCTTCACGACACCTTATTTCAAGGACTACACTGGCGCAGTGAGTTTATTTGTTGATTTTATGTAAATCTTATAAACTTATAATGTTAACCCTCAACACAAACAAATCAGGCTTAGGCAGATAGTCTTAGCATGGTAAGCACAAATTGTCGACATATAACCTCTCATGGTAAGCACAAATAAATCATTGTCGACATATAACCTCTCAGCCCCCCTGAATTCCAGTAACAGTCAGAAGGAAAATTTTTGTATGGGGAGATTTTCCAGCTGGCTCGCTGTGAGTGGGTATATGCAGACATTTTTCGAGGGTCTTCTGCAACCCCATATGAATCTTGCTGTAAAAAAGCAATAATCAATTATCCTGTTCTAGTACTTGAGCAATCTTCATGTATTGTATATTAACTTTTTTTAAAATACAATATTAATTTATTATTTTACCTGCATTCAGATAAAGAATATCTGTTGTGGTTTAACTTGACGCATGATACATATTGTTTTGTAATTTTAACTAGTTCTTGCCACTCGGGTTTTAAAAAACAGAATGATGTTAACTTTTTTCAGATTAATTTTGAATATCTGCTTTTGTTATCATTTTAGGCTCCTCCACCAAATGAAGATGTCTTTGTCAAGAATTCTATGCAGGAATCAAAACAGCTTATAAAGCCAAGAACGGGATGTAAGTTTAAGGCTGGAACAAATCAGCCATTCCTAACCCATTTGTTCATAGATATGCCATTTTACGCCTTTGCAAAACAAAGCACAGTTATCACTATTATGTTCTTTAGAATCTGCTCTACTAAGGGTTTATTATTTGAAGATGGGTTAAGGATCTTTAATATTATGCCAAACATGTGTGTTTTGCTTAAAACTGTTAAAGAAATTCAGTAAATCAAAATCTTACACTATGAACGAAAGGGATAGTCACAGGTCATGACTTGAAGTTAGGTAACCATCAAAATATTAACAAAATTAAGCTTTAGGGTATGGTAAAGATGTGAGCCAAAGTCATTAAAATTAAAAATGGTTGTGGTATAGCTCCCTTGTTTATGCTTGAGCAAATATAAGGGTAGTTCTACGACTGGCTAGTCCGGTATCAGTATAATGTGACTGGGTGTGGTATCATGCCATGTGTTCACGACATGCTATACACAGTAAAGGCAGCACTATATCTGCTTCAAATGGACACCATTTAACTGAAATAATTTGAAATCTTAAGAACTTCCATTTGTGCTCATTCCTAATTCACGGATAACGGAATAATATAATTAATATCAAATGTTTCGTTTAATTAAACATGAAGAACATGTTAATTTCAAGTAAAATTGTAAATAATTATTAACTTGAATTAGTTGTTATGGTCTTATTGGATAAAAATGTTGAAAACTGTAACAATGCTTTTGATTTTCCTAACCTGAAGACAATACTGTCTTTTCTTGAACTCTTATTAATCCTTTCATTCATGAATATGCCTTTTTACGCCTTTGCTAGGCAAATCACAGTTACTTCTCTTATCTTTGGTAGACCTGCACAACTAAAGGTAAATTTGTAGACTAGGTTATTCTAGGATCTTTAACTATGTGCCTAATGTACATGTATTCAAAATAATACAGTGTTTAAAAAGAATGACAAAATTATGTAAATTTTCAAATTTCTGTGCATGAACTGTGAATAAAAGGATTAAGGGAGCAGAGATGCTATTGTAATGAATTATCCATTATGGTTTAACAAAGTTGTCTTGCGTTTTTTTAGCAAAAAATTTAAATAAAAATGAAACTTTGGTCAGTACATCCAATTCAATTGCTCACTTTTATAAAAAAAAAGGAAACAATGATAAGGTTGTATGAGTATTGCGTCATATATTTAACATGAGACCAGGTACACGCATGCCTAAATGCTAAAAGCTAAATGTAAAAATGGCAACAGCACTGGGTGAAGACAGTACACAAAATAGAGCAAACCCACCAGCTTCCACCTTGGAACTGCTGATAAAAGAACCAACTTGGGTTCAAAAATCGTTTTACAGAGCTTCATCCTTGCATTTTCTGAGTGGTGTCGCGTAGCTAAACATTGAAATGAAACATATCCATTTGAAACAGTCCATGACTAATTCTGATTTGTTTTTAAACCCCCAGGGAGCAAAGCTGAGAGACAGCAGCTGACCAATGCTGTAGTGAGAGATGCACTAGAACAACTGACACGCCCCATACTCAGCAAGTAGGTGAACGTCCTTTGTATATATATTGTGGTTCATTTCTGCCAAATTTATTGTCAAGAATGACAGTTATCTCTTTAATTGCTGGAAACACCATAATGGTTGGGGGTGTTTTATGTTAATGGGATTAATGGTGTTTCTAGTCTGTAATTAGTAATAATAATGAATATTAATATTGGTGATGCATATAAGTGAAGAAAACATTCATTTAAAATGCTTTGAAAATGTATTTGTAGTGATCCCTTTTGAGAAGTATTTGAAAACTCATCTGTGTAATGGGTAGGAGAATTGACAGCTTTTCTAAAGCTTTTGTTCCCACATTTAACAATAATAACATTGCCCACCCTCTTTGTGTGGTTTAGTTACCCATTACATTGATCTGCTGCTTTAGTCTTTATTGATTGATACCTCTAGGTTAGCTTAGTTCTCTTAAAGGTTCATTCCTTATATTTATGTTTCGCTTTCATTTTTATATTTATGTAACTAAATCATTAAAGTGTTCAAATTGAATAGGCATATATTCTGACTAATATTTGTTTTAACTTTCAGACTAGAAGTAGAAAGAGCAAAGAGTCACAAATGTAAATCTGCAGAAGAAATTGCAGCATCCAAATTGAGGATAAGCAACCTTCGTGACCAGCTGGCAGAAAAACAGTAGGTTACACTGGTCCATTTTTAAAAAAAAATTATTTTTTTTTTTATTTACTTATTTTTATTTATTTTTATATAGAAGCCTACTTATTAATTTTTTTACTTAAAGGTAGCATCCTTCAGTTCTGGGGAATTTGTTCATAATTCTGCATAAGCTTATACTTTAGTTAAGTAAAGGCTGTTATAACATTACAGAAATTGTTAGACAGTACGATCTATGAAATATATCATGCTAAATGTCCATTATTTCCACATCTATAAATAAGCACAATGGAGATTCCGACTAAAAATAGATATCGATGTCAGAGCTGATAACCAGGTTGAGAATGTAACGTGATCTCAAAAGTAAGTGGTCACGTTGGTTTCTTAGTTTAAAAATAGCTAACTGTGCAGTGTGACTTTTGGTATCATGTTATATCATCATCCGGGTAACTTGTTCTGATATGATATGCACCTCAGATGCTTTCCCAATCAATTATGATGTTTTTAATGCATACCAGCTAAACAGTACATAATTGTATAATACATAGAGAAGATTTTTGTTTTGTTTTTTTCAGTGTAAGTGTCAAAATACTTATTTTGCTAACCAGTGGCTTTGGAATATTATTTTAATTTTTTTCAGGGCAACACCAAGGAATGAGCTTATGAGGAATGTAGATGTGAAATGTGTAGATTTCATGAAAATTTGCGTTGTCACGGTAACCCATTTTTGAAATTATTATTTTGTTTAAGTTTTATGTAATGTTTGCCTAATGATAAGTGATGTTGACCATGAAAATGTTATTGCTCTTCTTGGTAATTTTTTTTTTAGGTAAGGGGAATCTTGGCTTAAATGCATATTCATATATTCATCATACCTTGATTTTAATGACTTCAGGAGAATGGGACTAGTTGTCATATGCTGACAAAATCCCCCCATCCCCCCACCCCATGAGTTTTCCAAGATGCCAAGAACTTTCCAGGGACTTAATGTGGGAAGATCTTCCAGCGGTGCACCAGTGTTTCCAACTAGACATTTGTCTGGGGTCTCCCTTCATCAAATTAGCTGGAGATCTCTATATTGATCATAACTATAAAAAAAATCACACAAAAACTAATAATATGAATTATAAAGAATTCTGGTTCTATCTTTAAATTTCTTAAAGATCTTGAGTTTTTTCTTAAATCAAGGCCATAATCCAATTTGTGTTTGCAATTGGTTCTCGGCTGATTAATTAACAAATTTCTGGTACACTTTTTACAGTTCAAGGGTAAATATGAAGCTCAGGAATGTGAAAACATGTGGAGAAACGTCCTGCAGCCAGGCATCAATCGAGGGAAGTGGACAGATGAAGAAAACCAGCATCTTGATGCACTTGTTGTCAAATATAACATGCGCAACTGGGAAAAAATAGCAAGCGAACTTGGGGTAAGAGATTTGTAATCGATGACACAGTATTCACAGTCTATATTAATTAATGCATTTAGGCTGGAATGATTTCAGTGGTTATTTAACTTAAATCATGAAATAAGCTTAGTGAAGTTAAAAACAAACAAAAAATGACTGTATTCTGAAGTATGGCTTCTGGAGTACAGCTTCTGATGTATTGCTTCTGGAGTACTGTGTTGCATGTTCAGTTAAGAGTGTCACAATATATAAATAAAGTGCTTTGGTAATCTGAAAGCATGAGACGTTTTTCACGATGTGGGCTACCAAAATACCCATTTTGGTGAGGGCTTTTTTTTCCCCATATATTTAAGTGACCCACTGATTATAAAATTGGCTCACTGTTTTCAGGAGTGATCTGTGAAATTTGTCCATATGTGACTGGGCGTGGTATCATGCCAGGTGTTCATGGCATGCTTTACACAGTGAAGACAGCATAATGTCTTCTTCAAGTGAACACCGTCTCCAGATAACTGAAATACTGGGACGATAAACCCAATAAACAAAAATATTTTGTTGACTTCTGCATTTTTTTTTTTATTTCAGACACAAAGGACTTCGTTTCAGTGTCTTCAGCATTATCAGATGAAGATAGCAATGTCTAAGAGCAGGTATGCAAGAATACGTAACTTTACACATGCTGTACTTGACCATAACATTGATTTAAGAAAAGTATCTTATTTATAATCCAAACAATACAATTCTTTGTATTGAAATAGAAGCTTAATATGTGTACTCCATTTTTCTCTTTGTTCTAAGCATTTGGTATTACAGTCGAACATTGGTTATTCAATCTCGGTTATTCAATCTCGAGTTGTCCAAAGCCTAGGCATTATTCACAGACATTGATTAGTCCCGATTTTTTTTCTACATAATTTTTATGTTAAAAACCTTCAATTATCTTTTTGCATTATTCAAAGTTTCATATACAAACAATTTTGGTCCTAAACATAAGTTTTAATTTTTTTTTGACACAAATTATCCAAAGCCCGCTTGTGTCACCGGTCAGTCATTGGGTATTGTCTCCTGTCAAACTGCGAAGGGAGGTTACCCTATAAATATCTATGTTTGGCTTTGTTAATCGGCTGGTTGCACTTGTTTGTTATCATCAGTCAGTGACAGTCCAATCACAGATTGACTGGTATTCATTTTTATGGTATATACATTGCTTCTTGCACATTACCACACAGAGAATTATGCAATTCAAAACTCCTAGTTGGAAAATTGGATTCAGTTTGGATTATTTCAACCCATGCATTTTTTTAGTAAATCAGCAGTCCCTATTACTAGGAATAACCAAAGTTCTACTGTACTTAATGTGCATATGTAGAAGTTAAAGGACATAATCATATTCTCGTTATTATTTTTCTATTAACTCCTGTTCAGTGAATGGACACCTGAAGAAGATGACAACTTAAAGACGGCCGTCGAATTTTGTACTTTAGGATCAGGAAAAATACAATGGTACCAAGGTTAGTTGAATAGTTCGTAAAAAATTCTGTAAATAGTGACTCTTTTTTTATTTTAAATATTTTGAATCTCCCTGAAATCCAATATAGTTGCTAGTTCTCTTGAGTATCCACTCATTGTAAGTAGGGGCCCCCAAATCTGAGTGGTTAGAGAGAGTTATGTTACTTTCAGTCCCACATCATCTAGGTCCCAAACCCAGTCGGTGTGTGATTGTAAATGTGGGGAAGTCTGCCAGCTGATTTGCAGTGGGCCTATAGTTGTATATGGACAGGTTAAAGCACCCCAGTCGGTCCTTTTGCCGACAGATCGTTCCAAGGCGGTACTGCTGGGTTTTTTTTGTGTGTGTTATGTCTCGTCTCTTTGTTTCTGTCACATTTACCCTGTTTGCCCTTTGTCTAGAGGTAGTTTAGATGTAAATATCTGTGCAAATCTTGATAGGACCTTTTCTTATTTACCTCATCATTGTTAACCTGGGCTCCCGTGCCATAGTTGTAGAGTCGCCAACTTGTTACTCCTCTGACCGCTTAGCCTGTCACTGCATGGGTTTGAGTCCCATTTGGGGCAAAGGACTTAATGTGGGAAGGTCTTCCAGCTGTGATGTATTTAAAAAACAAGAACAAAACATCAGTTTTAGCTGGAAATCAATATAACCAATTAAATGTGCCATCACAATGGGTTATATAACCAAACAAAATGTGTGTTTTTTTCTATGATTTTACCACAGTGGCATATTTCCTTGAAAATCGCAGTCCTGCCATGTGTTTAGCCCGCTGGAGAAAATCTAATCCTGACATGAAGAGGGGCAAGTGGACAGATGTGGAAGATTGCGTGAGTATATATTTTGTTGAGAAATTAACCTTTTGATGACAGTCAAGGACTAAAAGGAAGTTTTTTTTCCATATATATTACATAAAAGTCAGGGTGTACATGATGCATGGGTGCTCACAATCTACCGCCCTTTACATATCTTAGGCAAGGAGCCCATAGCCTTGCAGTTGAAGTCACCAACTTGTAATTCCTCAGCCCCTCACGGCTTGGGTTTCCATCCCAGTAAGGGAAAAAAACTATAAATAATTATCAAAAAATTGTAAGTTGAATAAGGTTTCATTGTATTGTGTTTTGGAATTTATGCTTCACTATTTTAAGCATAAGGAGAGCTAATCTGTGGGTGTCTGTGATCTAGTGGTAAGATGTTGGGACTCTAGATCAGAGAATCCTAGGATCGAACCCCAAAACTGATCACGTAATGTTACTTCTTGAGCAAGGCTGTTAACTGCACATTGCTACAGTTACTCAGTACTGGTTCTACCCAGGAAGTGGGCAGTTGAGAGGGATTAATATAAGTTGAAAGAACTTGTTTCCAAATCGGTTATAAACAAATTATTTGTATTCTAAAGCAATCGTATGCCACAGAGATGCTACAGATGAAAAAAATGAACATAACATTTTTTAAATTTAATATGCTGGTTTTCAGGAGTTAATTACAGCTGTGGACAAACTGGGAACCAATGATTGGATTAGAGTAGCAGAGATGGTACCTCAGAGACAGGCACACCAATGTCGGGAAAGGTAAGTTCTAATGATGTAATTTGGAGGGTGGGGGTGTGTGTGTTGTAGATCCATAATTCTCATCCAAAGCCTACAGATTGGGTACTTGGCCTGTAAGGCTCTGGGAAGTTACTCAATATCATTTTGCCAATTAGTGACGTCTTTTTTGTGCAGAACTTATGTGGTGTTATTATATGTGGTGTTATTAGTTAGTTAATTTTCAAATTAATGTCAATATTATTTTGATAGAGGTCCTTTAAAAATATAAAACAGTCCTTAATTTAAAAAAAAAAACATTATCCTTTTCATCCCAAAAATTACCATTGTTATATTTTGCTGTCATGGTGGACCAAAGCTTGATGACAAAAACATGGAGAATTACTATGAAATAGTTTACAGCTCAAGGTCACAATTATAGGTAATATTAAAAAATAAAATTATCGTGAACTTGCGCATGCTGTTACTTAACCATGGGTTAAGGCATAAATAACTTACAAGTGTTTGTCACAACGAGAGGATGTGTTCCATGCAAAGAATCAAATTTGGAAGCCCAAAGGCCAAGGTCACGAGGGTTTGGTATGTTGCCTTTTTGGCATTTAGTCTTGTCATCATTTCTCTTTTAGATGGACAAATATACTTTGCCCTATGCTGAGAGGAAAGCAAGGAAGGTATGAGGATGACAAGAAATTGATTCAGCTTCATCAACTCCATGGCGGTAAGTGAATCACTATCCCATTACCTGAGGCATTCATTAATTGACTACTCATTCAACCAAACAGGTCAAGTTTTGATTTAATGATTTAAATATTCAATGATTTAATATTTAATGATTTAATGTTACCAGTGTTATAGCCATTACTCATATTTTTATCCAGGTATGAGAGGCCCCAGGTTTGATCCCGGGCCACAAAATACCAAAGTCATTAAAAATGGTAGTGGTATAGCTCCATTGCTAATCCTCAAGCAAATTTAAGGGTCGTTCCATGACTGGTCGGCCTGGAGTTTGTGTTTTGTTACTATGCACTTAATATCAAAGGCATTTCATTTTTTTCTGATCATTAATAGACAATGTAATACTCAAAAAGTTTAATTCTTATTTGGTTAAAAATATTTATATCAAAATACTGGTCAGTTTAAATATTTGTCACTATACTTTTAATTTTGGAGGAGTTCTGGCCCTTTTAAAGACTTTCAGGCTGAAGTCTAGATTAGGTAGACTAGATAGGTAATTTCCATAGCCTTAAATGTTTATTGTCTGCTTTAATAAATGTTTACATTTCATTTCCTTAATCAAAAGTTCTAGCAAAAATTATGCCAATTTAACTGATGATGGAAGTATCTTGCATGGAATTTGCCAAACATGGCTACAGAAATTGCTGATGTCATTATTGTAAAAAAAAGCTAACATTATGTTCTCATGTGGGATATCTTAAGAAACATGGCAGAAATGGTGATCAGAAATTTTCTAGATTAAATTTTTAATAATATTGTCTAAATTTAAGCAAAGTAAGTGCTGCATGAATTTCATTAAAAAATCAGTCACATGTCCAATTTGCACTAATGTACAAAAGGCTTTTTTGGCAACAGCATCCCTTGAATGACTTCATAATGGCTGTTTGCCAAAAAAAAATGCTGGACCTTTCTGAACACCTTATTGCTGAACATTACATTGTGGGAAAATATGTCAAGATGATCAGAGAAAAATAACAGAAATTCATGTTGAATGAAGCCATAGAGGAGTAAAGGTAATTAGAAATGATAGAAGAGACAATAAATTCTGTATTTCTCGTCAGCCCCTCATCACGTGGGTTCAAATCCTGATCGAGGCAAGAACTTTCATGTGAGGAGGGTTTTCCAGCGGTGCACCGATGATTCTACCCAGATGTAAGTCGGGGGTCTTCCTTTACCAGTAATTAGCTGGATGTCGATAATATGATCAAAATTGTGTTGGTGCGATGTCAAAAAACCCAAACCAAACAAAACTCTTAGCTTAAAGCTATAGCTGTTGGACTTTTAATATATTTTTGTTCCTGTTTATTTCACAGATGATTGGTTTAAGATCTCCAAAGATCTACCTGGATGGACAGATAAGGATGTTCAAAGGAGATTTAAACAACTTCTTAAGTGGAAAAAGAAGACAGCAGAATTCTACAATCTGGTAAAAACTTAATAATTTGTTGGTTTTCGTTATTATATTATGTCAGATAGGTCTTCCACCACCAATAGTTAGGTGGATATCACCAATGTGATCATAATTGTGTCTGTGCAATGTAACAAAAGAAAGGACTCTAGGTACCGGAGGCCCCATTGGCACCCAGTCTGTGGCATACCAAAAGTCGTTAAAAGTGGTAGTGGTATAGTTCGCTTGCTAACGCTGAAGCAAATATAAGGGTAATTTCATGACTGGTTGGCCCCATGTCAGGTGAATGGGTCTAGTATCATGCTAGGTGTTCATGGCATGCTATACACAGTGAAGGCAGCACTATTTCTGCTTCAGGTGGACACTGTCTCCAGATAATTGAACTACTGTTGGTGGGACGATAAACCCAAACAAACAAATGAAACGGGGATAGGGTGGGGACACCTGTGGCTTACTTGCCAACCTAAAACTCATCAGGCCCTCACTGTGTGGGTTCAAGTTTAAGTCAGGGCATACACTTTAATGTGGGAAAATCTATCAGCTGACCTGCAGTGCACTTGTGGTGTTACCCAGGTTTCTGAGGTTTTCCTCCACCGATAACTGGACAGCGATATAAACACAATGAGAGACATTAATAAATAGTCTCCCCTGAATAAAACCTAAATGCACGTAGGTCCTTTCATTTGTTTTACTCGGTTTTTATGCATGTGCTTCTTGGAGTGAATGTTGACTTATCTACCTTTCTTTTGATATGCAGGTTACCCATCGACAAACACTTTCATTTTCTTTTTTAAATAACAAATCTCTTTAAATATGTTAATGGATTTTAAGCATATATTTATGCAAAAGTAAGAAATTTCACTGTTTATTATTGCAATGTCTACAAAAGAACAGACGATAAAGTTCAAGAATTTCAGCTAAAAGACCTACCTACTGTTTGGAATACCTCGGATATTATCTAACAAGGGAGACAATTTCTATTTCACCAATGAACCCCATTATTGTGTCTGATGTTATACACACAAAATAAATAATGTGTTGAAAACAAATTGGCTTTTCAGACCACAGACACAATACCTTGTTTTCAGAGAAAGTTCTTAAAATAATAAGGTACTTTATAGTATTGAAGTTAATTTTCTGATGATGTTATAATAGGTAAGTGGTAAAATGATAAATATATACAATCAAGACTTGAACATGTAGCATATTATTTACTGTTATTTACTGTCTGTTTCAGTGTAAATCTGAGAACCATACACAGCAACAAAGCAAATCTCTAAGAAAGAATAAGGTATGTTAATATAATTTTTACAACTGCAATATATATCTGGTCAAAATGTAAATTGTTTTTTGTTTGTTGATTGATTGCATTTAAACCCACACCAATTACTCATCTTAAACCAGAAGCAACCTTGACTAAATGGTAAGCATCTTCAACATAACAGAATATGCTTGCTGGTCTTGTTACCATGGTGATATTTTGTGACTTACCATCAATTTCATAATAAACGCCCCCTCAATAATAAACACACCCCATTGATTTTCAGATAAAAAATTGAAGGAAGAAACTATTTAAAAACATGTTTGTAAAATAAAACTCATAGTATTTTTAATAATCTGATAATCCTATGAGTAACCTTGTCAACTTTTAACTATATTAAACTTGACTTCTAAAACTTGTAACAGTATAGGTAACTGAATTTCAATGAACGTCCCCTTTTTGGAAATTGTAATGCCCCTGGGGGCGTTAAATATGAAGTTTACGATAAGTACAATACTTTTAATGGTTCAATGATTCGCTTGTTGTATGAGTATTGTAAGAATGGTATTTGAAGAGTCTTAAATGACTTAAGCCTGATTTAGGATAAGAGCTTACTTACGACTGTTGATAACACAGGTCATACTTAGCAGGAAAAAAGTTATAGAAAATGTGAACAATTTTTAACACATACCATTATACTGCTTTTGTAGAATATGCCAGACTTAGCCTATTATAAACAAGGTAAGATAGTTTTATTTTATTTATTAATGTAAAAATAAATTGTACAGATATTTTGAGCCAGATTTTTCTTTATGCCAGTCTTCATATTTTAGAATAATTGTTTATATTTTATATATATATATATATATATATATATATGAGTATTTAAATGGATTTTAAACTTATATTTATGCAAAAGTAAGAAATTTCACTGTTTGTTATTGCAATATCTACAATAGAACAGGTGATCAAGTCCAAGAATTCCACATAAAAGGACCTACCTACTGTTTGCAATACCTTAGATATTAACTAACAAGGGAGACAATTTCAGTTTCACCTGTGTACCCCATTACGAAATCATTAACCTAAATATTGCACAGTTGATCATATTTGCACTTTTTAATAGTTGACACAAAGAAGTAAAAATATTAACTACTATGAATACGGGATTAAATATGTTATCTGATCATAAGCTTATATGTGAACATGCAGTGCTTAAAAAAAATCTGCTTCACAAATCAAATCTACTACTTTTTATCTAGAACACTGTGTAACTTGTGCTTTTTTTTCTTGTAAACAGATATAGCAAGTGAGGAAGATAAGCTTATAATGGCAAAACATGAGGAACATGTGCAAGGGTTCGCAAAAGCACACTCTGAAATGGATCTTTCAGAACTGTTTCAGCAGCTGGAGGATTGGAAAGACAGTGAGTTTGTGTTTGGTGTAGCCTTCTATGTATATATCTTTTTTAAAAACGCTCATGCTCTAATTTTTGGCAAATTGCTTTTTTCAAGAGTTGAACACAAACCGATTCTTTCTTTACTTGGTTTTTCTAATAGGGCAACGCACATGAACGTCTCACCAACAGTATTTCAGCTATCTGGAGACAGTGTCCACTTGAAGCTACCACTAGTGCTACCTTACTGTGTATAGCATGCTGTTAACACCTTGCATGATAGCACACCCAGTCACATTATCCTAACATCAGGCCAACCAGGCGTGGAACTACTCTTATATTTGCTTGACCATTAGCAAGGGAGCTATACCACTACCATTCTGATAGCTTTGGTTCATTTGTTGCAACCTAAATCATGGGCAGTTTCATTGTCCTGACACATTACTTGACCAGTCATAGAACTAAAAAGGTTTATTTAATTCAACAGATGAGGTTGCTGTCCCTCGACTTCCACCCCTGAATCGGCACTTTGGTTCCAGTTTGACGGCTCTGCGCTCAAAGCACCTGGAGTCGGCAAACCTCGTGAAAATGGAGAAGGTTGAGCCAACAAATGAAAAGGTGGAGAGCCTTTCCTTCTTCCTGAAAACAAGTGAAAAAATCCAAGAACAGGTAAGAAAATGCTTTAAAAGACTATGTTTCAACAACAATATTTCCAATAACACAAATCCTCTTAGAATTTTTATAACACTTTATAACACTTATCTACCAACATTTATGCCATTGATTATTATAAATAACAAGTACAGAAACAACTTTAAGTAATGTTGGTTAATGATATTAATTGTACGGCTCGACTTTCTAGCAAGATACTAGTCAAGTAATTTTTAGCTGCACTATTTGAAACAAAGAGGTTGAACTATTGTCATGACCCTCTAGTGGGCCTCAATGTTTGTTAACCCCTTTGTTCAGGACCATTTTTTGAAAAGGACAAATGACACAGTTCAAAGGACTTAATGTGGTAAGGTCTTCCAGCTGACTTGCGGTGGTTCTACCCAGACATGTGTCTGGGGTCTTCCTCCACCAAAAAGCTGGACGTTGCTTTAATGATCATAATCGCTGCTGTTCAAAAACAAAACCAACCAACATAAAGCATCTTTCTTAATACTTTTCTTATGTTCTTATTTGATTAGCTGTGTGCAAATGGGTCGAATTGCTGACTTGTTACTCCACATCAGTTCGCTATGTGAATTTCGGTTTCAGTTGAGGTGAAAAGGTAATTTTAGGTTGACCTGGGCTGCCTCAGTAATTCTACCTAGACACATGTCTGGGGTCTTTCGTCATCATAAGTGGACATCGCTATGATGATGATATGATGACCTTAATTGCGTTGCTGCAGCAAATTAAAAAACAACAGTTATTTGTGATTACATCTTTCATGCAGCTTACGTGTTAATTTTTTATTAACAGGATGTTGCTCGGATCCGACAACTTATCTTCCGAAAGACTCCCCTGTCTATAAAAGAACTTCTTGCAATTAAAAGTTTTCTAGCCATACTTGAATCCAAGGGAAGTGAAGGCATCAATCTGAAACAGAAATTGATTCAAGAGCTAGAACAGTGTAAAGACAAGAGGAAGAACAAGAAAAAGAAGAAAAAAAGGGATGAAGATGGCTGGACAAGTGAAGAAGAAGATGAAGAGAAGGAAAATGGAAGTGAGGAGGAAGAAGAGGATGTGGAGATGGAGATCAATAACCATGAAGAAGAGGAGACGGAAGAAGTAAGTATATGTATATTTTTTATTTGAATTACTGTTTAAACCATTGAATTTTGGAGGTTTGATTTTCAGTTGTGATATGTACTGGTAGTACATTGATATTGGCTTTAAATATAACTGTTTGATATTTAAACTTAATTGGTTAACTTTTGGGAATATTCTTTAGGCTGGTTATATACTTGTGATGGGTATATACTTGAGGCTGGGTATATACTTGAGACTGGGTATATACTTGAGGCGGGGTATATACTTGAGACTAGGTATATACTTGAGACTGGGTATATACTTGAGACTGGGTATATACTTGAGACTGGGTATATGGGTATATACTTGAGACTGGGTATATACTTGAGACTGGGTATATACTTGAGACTGGGTATATACTTGAGGCTGGGTATATACTTGAGGCTGGGTATATACTTGAGACTGGGTATATACCTGAGGCTGAGTATATACTTGAGACTGGGTATATATGGGTATATACTTGAGGCTGGGTATATACTTGAGACTGGGTATATACTTGAGGCTGGGTATATACTTGAGGCTGGGTATATACTTGAGACTGGGTATATACCTGAGGCTGAGTATATACTTGAGACTGGGTATATATGGGTATATACTTGAGGCTGGGTATATACTTGAGACTGGGTATATACTTGAGGCTGGGTATATACTTGAGACTGGGTATATACTTGAGGCTGCGTACATACTTGAGGCTGGGTATATACCTGAGGCTGAGTATATACTTGAGACTGGGTATATATGGGTACAGTCAACTCTCATTATCTCAACATCGGTTATCTCAAATTTCCGGTTATGTCAAACTGTTTTCTACGGTCCCGTTTTTTTCCCTATAGTTTCTATATAGTTTGACTCCGCTTAACTCAAATTCGGATATGTCAAATTATCGGATATCTCAAACTAAATTCTTTGTCCCCACACGTATAAAACTGTTGAAATCAGTTGGTCTATCTCAAACTTCAAATTGCTATAAGATGTAAATCGGCAACAATAGTGATTTTCACACCTACCGTGAAACTCGCGAAGATTTGGGCGCGAGTTTTATCGCCAATTATCGGCAATCAGGATTTCACATAATTTAGAGAAGAGGTTAATCGATTATTATTTAATTAGCTGATTTAATGAACAACAATTTCGTTAATCTTTTAACACTGATTAAAGTGTTTCAGTTTGTACTTGTTGTTGTAAAAGTTTTTGAGAACTTGCAGGTATCAGCTTTAGGTATACAAAATGAGGCCATGCACTTACGACGACGCAACAACCTACAATAAAAAGAAGAACATTAAATTACATTGTAAAAAATCTAAAAACACTTTAAACATGCAAAACCACACAAACTTGCAGAAACTTAGTTTACAGTGGCAGATATAACAAGGAATTTCAGTCATTACCAGTCATCGTGTAGCAGGTAAGATTTTTAATATTTACACAAACTATCCTTAAATTCGGATATCTCAAACTTCGGATATCTCAAACTATTTTCTACGGTCCCTTGAAATTTGAGATAACGAGAGTTGACTGTATATACTTGAGGATGGGTATATACCTGAGACTGAGTATATACTTGAGACTGGGTATATACTTGAGGCTGGGTATATACTTGAGGCTGGGTATATACTTGAGACTGGGTATATATGGGTATATACTTGAGGATGGGTATATACTTGAGGCTGGGTATATACTTGAGACTGAGTATATACGGGTATATACTTGAGGATGGGTATATACTTGAGACTGAGTATATACCTGAGGCTATTCTACTTAAGGCTTAGCATAAATTTCACCATAATCTATGTTATGATTTTGAAGGGTTCCAAATGACACAGTTCATTGGATGGATTTAAGCCCAATGAAAGGTTATTTGGCTAATGATTTGGTCAATTTTCTGACCTATATACTGCTTTCTTTGAATTGTTGTGGAACTTATTAAATTGTTGTTGTTGGGAAATATTATTTGTTCTAATATTTCTTACATTTTATGCTTAGTTCAATACTCCTAAGGTTGAGAAGAGAGTCATATCAGAAGAATTGTTAAGAAAAAGGAAAGCTGCCCTTGATGACCATGGCAACATCAATAAGAGGCTGCGACAACTGGTAGAGAGGAAGATGGACCCAGAAGACCTTATTAACATTGCTGATGCGAAAAGGAAACAATATAAAATGTGTAAGCTTAGTTTGTTGCATACATTAGACTTTAAAAGTTATATTGACATATCAAGCTTCTGTTTGTGCAGGTAGACTCCAGACAAAATGATTGGATAGAACAACTTCTTGTAACTTGTAAGTTATAGTTGCAACAACATTATTATTTACCAGACCTGGAAGCGCAATTGGTATAGTGTCAGGTACAGGAGGCAGGCCCCTGGTTCAATCCCATACTAAAGTTGTTCCACGACTGGTTGGCCAAGTGTCAGGATAATGTGACTGGGTGTGGTATGATACGAGGTGTTCACGGCATGCTTACTGGATGAAGGCAGTACTATATATGTTTCAAGTGGACACCATCTCCTGATATCTGAAATACTGTTAGTGGAATGATAAACCCAATAAACAAATAAGTTCTGCATGCCAATTTTAATATTAACAAGTTCTTGACTATACCCTATAGTGTGGGTGCTCATTAGATATATCTCACAGAGGAAGTTGTAATGATTACCAGGTATAAAGGGTTTGGAGAGGGGGGAAAAAAGGAGTTATCTATGACTCTGGTTGTAAAATTGCATTTTTATTATATCTGAAAAAAAAATGAGCAAAGCCACGCTACTTAACACTCTTAACTTATTGGACAGATGGAGTCTGTAGAAAAATTGGATATTTACATTTCATGTTTATTCATGTTTCCATGTTTGTAACGTAAATGTTCACCCGTCTGCTACCTTTCGATTTACAGATCCTGACACTGTTCTTTGGGAGCACATGTACAAGGATGCAGCGGAGGAAAAACAGATGAAGAGGAAGTCACTGCAGTTGTTGATGAAGGTAATTAACTATGTATTGTCTTACTACAATGGTTAATATACTACTTATATGTCACTGCATTATTTATTGAAGGTAATAAACAATGCATTTTTTTTTAAATTTTATTTTACATTATCAGCAAATCCCCAAATTAAAATCAAATATTTATCTCTTTTTTTCAGTTTGAAATAATTTTATCTTTTGCTCCATGGATTCTCTTTGACAGACCTTAGATGTTGACAAAGTTTCTGCGATTAAGAAAGCCTACGATTTCAAACGTAAAAGTGCCGCCGCAGCCCTGCTGATGACCACTGAGAAAACGAGACACCGAACTCGACGAAAGTCAAAGGTCAAACCTGCAAGCAATGATTCCAATGAAGCTGTTGATGCTTTGCTAGACCTGAATGAGGAGGTGGGAATAGAAATGAATGAAAGAACAGCCTTGAATTCTGATAAAAACCATCAGAAAGATGGAAATATTTCTCAGGAAGATGAAAGGGCTGAACTAAGGGAAGATGGATTGACATCCACGAGTGAGAATTTCTGCAAACCTTTGCCCTACCTCCCACCAAACATGACAAACATGCAAGGATTGAGGCGGATGTTGCTGGAGCATCGGTGTTTGTATGACTCGGCAGCAGTTCATTTAATGGACATGCAAGGTGCAGTGAGATTGAAGACAATGAAGACATTGGTTCAAAACCCTGAAAGTTTCTCTCTTGTTGGAGCAAGGAAACCAACAAAGGTGGGTTTCTGACTATTGGAAGGTTTTACTTTCAACTTGTTTGTTTATAATTATTTGGGAAACAAGTTTTTTATCAAGATTATTCTTTCTCTATTGTTCACATCCTGGGTTGAACAAGTAAGTGGATTGTGTATGTACTTATGGCAGTGCAAATGTCTTGCCCAAGAACTGAACCATTTTATTTTGTCAGTGTTGCTAGCAAAAAGCTGGACTATTTTGTTTTATTACAGTGCCTAGTAAAAACTGAACCAGTTAGTTAAATTACGGTGCCTAGTGAAAACTCAACCAATATGTTTTATTGCATTGCCTAGCAAAGCCTGATTCAGTTTGTTTTTGTTTCAGTACCTAGAGAAAACTGAAGCAGTTTGTTTTATTACAGTGAAGAATAAAACGGAACCAGTTTGTTTTATTGCGTTGCCTAGCAAAAACTGATTCAGTTCATTTTTATTTTTGTGCCTTGTTAAAACCAAAGCAGTTTTTTTTATTACAGTGCTGATTAAAAAACTGAACCAGTTTGCTTTATTGCAGTGCACAGTAAAAACTGAACCAGACGATGATGGATTTACCAGTGCTATACTGAAGGCTCGAACAACAATGCCATATAAGAAGTTGACGGTTAGTATGAAAACAAAAATTTCTATGTGGACAAGTTCAAGCGATAATTTCTATTTAAAGATAGACATTCCCGTGTAAGTAGCGGAATCAAGAGTTGTTGGATGCATGTAAATACAAAGATTACATTTTTCTATGTTTACTGCTGCAATATATTATACATAAAAAATTATGTAAAAAAAGTATGTTTATTTCTCAATGAACTACAGTGTGACGTAGACAGCACTTGCATTCCTGATTGTGTGCTGAGCTTATTTAACTATGGACTGTTTTAATGAATCAACATTAACATGATGTCAAAATTAGGTCATACAGCAGATGTGTTTGTAAAACATTTAAAACATTTCTAAAGGATCAACATGGCTGAAAACAGATTGTTTGAAAGCACAGATTTGCTAGTCAGATTTTTTGCATTAGAATATGATGCTTCGCACACTACAATACTGCCCAACAGAGTTTATCAAAAGGAAAGTCAAACATTTCTCTTCATTTCTTAATTAAATCCCTAGATTTTTTACCATTCTAGATAGCTGAAAGACATTTATAACAAACAACTTTTTTTTCAATAAATTTTTTTTTTAGTTTTTTCAGTAAAATGTTATTTTAGTAAAGCAGAAATTTCAATTAACTGTGATTAATAAAACAACTTGTGATTGTAGTTTCTCTTTTAAAGCATTAGTAACCCAACTTTTGGGGAAAAAAATCTCACTTTCTTCAGGCACGGATGGTGTCAATGTTTGGTTGGCCGTCTTTTCTGTCATCCTTGGAGACTGAAGGAATGAAACAGGAGGCAATCATACCACTACCACCAGCAAGGGAAACTTTAGCACAACAGCAGCAAGGTGGGTATCCACATCAAGGTTACACATTACTGAGCAGTTTGTGTTGCCTCGTTTAACTTGTCAGCATTTGGTTTGGATTCTGATCCTGGGCAAAAAAAGTTATTTCAGTAGATCATTCGGCCGACCTGTGGTCCCCTGGTGGTGCTTCCCAGATATTTATCTTGGTGATCCTCCACCAATCAAAAGCTGAACATCCCTATAATGTTGTGTTATGTTTTTTGAAAATAAAAAAATATCTGCCATGGGTTCAGTCTTTGACAAAACCTGGTGGACTGTGGACCGAGTCCAAAAAAATACACATTAATATCAGTCTTACTTGACTTTCTTTTACTGGATTTTGACACCACAAAAAAAAATTGTAGTTTTAACCATGCTTTTATTCTTTTATTTACAAGGCAACACTAGCATTGACATAACACATTCATTACACATCTCCATGCCTGTGTCTTCATCTATTCACAAACTCTCAAAGAAAGTCAAGTAAAATTTGGTTTGGTCCAGTAGATATTGCAAGCTTGGTGTACAGAAAGTCAAGTTTTTTTTTTTAAATTTCTTTCATGAAGACTGTGGGTTCAGATCACAGTGGTAATGTTATAACTGTGATTATACCCACCTTTTAAGAGTAGTTTCACAACTGGAATGGGATTTGGGATTAGCCAGCATTTTTGCCGATTCTGTGCAGCAACATTTCTATCATAATAACACAGGGGCACTTATGAGGGACCCAGGGACTGAACCCTGCCAGTCCATTATACTGACTGATGAGTGCTCTCCCCTTAGCCCTGAGCATTAAGAGGGAAGCCACTACTACCAACTTTAATGTTTTTGGTTTGACCCGGCCGGGGTTTGAACCCACGACCTCCCGATCCGCAAGCCGACACTTTACTACCCAAGCTATTGCGGCCGGTTTTTCACAACTGGTTAACACAAGATCGTGCAATGATGAGTGGTATTATGGCACATTCTCCTGGCATGCTGTTACAGCAAGTTCAAAAGGAGGTACTTTGTATTAGAACTCTTCTTGAAGTGTAGTCTGCTTAGTTTATTTTCATCTATTTCTTTTTTGCTATTTGGGTAATACATGCCTGCAGTTGTACATACTCACACATTATTTACACATAAGGAAGTCATATCCTCACGTCAAACAGCATGTGTCAACTGCATTTAAACAGCATGTGTCAACTGCTTTCCTGTAATACACCAGCATGACCTGTATTTTGTAACTCTGTTTCACTGGTTACAAATTTCCTCACTTTGTTGTACAACAACAGCCTCTTGGCTAGTCATGTTGCGTACATATATGTGTACCTATTATATCAGCAGACAAAGAGAGTGAAAAGTTGAAAAGCATTGTCATGGCACGACGGCAGCAGTTGACCCATGACTCCAACATATCTGACCAAGAGGCCATCAGCCAGCTGGTCGACGAAATCCTGAACAATCAGAAGCAGAAGAAATCCCAAAAGGGGTTGGTGTTTTTTTTTGTGTTTGTTTTTTTATCCATTTAAAAACTTCTGTTACACCCCTGCTACTGGTAGTTGAGACTATAATAGAGCACACTTTGTGTCTGTCCTGAAACGAGGAAAAGCAGAATAGAAATAATAGAGAAGAGTGTTTTTTAACCATATTGTATAGTGACATTTCTATTAGCTTATTGTTTTGCTTTGTTTTATGTTACATCACGCTGGCACAGTTATAGTCATATTGGCAACGTCTAGCTAATAATTGCAGGGTTGTCATTAGGAGGCGGCTGGCGGCCGATTTGACCGCCTCAAATGAAAATCGGGCCGCCTCAAATTTGAAGAAAAAAAATGAAAATCGGTCAAGAGCATGCCCCCGGACCACCCTAGCAGCGCTTCGTGCCTTTGGTGCTCGCATAGCCTAGCCTCCTCAAAACTTAATTGAGCCTGCTCAAAATATTTCTAGTGACAACCCTGTATTGGTGAAGTAAGACCCCAGACTTAATGTCTAGGTGGAACCACTGGCACACTGTAGGTTAGCTGGAAAAAAATCCTCATATTGAAGTTCTCGCACCGACTTGGACTCGAACCCACATAGTGAGGGACTGAGGAGTTAGAAGTCAGCGACTCTAACCACTCAGCCACAATCGCCCTCTTATAGTTAATTTTTATTTTGTACAACAATTCAGGATATTAGGACAACAACATCAAGAGGTGAGCAAATGGTCTGATGGGTGGAAATGTGGATTAAACTTTAGCAAAGGTTGAGACACAATATTTGAGTGAGGAGAAAGAGGGCATTTGGGAAGAGAAAGTCTGAAAGTGATTTGATTCACTCAAGTGATTTGTTAAGGTCACTGTTTTTGAAACAAATATTTACTAGTATAAATTTGCAGTGACTTACAAAACATGTTCATTTCTTGTTGTTGTTTTGATACACAATTTGCTCACTGCATTTATGATTTAAAATTGTTTTGATTTTGTAGTAGAGATGCTGTTGTTTTTTAAAAATATGATGCATATAATAAAGATTTTTATACCCTTGGAGGACCATATTGTGGCATGGCAGCTGCCATCCATTATTTTGTCTTCGGGCTTTTAGCAGTTCCTTAATGCCCCCCTTATTACTGTCAGAATTTCTTTATATCTGCATGGCTGATTGATATTAATGTGTAGTGCCTGAACATAATTCTTGCTTGTTCTAGAGTTACTGTCCTTATTTTTTCTTCTTTTTTTTTTTCTTAAGCATATTTTTGTGCAGGTACTCATCTCCAATATAAGTCATCAGAATTTCATCCTAGCTTCTACAATGAGTAAAATTGATGTGTAGTTATACACTAAGATAAGATAACTTTAATTGATTATTTAATTGCATGTATAGAGTTGTAGCCCTTTGTTTCTCTCATCAAATTTTTGTTATGATATCCCCTCCTTCATTTATTAGCAGAATATCTTCACATACAAATCACATTAATTTGTGCTTTGTGCTCCTGTTTCTAAAATGATGTGCTCATCAAACATAGCTGTAAAAGTCACTTATTTTATATCTTATTTATTCTTGTTTTTTTTTCATTCTTTGTTAAAGATACATCAAGAAGATGTCAGAAAGAATGTCCAGAGGTACCTATGAAAGAGAAAGGAAGAAAACAATAAGAAGATTGGGTAAGTGACAACTTTAATTTTAAAATTTCCCTACAAATCTCATAACTTTCCAATAAAAGTATTCAGGTAATCACGGCTTGCAATACTGAGTGAAGGCAGCACCATATCTGCTTCAAGTAGCCATTGTCTCCAAATAATTGAAATACCGTTGGCAGGATGATAAACCCAATAAACAAACACTGGTGACATTAAGAGCATTCCATGAATTACACCTAATATGATAACCATATGACTTCATGTGTAGTATAATGTTTTATGCATTTCTTACTTAGCATTAAAACAAACAAACCTCTCAGCACATTGATCATAGCCCTTATCAGGTCAAGAACTTTTATGCAGGGAGGTCTCTCATCTGACGTGCGGTGCGCCCATGGTTTAACCCAGACATTTATCTGGAACCTTCCTTCACTGACAATAGCTGGATGTTGCTATAATGACCATAATTGTGTTGCTGGGGTATATCATCATCGAAAAAACATAATAGTCCCTCACTTGACTCGATTTCAAAGAAAATAAGTGAATCAGCTAAGTGATTTTTTTTACTTTATGTATATACATCGTATTTTTCAAAGGTCTGGAAAAAGAAATGGAGGAATATGAAAGACAAAGAAAGGAGAAGGCAGATGCTGCAAGTAGCGTTAGTCAAAAAACCAGTTGCCCTGGTGATCAGTCTGATGTACAGGAGAAACTGTCTACCTCCACTTGCGAAGAGACCGCTGCTGTAGAGGTCACGAACCTTACAGTTGTCTCACCCTCTGTTTCTGGTAAATTGTCTTTTGGTCAGTTTATGTTTCAAGTGGTGCAGTGTTAAGTGATAATCCTTCAAAGAGACTTGAAACTCACAATAACAGTGAAAGGCATAAGGCATCTGCTGATAAATACACCAATGTTAGGTGTCATGTATATGTTATCCAATGCTGAAAACAGCTGCAGGAATCAAAGAGAAATGCCTCTTTAGGCTTACTCTAACCCTAAAAGACTTCTTTAAGACTTGTTAATGAAAGTTAAAGTAATATAAAGAAATATATAATATACTGATTTTTCCCCAATTTTTTATATTTCGCGCGATTTCCCCTTTTGACCAGCATCCAGCATCTTCCCCTGTTCCTAAAAAAACCCCTGTATACACCCTGTCTCAGCCTTACAAGTGTGTTACACTAATGCATCCTTCTCGACCTTACAAGTGTGTTTACACAAATACAGCCTCTCTCAACCTTACAAGTGTGTTAACACAAATACACCCTGTCTCAACCTTACACGTGTGTTGACACAAATACAGCCTCTCTCAACCTTACACATGTGTTAACACAAATACACCCTGTCTCAACCTTACAAGTGTGTTAACACAAATACACCCTGTCTCAACCATACACGTGTATTAACACAAACACACCCTGTCTCAACCTTACACGTGTGTTAACACAAATACAACCTGTCTCAGTGTTAATACTAATACTTACTCTCTCAACCTTACAAGTGTGTTAACACTAATACACCCTCTCTCAACCTTTTAAAAGTGTTAACTCAAATACACCCTGTCTCAACCTTATATGTGTGTTAACACAAATACAGCCTCTCTCAACCTTACACGTGTTTTAACACAAATACAGCCTTTCAACCTTACAAGTGTGTTAACACAAATACACCCTGTCTCAACCTTACACGTGTGTTAACACAAATACAACCTCTCTCAACCTTACAAGTGTGTAAACACAAATACACCCTGTCACAACCTTACACGTGTGTTAACACAAATACACCCTGTCTCAACCTTACACATGTGTTAACACAAATACACCCTGTCTCAACCTTACAAGTGTGTTAACACAAATACACCCTGTCTCAACCATACACGTGTGTTGACACAAATACACCCTGTCTCAACCTTACACGTGTGTTAACACAAATACAACCTCTCTCAACCTTACAAGTGTGTAAACACAAATACACCCTGTCACAACCTTACACGTGTGTTAACACAAATACACCCTGTCTCAACCTTACACATGTGTTAACACAAATACACCCTGTCTCAACCTTACAAGTGTGTTAACACAAATACACCCTGTCACAACCTTACACGTGTGTTAACACAAATACACCCTGTCTCAACCTTACACATGTGTTAACACAAATACACCCTGTCTCAACCTTACAAGTGTGTTAACACAAATACACCCTGTCTCAACCTTACAAGTGTGTTAACACAAATACACCCTGTCTCAACCATACACGTGTATTAACACAAATACACCCTGTCTCAACCTTACACGTGTGTTAACACAAATACAACCTGTCTCAGTGTTAATACTAATACTTACTCTCTCAACCTTACAAGTGTGTTAACACTAATACACCCTCTCTCAACCTTTTAAAAGTGTTAACTCAAATACACCCTGTCTCAACCTTATATGTGTGTTAACACAAATACACCCTGTCTCAGTGTTAACACTAATACACCCTGTCTCAGTGTTAACACTAATACACCTTGTCTCAAGCTTATATGTGTGTTAACACTAATACACCCTGTCTCAGTGTTAACACTAATACACCCTGTCTCAAGCTTATATGTGTGTTAACACTAATACACCCTGTCTCAGTGTTAACACTCATACACCCTGTCTCAGTGTTAACATTAATACAACCTGTCTCAGTGTTAACACTAATACACCCTGTCTAAGTGTTAACACTAATACACCCCGTGTCAGTGTTTACACAAATACACCCTGTGTCAGTGTTAACACAAATACACCCTGTCTCAACCATACACGTGTATTAACACAAACACACCCTGTCTCAACCTTACACGTGTGTTAACACAAATACAACCTGTCTCACTGTTAATACTAATACTTACTCTCTCAACCTTACAAGTGTGTTAACACTAATACACCCTCTCTCAACCTTTTAAAAGTGTTAACTCAAATACACCCTGTCTCAACCTTATATGTGTGTTAACACAAATACAGCCTCTCTCAACCTTACACGTGTTTTAACACAAATACAGCCTCTCAACCTTACAAGTGTGTTAACACAAATACACCCTGTCTCAACCTTACACGTGTGTTAACACAAATACAACCTCTCTCAACCTTACAAGTGTGTAAACACAAATACACCCTGTCACAACCTTACACGTGTGTTAACACAAATACACCCTGTCTCAACCTTACACATGTGTTAACACAAATACACCCTGTCTCAACCTTACAAGTGTGTTAACACAAATACACCCTGTCTCAACCATACACGTGTATTAACACAAATACACCCTGTCTCAACCTTACACGTTACACAAATACAACCTGTCTCAGTGTTAATACTAATACTTACTCTCTCAACCTTACAAGTGTGTTAACACTAATACACCCTCTCTCAACCTTTTAAAAGTGTTAACTCAAATACACCCTGTCTCAACCTTATATGTGTGTTAACACAAATACACCCTGTCTCAGTGTTAACACTAATACACCCTGTCTCAGTGTTAACACTAATACACCTTGTCTCAAGCTTATATGTGTGTTAACACTAATACACCCTGTCTCAGTGTTAACACTAATACACCCTGTCTCAAGCTTATATGTGTTTTAACACTAATACACCCTGTCTCAGTGTTAACACTCATACACCCTGTCTCAGTGTTAACATTAATACAACCTGTCTCAGTGTTAACACTAATACACCCTGTCTAAGTGTTAACACTAATACACCCCGTGTCAGTGTTTACACAAATACACCCTGTGTCAGTGTTAACACAAATACACCCTGTCTCAGTGTTAACACAAATACACCCTGTCTCAGTGTTAACACTAATACACCCTGTCAGTGTTAACACTAATACACCCTGTCTCAGTGTTAACACTAATACACCCTGTCTCAGTGTTAACACTTATACACCCTATCTCAACCTTATATGTGTGTTAACACAAATACACCCTGCCTCAGTGTTAACACTAATACACCCTGTCTCAGTGTTAACACTAATACACGCTGTCTAAGTGTTAACACTAATACACGCTGTCTCAGTGTTAACACTAATACACCCTGTCTAAGTGTTAACACTAATACACGCTGTCTCAAGCTTATCAGCTATATTGTTTTAGGGATCCTTATGAGAGATATTATGACTGCAGATTAAAATTCAGTCATGTATAAAAAACAAAAGGAAGTTGTTGGATCATCTTTTAATTGACACACTTTATACACAACAGGAGTAATGCATATTTAAATGCTAAAGAAGACAATGCCGCATGGTTAAAGTGTGCAAAAAATGATGCTTTAGATTTAGATTGTTTTTTTTAAATGCTATGTACTTAATTCCTCATTTAAACACTGTATGGATGTTACTTATTAGAACAGTCATGTCTCAATGTGGCTCTTCTAACGTGCACTTACACAAGTCGGTTTATTTGAGTATAACACAATTATGTTGCCAAATTATGTGCATTTAAGACTTAGTTCGCTTATCTTGGGCTCTCATTACAACAGATAGATGTAACAAAGCATCGCAAGAAAGATTCCCTTGACATCAACTTGATTTGAACCTTGATTGATGAAGTTATAAGCAACCATTTAGTTTTAGATTAAGCTCCCTAACACTGTTGTTATATTAGTTATATATGCAAAAGCAAAGAATTTGCACACTGTCAGCTGAATCACTTTGTGGGTTAATTTGTAGATGCCAAGCCAGCCCCACGACGTGGGAGACCTCGAGGGCGACCACCTGGCCGCAAGGCAAATCAAGAGGCTCTCCCTGGTGTCATGGTCAGGAAGTCTGGGCGACCTTCAAAGCAGTCCTGGAAGGAGGCGCTGTTAGAAAGAACTCCATCTCCGAAGAAGAAGGTAATTGTTAATTTATGGTTCTGTGGCAGCTTCAGGTTATTGCTAAATTAAGTAATGGTTTTAAAATATTTAAGTACAAAATTAAGATTTTAGGTTATTTGATATAGGCAGTTATGGTTGCTGTATATTGTCCTATGTCAAAGTATCATTACTTGCTCTTTTTATTACAGAAATCAAGGTTTCATGGTTTTTAGAACCTAACCTAACCTACATTAAAATAAAGTTGTTGTTTTAAGGATTAATATTTAACTTTGAAGTACGAAATTCTTGTTTCACATATCATTTTGACCCTCGCCACTATGGGTTAAGGACCTGCTTGAAAAAGGAATTCTGTTTAAGTGATGAAGGATTCTAGACACCCTCTGGTGTTTGAGGTGTGGAGGGGATATCAAAGAAGCAATACTAGAATCTGCCTGATGGCTTTAGTTGTTTGCATGCATTACAACAAACAGAAAAAGAAAAAAAGAATTGCCAAGCCTTTAAGCCTATACCTATTCACAAGAAAGGCTTCATTTTACTGCAAAATTTTATTACTGTCATACTGAAAGTTGTCTTTTCACTTGCATATTTCAGGAAATATTTGAATTCCCTCTTAGTGAGCAGGTATCCAGTGCAGCCTTTGTGGCTGGTTTTGTAATACATTGTATTTAAGAAAAGAGTATTGACGAATTGTGTGCAAATGATGTCAGATTCTTTTATTTTATTTTCAGAAGCTATGTAAACCTGGTCAGCTTCAGCAGATTCTGCCAGCTATGGAAAACATCATCTTGCACCTCTCTGAACCCATCAGGGACAAAGTAATTTCTACCTTCACCAAGAATCAGGCACCTCACCTTAGCCTTCTTCAAGCTAAGAATTTCAATGCTTCATCAACATCAACAAATCAGGAAGAACGCTCAGAAGAACACCAAGGAAAAACCAATGGTAAACCTCAGGGATCAGATTATCAAGAATCTTCAGCCAATAAGGATCCTGTAGATTCGTCCAATCTGGTTGAAACATCTTCAAGTAACCAGATTCAAGCATTGCAGTCTTCTACATCAACCCAATCTCCAATTGCTGCCAGTCAAGAACAAACTCCAGTGAATGAGAAGAACAAATCTACTACATACTGTTTAGGCAGATCCCTTTTACAACCTGCTTTCTCAGGATGTATGGCATCATTATCGAAGACTTCCATTAGTGACTTAATTAAGAGTTCTTCTTCATCAGTGTTATGCACAGGTTCATCCAAAAATAAAGTACCTGAAAGTGAAAAAGACAGAAAAAGGACACAACCACTGGGTGAAGAGAAGAGAAGAAGAGGACGTCCAAGAAAGATTGTTAAAATGGGCAGTGAAGCTGCCGTTGGCATTAATAGTATAGTTTCAGCAGGTCATAAAGAATTAGAATCTGTGAATGAGGCAAGGCAGACTTCTTTAGAACCTACAGACAAACAAGATCAGGATTCTGTTAGCAAATGGTTGGGAAGGGGAAAAGCCCTGATGAGCAAAAACAGTGCACCAAGGAAGCGAAGTAAACCTGCAGACAAGGCTGTAAACTTACCCAATGAACAAGCTGTTGACTCTCTGGGCAAGGTTTTAGAAGCAAGGAAAGCAACTGATTCTGAAGGTGCGGTCAGAGTACTTGTACACAAAAATGCTGTATCTTTAATATCTCCTGAGCTTCAAGATAAGCTAAGGAATAAACTGAATGCAACTGCCACAGTTAGAACAGACTCAGGGGGTGATTCCAATCATGTGTTAAAAAACCCTGAAACTTCTGTCAGTTCTCCTACAGTTATCATACAGCAAGTCGACAATGAATCACAGTCAACTCCTGACAAAAGGAAACCAACAATTGAAATTATCATGAATGTTAGCATAGGAAAGAATGATACAGAACCAGAGAGGAGAGCTTTACCACATGTTCACAAGGTGGTAAAGATTGTTACAGGCAATGCTGCAAGTTCTTCTCCAGTTGCAAGCAAAGGAATTAATCAGAAACTAAATGCCCTCAATTCCTCACCACTTGCTAGCAAGGCAGTTAAGGAGACAGGCCAAGCTAACAGTACATCACCACTTGCTAGCAAGGAAGTTAAGATAACAGGCCAAGCTAACAGTACATCACCACTTGCTAGCAAGGAAGTTAAGATAACAGGCCAAGCTAACAGTATATCACCACTTGCTAGCAAGGAAGTTAAGATAACAGGTCAAGCTAACAGCATATCACCACTAGCTAGCAAGGCAGTTAAGATAACAGGCCAAGCTACCAGCATATCACCACTTGCTAGCAAGGCAGTTACGATAACAGGCCAAGCTAACACCACATCACCACTTGCTAGCAAGGAAGTTAAGATGACAGGCCAAGCTAACAGCACATCACCACTTGCTAGCAAGAAAGTTAAGATAACAGGCCAAGCTTACAGCACATTACCACTTGCTAGCAAGGCAGTTAAGGAGACAGGCCAAGCTAACAGCACATCACCACTTGCTAGCAAGGAAGTTAAGATAACAGGCCAAGCTAACAGCACATCACCACTTGCTAGCAAGGAAGTTAAGATAACAGGCCAAGCTAACAGCTCATCACCACTTGCTAGCAAGGAAGTTAAGATAACAGGCCAAGCTAACAGCACATCACCACTTGCTAGCAAGGAAGTTAAGGAGACTGGCGTAGCTAACAGCATATCACCCCTTGCTAGCAAGGAAGTTAAGGAGACAGGCGTAGCTAACAGTACATCACCACTTGCTAGCAAGGCAGTTAAGGAGACAGGCCAAGCTAACAGCACATCACCACTTGCTAGCAAGGAAGTTAAGGAGACTGGCGTAGCTAACAGCATATCACCCCTTGCTAGCAAGGAAGTTAAGGAGACAGGCGTAGCTAACAGTACATCACCACTTGCTAGCAAGGAAGTTAAGATAACAGGCCAAGCTAACAGCACATCACCTCTTGCTAACAAGGAAGTCAAGGTTACAGATACCATTGAAAGTTCTTCTGGAAAAGCTATAAAGGTGACAGAAACTGATGAAAGTTCTTCCCTCGTGGCATTAAATGAGCATCACCTTGTGAAGACTTCCTCATGTGCTAGCAAAGACATAAACGACACAGGTGTGACCAATAGTCTTTCCCCTTTTGCTTGCATACAAGCATCTGAAGTGAAAGCATCCAGGACTGGGTCCACAAACGATGAAATCCAGCTATCTTCATCAGTCATCATTGGGGAGACATCAGGCAATGATAATCTACAATCATCTGTTCAGTCAATCATAGTCGAAGACACAGCAGCAAAAAGTGGTTCGCAGTGCACAGAAGAGATAAGAAACAATGGCATGCCAGTTCAAAACTACATAAATCTACGAAGAGTTTTGACTGATTCACAAATGCTGATACCAGGGATAAGTGGCGAAACAAACCCCCAAACAGATCAAAATTCAGACTAATCATCGATAAAATATGATCGTAATCCATGTTGGAATCATGAAAAAAACAAAAAAACATTTTCAATTGTTAATAATGGTTAGCTTATGCATTCAAGTTGTCTCAGGGCCATCTTTACAGTTTTCTTCATGTGAATCTTATAATTTAATGGTTAGTGGTATGATTAATTATAATTGAATATAATATATAATAATTATAAATGAATTGGCATTGTAGATGATATATATATATGACTTCTTAAAAATGTCAATATAAATGTAAACAGCAAACACATCGAACTGAATACATGTCTGGTGTAACCATTTTTAATCATGTTTTCAGGTTAAGTATAGTTTTGTTTTTTCTTATTTTAAATTTGTTTTTGCTCCTCCAAATGCTATATTGCTAGTGTTCATTTATTAGACATTTTAATTGCCCCCAGTATAAGCTTTTATTCAGATAAGTGGATACATTTTCACCTCAAGTTATGATTAATTTTCTGGTTTTTGCCATTGGATTTTGTTATTAAATTATGTTTTATATAATAATAAATTTTAAAATTAAAAAAATTGATTTAAACTGACCTGGTCACAGTATGGACACAATGCATATAACTTCACAATTCACACATCATATCTATTTGAAAATCATCTCAAGTGTTAACATATGTAGAGGTTATGACGGTTGTTCCTTATGCGATAATGTAATTTATTTCATTAAAATGGTTCTACGATTGTACATACCCAAATATGCCTCGTATAACAATGTTACTAGCTGTATATTATTTTTTTATTTCACTTGTGCAGTTGCCGAAAGTGCCAAAGTGTTTGATCATTGTGTTGTTGTTTTTTAGCAATGTTTACAGCCTTTATATGCTTGTGAGGTTATTTATTTCCACATTCACCATTTCATGATGAAATGTGTGCATGCACCCTTTTGTTCATGTTTTGTTGGATCTGGGTATAATAATTGAACAAAATATGCCAGTAATAAAATGCATCTCCTGATAAAATTGTGGTCATGCTTAGGAAATAGATTTGAATTTGTTACTCAGTGTCATTGAAACTATTTTGAATTTTGACTCCTGGTCCCATTTTCGGAAACATCTCTATTGAGATTTTGCCCAATCACAAAAAAATCTTCCTTGGACATTGTACGGCAATTGTAATATGTTATCCGCCATTAACCTGGCAAGGTGAAAGTATCGACACATTACAACGATGTATGATTTTATATGAGTTCAGACTGAGCATCAAAAATTTGAGGTAGAGTTGCTAATTTGTAACTCCTCTGAATGCTTAGCTTCTTACCACGTGGGTTGAAGTCCCATTTTAGGCGAAAGGACTTAATGTGGGAAGGTCTTCCAGTTAACTTGCGGTGCACCGGTGGTTCTAGCCAGACATTTGTCTGCAATCTTTCTCCACCAAAAATCTGGATGTCGCTGTAATGATCATAGTTATAAATGCGATGTATTTAAAAAAAAAATACAAAAAATTGAGCTTGAGCAAAACCTCAAATGAGAACAGATTCTGCAAGTGGGGAGTGGTCTTAAAACACCGTGATTTACATGAATTTATATGAATTGTCACTTTTTGCAAGTATTTTGAAAATGGAATGGTTTTACTGATTCATCAAAGTGGGATCTGTTGCCAAGCATTTATTATGGATGACTTTTGTCTTGCCATTACTTTGTTATGGTTTATTAAAAATATAACCTGTTGCTTGTTGCTTCTTATTTTTATTTATTTATAAACTTATTTTTGTTTGGCATTTCTATTACTTAAAAATAAATGTTTAAATATAATTAACTCATTATACCCTAATGACGCATTAAAGCGGCACGAAAAACAGCCTCCTCATGCCGGGAGACGACTTATCGCGTCGCATTTTACCTGTGTCTGGCGCCGAGCGCCGCGTTAAGGCGGCCCTGAAAATGTCTCGGCTACTGCCGAACGCCGCGTTAATGCGTCCATCATATTTGCTGGTTAAAACTCATGTTTTCAATCACTTTCGAGTCTCGGCCAATCAAGTACATCACAGTATCATAAATGCTAATGTCATCGTAATCTAAATCTATCGGTTTAAATCCTTTTTTGTTTTTTCATTTATTGTATCGAGCAACAGAAAAATCGGCGACATTTTCTCTGATTGAAGTGATTCACATCTAATTTGAAACATTTCTCGGCTGATATAGATAATAGATGTCTCGGCATGAGGGGCAGATAAGACCCCCACCAGGTGTAGGGCATAACTGGAGAAATGCCTCTAGGGTACAACTGGTCAATTAGCTGTAGGGCACAATGAGTTAAACACTGTCAAAATGGTTATTTGTAGAGACCTTTTAAATAGGCCTTCACATAAAAGACATTTACTTCATATATATCCAAAATGATATCAAGTATAAACAAAGAAGGAATGCCCATGGTATGATGGTAGAGTCAACAATTTGTTACTCCTCTGACTGCTTAGCCTCCCATTGCATGGATTCAAGCCACGTTCGGGGCAAAGAACTTGGTGTGGAAAGGGCTTCCATCTGACCTGCCGTGCACTGGTAGTTCTACCCATACATTAGTTTGGGATCTTACTCCACCATAATAGCTGGACATCGCTATGTGATTATAATTGGTCGCTGTGATGTATCTAAAATAATAAATTAAAACATTTTATTTGATGTTTAACTAAGTTTGAGGCCTATATGTTTTGTGAATTCTTACATAATACTGAATACAACAAATTTCCATTTGTTTTTTCCTAGCGGTTTAAGTACTGATTTTTCACCCAAAAATTTGAAATATAAGAAAGCCAGAACTTTATACAAGTTTATTTTAGACTTTCTTAAATGGCTTATTTTTTTTTATCCCATTTGCTGATACACAATATACTTTGAATCTTTCACATAATTTTAACTCTGCGTAGACCACACATTTAAACATGGCCAAGTATTCTTTGCATATGCTGGTCATTATAATGTACAGCCAAATACAAACAAAATCTAGCTATTTGTTCAGGGTGTTTTAGCAGTACAGCTAGCAGTGTACAGAAGCCTCATAGAGACATTTTTGTGCATCTAATGTTGAATTAACTTGAACCAGTACAACACATGGTACATGTCAATATTAAGGATTTATTTATTTTTGGACATTGGGTATATCAAGTAATTAATTTGTAATCAACTTTAGCATGAATCATTCAAATTAAAATTCATTTGAAAAATAAAAATTTAAAACTACACATATTTTATTCTTCATTTGGAAGAGAGGTACATAAAAAATGTCAAAAGTTGAAAAGTAAAAACGTTGACCATGCAATGCAGCCCATACCAGGATTTGAACCCTCAGCCCATAATTTTGAAGCATTTAAACCCTAACTCTGATACTCTTCAATTGGAGATGCAACATTACATTTGCTATAGCTTAAGCAAATTATTATAGCTCACTTTTAGTGGGTTTTTTTCAATCACTGTATTGCATTAACATAAATAAGAACTTGCCCATTGTCTTCCATTATAATACATTAGGAATATAATTTTGCTTGCATGTGTCATAAACAACAAAAAAATCTTATAATTTTTTATTCTTTTTAATCATAAATTTATACATTTTACATGAAATATTTTTTTAACAGATAAATCTGAGTGGTGCTGACAATCTGTTGGCAAACAATTTATAAATTGTTACTTATTTATATATTGCTAATTTTCCTTTTTTGGAAGCAAATCATTAGGACTATTAAATTAAAATTTTCAAAATAAGTAAATTATTTTTAAAAGAAATATACACAATTTAACTTAATTTTATATACACATGTACTGAAGTTCAACATGATATCAAGAAAGCACCCGTGGCCAGGTAGTTAGAGTTGCCGAATCAGTCCGTTTCACTGCCTGGGTTCAGGTCCTGGTCAGGGCAAGAACTTTCATGTGTGGAGCTTTTCCAGCTAACATATGGAGCGCTGGTGGTTCTACCCAGACATTATACATAATTCAATACAAAAGTTAAAAAAATAATCTAAGTATGATTGTTGAATCTCTAAAAAGAAATGAAGAAATCACAATTCTAAACTATTTTTTAAGATGGCTGCTTAGAAGACTGGTTCCCTGCTATATTGTCACCAGTCTGTGTATTGCTGGAATCCAGTCTGTCTGCATAGTGGTCGTAGTTGTACCTGCGTATGCCCACATACTTTGGCAACAGGCCTGAAATTGACCAAAATGCTTCAGTATGAAAACTGCTGTTATTTTTGCTGATCATCAGGCAATATTTTTTTCAGCAGTCTTCACGAAATGGAATTTAAAATTAAAAATACTTAAACTTTGGTCCACAAAGCAAGCAGAATCTAATGCAAGAGACAGAATTTTACTACGGATTTCTGGTGGACTGGGTTCATAGTCAATTGGCTTTTGAAGAAGACTGCTTAAAGTCATCTGATTTATTTTTTGTTTATTGGGTTTGTTGTCCCACCAACAGTATTTCAATTATCTGGAGACAGTGTCCACTTGAAGCAGATGTAATTTAGTGCTGCCTCCACAGTGTATAGCATGCTTTAAACACCTGGCATGATTCCACACACAGTCATATTATCCTTACACCAGCCAACCAGTTGTAGAACAACCCTTATATTTGCTTGAACGTTAGCAAGGGAGCTATACTTCTACCATTTTTTATGACTTTGATATCTCATGGCCCAGGTTTGGACCTGGGGCCTTCCGTAAATGGAGCTGATGCTGTACTGATTGCACTACCAGATCTGGTCATCTGAAGTTAGGTTTCAACTCTAACATGTAGTGAAAAGCCTGGCAGGATACAACAATCAATCTTATTACCCTGCCAACCAGGTAAAGAACTACTGTAATGTTGTGAGCATGGTGGTGCTGCTAATAAAGCAGTTTTTGTTAACATATTGCCATGACTCATGTTGGCCTCTGCATCACTTAACCTTTTTGTCCCAATAAATAATTTAATATCTTACTTGGTAAAGTTGTTCACTAACTAAAATAGAACCTATTACTAAAGTAACCCAAAAATTAGTTAAGCCACCTTTTCAACTTAAATTTTCTGTGCCGTTTAAGGTTTTTATGACGTCGAGCGAGGCTCGAGGGCATATAGGGACCATGCTTCTGCACTGAACAACTAAGCATCAGAAAGGTATCAGCATCAAAGAATAGGTCGTAGTAATTAATTGGATTCACAGCTGCAAAAATAATTTTGTAATTTTCCATTTCATTATAAATGTAGCAGTATAACTGAGGATTGCAGCTGTTTGCAACATAAAGTAATATACAAAGATCTCTTGAAGGTGAAAACATGGAAGAAGACAGTTCAATGTTTTAGTTAAATGTTGTATCAAACAGTAGGTTATATATCAAATGCATGTTACTGTATTTTTTGCAGAATTTAGGCAGAATTTGTCCACAAACTCGCACTTTAGTCAAGAAACAGTGATTTTGTTCTAATTGAAAGACAGCACAAATCTTGAAATAAATTGGTCTAAATGTTCATTCTTTTCAAACCTACAAATAAACACTATGGGTTTTTTGTGTGTGCTAAAGATAGATATTGATCTTAGAGCGGACAACCCAAGTGTTAATATAGCATGATCTCAAGTGAAGGTCACATCGGTTTCTTAGTAAAAATAGCTAACTGTGCAGCAATGGCTCGGACAAGAAATACATGTTTGTAATTACAAGAGGAGTGTTATGCTTCACTAATCAGATAGATGAAGGGCATAAATGACATAACATTTTGTGGGATTTTTCATGCAAAAATAACTTATTTTGTTGTTTGAGAGAAAAATAATTGGTCGAAACTGTCGGATACCATAATTAAAGGCCTAGGATTGAACCAGAAGCATCTTGTGTCTGGAATGGGCACTGAAACAATTATGCAACCTTGGATGGTGAACCAAGTCAGCTTTTAGTAATTCCAAGCTTTGCTTTTGCTTTGCATTTGCAAAATGAAGGCTTGTTGCACTTGACATTTTGTTTTGTCTGAAAAAAAGGAATGCGACCTGGGGCATTTGAGAAAGTGAAAATTTTGTGGCATTTCATTAGCAAGGGGATAAAATGTGCATGTTTTTTGTTTTTATTTGCTACTTATTTGTATGTTTATTTCAAGGACTTCCCGAAATTTTTCTCGAATTCGTCCACTACATTATCATAGTCAAGTTCACTCAAACTACCACAGACAACAGATGAGCAATTTTTTTCCATCTACAGAGTAGCAGAATGTAATCTATTATTTTATTTTAATTCTTTTCTTTTATTCACAGATAAATTATTTCAATGCCATAGAAATCTTTAATTGTTTAAAATTAGAGAGTGAACTAAAATTAACACCCTTGCTATAAACTTTACCTTGCTTGGCTCTGCAGCCAAGACTAGTAAACACTAAGATAAATATAAACTAGTATACATTCTTAATGCTCAACAGATAAGATGACATCCCAGCTTTGCAATACAGCATTTGGACTACGAAATATTGAATTAAATGAGGGGACTTTTCATTTTTAGGAGAAAAACTAGGCTTTTTTTTCTGAAGGGAAGAGGCCTTTAAACGGCCTCTTCTATTTATGGTAAAAAAAAAAGTAGCACATATATTACTATGACTTTGCATACAAGTACCTCGGTTTTGCTTTTGAAGTTTAGTCATTTTTAGCTTGTTAGTTGCAGTCATGCAAGTAAAGTTGCATATTGTCTATTAGCTACAACTTGGGTTTGGCAGTGATACATTTGCAGAAAACAATTGTTAAATGGAATTACAATTTACATAATTGACCTTCAATCGGCTTGATCACTTAAATGCAGTCCAGCTTGGTGCCTTAAGCAGAATCAAGGGATCATGATTGCTTGCGGCCACAACAAACAACTTCTAATAATCATATATAAACCATTAGCACTCAGAGCGTTAAACGCATTTAATGCTTTGCTAACCCCTCTGTAATCGTCAATAAATCTATTATTAAACACTGAATTTACTAGATCCTTTGTCTTGCCCTTTCAATCTTTATTGTTAATACTGATATGTGTATAACTCTACCAATTTGATTGTACAACTACTAAATGTTTTCAAGACATTTTCAGGCAAACTTGACAAGAACACTTGCATGACAATTAAACAGCTTTAGAAAACAATAAAGTTGTTAATTCTTAATCCTTGCTGGAAAGAGATATTATTGATATTCATATTCAATCAAAATCAGAAAATGAAATTTTCTTACAATAACATTAGAGCATGCTTTATAAGAAGAAAAATTTTGTTTAAGGAACAGAATGCTAATTAAAACATATTTGAACTTGCCAAAATCCTGTGCTTTAGCCACTGCATATTTTAGTTGTTTGAACTGTTTCTTACACAATCCGGTCACTTTGGGGTTCAACGGCTCAAAGTTGACTGGGTTGACAAACTGTTTCAGCAGCTCGATGTTCTGAGGATAAAGTTCAATGGTTTTCTTTGTATTATACAGTGAACTGGGCAAAATCTTTACCATGGCAACTTTAACCTGTTATAGTTAACAAATACATGGGTCAAACCTGTACTGCAGGACTGCTGACAAGACTTCTGGATATGATATAAAAAATCACCGTGATTGGTGAGGGACTTACGGGTTACAACTGTACTGCAGGACTGCTGACAAGACTTCTTGATATGATATAAAAAATCACCGTGATTGGTGAGGGACTTACGGGTTACAACTGTACTGCAGGACTGCTGACAAGACTTCTTGATACGATATAAAAAATCACCGTGATTGGTGAGGGACTGACGGGTTACAACTGTACTGCAGGACTGCTGACAAGACTTCTGGATATGATATAAAAAATCACCGTGATTGGTGAGGGACTTACGGGTTACAACTGTACTGCAGGACTGCTGACAAGACTTCTTGATATGATATAAAAAATCACCGTGATTGGTGAGGGACTTACGGGTTACAACTGTACTGCAGGACTGCTGAGAAGACTTCTGGATATGATATAAAAAATCACCGTGATTGGTGAGGGACTTACGGGTTACAACTGTACTGCAGGACTGCTGACAAGACTTCTTGATATGATATAAAAAATCACCGTGATTGGTGAGGGACTTACGGGTTACAACTGTACTGCAGGACTGCTGAGAAGACTTCTGGATATGATATAAAAAATCACCGTGATTGGTGAGGGACTTACGGGTTACAACTGTACTGCAGGACTGCTGAGAAGACTTCTTGATATGATATAAAAAATCACCGTGATTGGTGAGGGACTTACGGGTTACAACTTTATTACTTACCATTGAGCAAGGGGCATGCCCTATGTCCATTTTTTAAAAAGCTAACAGTTGTAAAGGGCACATAAAATGTATTTTAAAGGAAAATGTATTTAGTCATTTTTCTTTTCACGCTTTTATATTTATTAAATATCTTTAATAGTTAAAATAAGTGCATAGTTCATAGTATGTTCCGAAAATTTATTTATGTGTAACAATTTCTCCTTGAAATATGTTTAAACAAATAATATGATAACAGAAATAAGCCTATTCATCATTTCACAATAAATTAAAAATTGCTGATTTTTGTTTATATTATACAATTTTTTTAATAAACAGACTTTACTTACTCTATATTCAAAAACAAGAAAATCATCCCGACATATTGGACAAGCACTTCCTGATGATATAATACCAGATCTCTGAAAAAATAGCAAAATCTCATCAACAGCTAGAAGCACAAACATGGAAGAGTTATGGCTCCTGAATACTGCACTTCCTTTCACTAAGCTTTGCAATTTGAATTTATATATCTACACCAACATATATTTGTTATGGCAGTTTCAGTCACTTCTAGATAGAGGAAGAGCTCTACACGATGTCTGGGTAGAACCAGACACACTGCATTATTAATCTTTATCTTCTATCAACAGTCACAAAAGCATCCAATGCTGACTCACAGATATTGGCATTCACAGGTGACCAAAAAGAAGGTATACATATACAAAGTTGAAAGAGAAAAAAATTAATAGTACAACTTTTTATTACAAAAAAGAGATAAATGAGTCACCGTTCATGAAACTGCCATGTTTTCCACACTGTATTTTACTAATTTCAAGAAAACTGCATAGCATTATAAAGTTCAAAGTGAGTCTGTCAAAAATTTATTAATTTATATATGTTAAGAAAAGCAAACGCTTATGTTACCCTTTATCCAAATATACTATATCCTATCTACCCATGGGCATATAAAATTATTCCATTAAAAAAAAAAAATAGAAATTTAATACATTGTCAGAAAGACAACTTAACAAGCAAACCACTCCAACTTACAATACATGTCTCTCGTGGTGGTGGCATGAAGTGACCTTTGACATTTCTGCGATAATGTTTCCACACAGGATCTTCTCCATAGGCAATTCTGTAAGCTGAAATTACACAAAAAGTTCTGAAAATTCACCACTTTAAAAGAAATCATTTTTTCTCCAAAAAAGCCTCATTTTTCATCCACCTTTTCTTACAAAGCTAATCAGTAACGTCACATTACTTTGAAAAAAAAAAATAAGAACGAGCTTACCGTGCCATTATATCAGAGATATCAGAGTAACTTCCCTTATTCAGGACTAAAAATATATAATACCGTACTTACTCACTTATAAGACTATTCGCTTATAAGACGACCCCCCTACTTCACCTCCGAAATTGCCGGTTTCTGCTTCGACCCACTTATAAGACGAGGCGAAAAAATTAACAGGAGCGTCGACCAGTCATGCTGTCTCAACAAAAGGGTTAATTGGTAAACAGTGACTGTAATTTTCACACGTTGCGGGATGTATCCAGTCTCAGCTGCACTGCTATCCTGTAGCGCGTGGCGGCATGACATTAATTTCTTTGATCTACATCACAAAGTCTGGTATGACAGTACACGATATATCGGGGAACAGTGCACTGTCCTTGTGTACATTCCGCCAGTCAATAATTTCATGGAGAAATGTAATAGGCAGCTGCTTATAAAAACACATCGTTCACACCCTCACTGTCAAACTGCTTCGATCGATATCTCCTTAACAACAGCTTATCTCAGAGTCAGTCACTTGACCTGTGTAATGAGGCAAGTCTACACGAGTAAATTACAGCTTGGTGTATTTGGCAGACTGAAGTTGAAAGTTTGTTTCAGTGTTTACTGACGGATATTGAGCCGTGTTACATGCAGAACAAAGGGAAATGAATGTGAGACAGTTAATCGTTGACGGACATAATTCAAAGTTCAATTAAGGTAAATTATCGGTGGTCGACAATGACGGCACGTCGGGTCATTGCATAACTGCTAACAAGTTTATGTGGTATGTTTTCGCCCTAAAACAACGTGAAAACTTTTTGCCAGGTCGCTAGACCCCGCCTATAAGACGATCCCCACACTTTTAACATGAAATTTAAAGGAAAAATCCCCGTCTTATAAGTGAGTAAGTACGGTATTTAAAGAACTAGGGGATATCCTATCAATTCTCACACTTACCATTAGTTAAGATAAACCCTAAGAGTTAACAATTCTTAAAATTCAAGTGCATTTAACCATGTTACCACATGTTTTCATGTACATCTATATGGCTCCAGGTACAGGAGGTCCTGGTTTGGAACCCATGCCATGAGATATCTAAGTTGTAAACAATGGTAGTAGCTCCCTTGCTAACACTCAAGCAAATATAATGGTAGTTCCATGACTGGTTGGCCTAGTGTTCGGATAATGTAACTGGGTGTGGTATCACGCCATGTGTTCCCAGCATGCTATACACAGTGAAGGCAGCACTAAATCTGCTTCAAGTGGACACCATCTCCAAATAACTGAAATACTGTTGGTAGTAAGATAAACCTAATAAACAAACAAAGAACTATATGGATTTAACTGACAAATTTACTGCATTAAAATAAGTTATTGATTTGCTGTGCGTGCCCTTGAAGTTGATTTGATTTTGAAATACATCACAGCAACCAAATCATTATAGCAACATCCAGCTATTTCGGGTGGAGGAAGACCCCAGACAAATGTCTGATTAGAACCACTAGAGCACCGCAGGTCAGCTTGAAGACCTTCCTACATTAAGTCCTTCGCTCAGAACGGGACTCAAACTCATGCGGTGAGAGGCTAAGCAGTCAGGAGTTACAAGTCTGTGACTCTACCACTACACCACGGGTGTCTCTCCTTAAAGTTGTAAGTGGAAAAGGCACTTTTTGACTTTCTACTTTCTGGGACCTCATAAAGCATTCTACTTATTTCAATGTATATGTAAAGAAAACTCTCCCCTTAGCAACTCAAAACGACTTTGAAAAACATAAAAAATTATCTCAATAACTATTTATGAGTCAAACTAGAGCTCTCATCAGAGAAAAGTGGTCTACTGCAAAAACATCATGCAACCTAGGAACATGGAAACAGCACATTAATGGATGCTGCAGCTGCTGCTGATGATGGAAACATAATAGCACCTTGTGCCAAAACTACTGACTCAAATCAAGGACTCTCCTACTGATCTAGTCAAAAACGCTAACCACACTATTACAGATACTCAAGAAATAACTCAGCTGTATTAACAGCCAACAAACAGTTTCCATGTGATGTCATAGGCACTGATAAGACAGTTTAAGGCAGCCATCTTTGAAGGCAGACGCTTATGCAGGCCGAAATCTGGAAATATGTGCTGTATTAAACTCACCACTGTGTTTTTATTTTTCAGTCTACTTTACTGAATTTTATATCAAATTTAAGAGCTTTTATTAAGTATTTTAAAAATCAAAACTATATTTTAATAGTTTTAAAGGTAAAAAAATACAACCAACAAAGATACGCTGTTCATTTTGTTTAAAGATGAGCCAGTAATTTTATTTATTTCTGTGTATTAATTCTTTGTGCATTTATCAATTTTAAAAATATTGTATTCTAAAAATATGAATTTTATGAGCTTTCCAATAGTGTATAGCTTTTAATTTTTGGACCACAAATAAAGAAATTACAAGAAAATAAAATTTACGCTTCTATACAATTTATCTGAAAATCCCTTGAAGTTGCCATCAAAGATGGCTGCCAAGATAAGGGATCTTCACTGATGTGGAAACTATCTATAGTTCTTACCATTACTGTGCAAATATTTGATACTTGTGTGCACATCCACTTCTCGCACTTGTTGACCTTTCTTTCCATCAAACTCAGGATTTGTCTTTCCCACCTTCTTGGTTTTCTCTCCCTCTTCTGCACACAGTCGGCATGATGATGTGGTTAACAGTCTCTGCTGTTGGCACACAGGCAATGTCTGTGTAAATATTCAAAAAGAATCTTCATTAACCCTTTCATTCATAGTAAATGTATAGAGTTTTTAAAATTCAATTGATTTTGTTGATTTTCTTTGAAACAGTTTAAAACATTTTTTTAACAAATGCATTTGCAGCATATAATTATATAACCTAGATTAAACTAGTCTACAAATAAACCCTTAGTTTTGTTGATTCAGCTGAAGATAAAAGGAATAATTGTGAATGCTTTGCAAAGGCGTAAAATGACATATGTATGAGCTAAAGGGTTAATTACTTACTCTAGCTTTAAGACATTTTCAATGTAAAGAAGTGGCAACAATTATGTTGTTGCTTTTAATTTGTGGAGGGGTGCCCGTGGCATAATGGTAGAGTCTCCAATTTGTAACTCCTCTGACTGTTTAGAGCCACACCTCATGGGTTCAAGTCCCATTCAGGGCAATGTGGGAAGGTCTTCTAGTTGACTTGCAGTGCTCCGGTGGTTCTACACAGACATTTGTCTTGGGTCTTCCTCCACTAAGACAGCTTGACATCACAATAATGATTATAAGTGGTCACTGCGATGTATCTTAAAAACAAAACAATTAATTTGGGGTAAGTTCAATGATAATAATGTTCAATGACTGTTTTTTGTTATATTGCACTGACACAATCAGGGTCATACTGGCAATGCCAGGTCGTATGTATGAAGTCAGCTTGTAAAATGCTTTGAGAAATAAGGGGTTTCCCTGCTTGCAAGCAATAGTGTTACAATACTATACAAACTTTATTGCCATTGTGATACATTTGCTTCGTATATATGTTCATAGTTCTATGGGGTTTTTTCTTGTGTTTTCTTTTGTTTGTTTTAAACCCTATTGGGTTTATTGTCCCACCAACAGTATTTCAGTTATCTGGAGGTGGTTTTCTTTTTCTTTAAAATTTTTGGTAGAGCGCATTACTGTGTAAGCAAAAAAACAAACAAAAGCAATGTGTAAATTTTGCACACGCAGCGAATAATCAACATTGGCATCTTGCATCCCTTATGTGTAAAATTTCAACAAACCCATAGCTTTAAAAGATACGCATCCTCTTGGATGCATTGTCGTGAGGGTGTTCTGTCTAGGGTCCAAAATTTGTATGACAAACTATAGGTGTCCGTTGATGTTATAGCATGATTATGTAATGGTCTTAATCACATAAATGTACGTTGTTGGTAAATGTCATAGCACAAAAATATAAGCAAATACAAGTATTACTACATAGTAATTAATAATGCATATCCAACCATGACCGGAATAAAATGTCAACAGGTGTTCAATTTTATTAACTGAAAAAAGTGGGACCCATACATTTTGGCATGAGGTACATTGTTTTGGAAGCTATGCATCCCCAAGACTCCATACATGTGAACTCTCTCACTTTTGAAGGGAGACTCCCTCTGTTAAGGTTACAAATTATTTGAAAATGAGGGATCATTTACACATTTTCAGAAATCTCCCTCCCTTGAAACAATGAACTTCTTTTATTGTTAATGTGAAAATAATAAATCCCCGCCTTGCAAGTGAAAATCTCCCACTTTGGCCTCAGAATATGGGTTGAGAGTTTTCAATTTCTAGAATATTCTCTGTACATGTATATATGTGTACTTTTTACGACAATTATTTGACTTGTTCTTATTTTTTAAACTAAACAATTTTCACTTTTACTAGAAGTTTGTTTAAATTACTATTTCTGGGATTTTTAACTATCACTTTGTTAGAATTTTTACAGTTTTTTACTTTGACATGAGTAAACTGTCATTGTAACACCTAAATATTTGTGTTTTATGCATAAGCACTAAATGATGTATGAATATTTTAACTTTACGAATGTAACACATAATGGTATTATTTGACACTTGCTATTCTGAAATTATTTATCCTATTGACTATGATTACTTGTGGCAAATAAAACAGGAGAGCTTAATAAATTTTACAATTCAATTCACCAGAGGAAAATTTTACACTTGTCATCCCACATATCAAGATTAACCAAAGGCACCAGACTAGAAGAAAAAGTACAAGGAAATATTCCAAAACACTATATAAATTAAAAGCAAATATGCATTGATATGGAGTTGATGTTAATGTCCTTTTATATTGTAACATAGCAAGAAAAATGTGCTGCCAATCCAGAACTCAAACCAGAGACCCTTGGCTAAAAGGACAAATGCTCTCCCAACTAAGTAAACGGGACCGCTTACACATTCTCTCCCAATCACCTCGTTACATACACCAGCGCAACTTGAAATTTGGACCATATGCTCCACAATTAACTCACAAGCCCTCTGAATTGCATAACTACTGCAGGTTGCTTATGTTTTATTTTTATATTTTAACATAGGTGCACAATGTGCAGCCTGTCTGTGACTCAAACCTAGGACCCTTCACTAACAGGATGAATGCTCTACCGACTGAGCAAACCTGGCAACTTACACACTCTTGCCCTATCACCCGGCTACATTGCCAATGCGAAAAATGTATCATTTATGATTGTCCTATGTTCATACCATACTTTTAAGCTTTAAGTTAAAATTACTGGGGTTGGGGAGAGACATTGGTAACACTGGTAACACCTTCGTTGCCCAGGTCGTCTGATAACAACATGATCTCTAAACTAACTTTAAGCGATGATAAACCTTCTTTTACTAAAGACAGAAAAAACAATGCAAGGTATATGATTTACTAGCTTACATTATTTGTAACTAATGCATGGCGTGTGTAACGAAGTTGTGAAAGTTTTCTGGCAATAAATCGGACTGACATGACTGTCCTTGCAGATTGTTTTTATTCAATCCACGTTCTTTTACGATAGCGTATTTTCCAACGCTATAAGCAAATGGCGCAACGGTGTTGAGGTAAATATTTCAACACCAAAAAAATAAATAAAGACATAAAGACTTTGGTTCTGACATGTATTTTCGTTTCCCTATTAAACTTTGACGGGGACTCAATTGTTTCATATTCATAACTAGAGAATATACAAAAGTAAAGAGCAAACAAACAATAACATTGAGTGGATCGAATTTCTACTGCTGTGTTTTATAATGTTAATCGAAAGGGATGTCGTTAATCGCTATTTGTAAATTCATCGGTGCAACACAATGACGAAACTATTTCATTGAAGAATGTTGATAATCATATGAATAATTCAAAGTTTTATTTTTATTTTGTGATTCATTTAGTACAACTACGATGACATTCTCATATGTTGTATATTTCCGATCTATATCCACCCTTTAGATTGGAGTTTAGCCCATGATGTCATTCGTGGAACAAGCCCTCGTTGGCGTGAAATGTGTTTGCCTTCAGAAGAGATTCAAAACTCTTTTTACCATTTTATCCTGTTATTATATTGATTAGTTATTATCACAACTTTATACTTTATGAACAAGTTTTGCTATTAGCAAATATAGGACATTTGTAAATCAATACACACCACGCCAGTTGCACAAAATTCAGTAGTTAAAATGGCACAACATGGCGGCCAAGCATACGGATAAACATCGTCATTGTACTCGTTATTGGATGTATCATTCGGCATATAATTATAAAATAAATGACATGTGGATACTATGAAAATGTAAGTTGTATATGTAAGCTTTAGCTTAAAACCAGGTTGTAATAGTGATAGTATCATGCTTTTGGCAGGTAGCCAAATTGTACACATGCCATCAAAATGGTCACGTGATGTGCGCAGCCATGGCTTTTCCCTGGCTTTTCCCTTCTCAAAGTGACATTCGAGAAAATTGTATTTTCACAGTTTGTAATAGTTTTTCTTTGGTTTTGTTGATTTCTTTTTATCATTTTTTCACATCCATGTGATTGAATATTTATCATTAAGGTATTTTCGTTTTATCACCCACTTTAATGTTACTTCTTCACCTGTGTTGTTATTAACGTAATTAATATTAATCTAGTTTGTGTCACAAGAAAATACTTAAACTAGCATAGATCTTTTTAAAATATTGATTTAATGTAATATTTTAACATTGATATGTAGGGTTAAGTTCTTTAATGTACTAGTGTATGGTGTTTATTTTGTCTACATAACAGCTCATGACATGTCTTATCTTGAATTTTATTTCAGTTCCTAAAAAAGGCAGCTGTATTTGGAAACAAATAATTATCTTACAGTTCTCTGAACTGTGTCAGGGTTGTCACTAGAAATATTTTGAGCAGGCTCAATTAACTTTTGAGGAGGCTAGGCTATGCGAGTGCCGAAGGTGCAAAGCGTTGCTAGGGGGTTCGGGGGCATGCTCTTGACCATTTTTCTTTTTTTTTTTTCAAATTTGAGGCGGCCCGATTTTCATTAGAGGCAGTCAAATCGACCGACAGCCGCCTCCTAATGACAACCCTGTGTGTACCAAATAATAAAAAATGGGGGACTTCTTTGCCCAAGCAGTTAGATTCTTTGACTTGTAACTATGCATCCCCTCTATGTTTGGGTTCAAATCCCGGTCAGGGCAAAAACTTTTGTCAGTGCAATGAAACGAAACAAAATAAAGAAATATATATATGACACTGTTTTAAAGTTTACAAAACTACTTTATCTTTTTCATAACAGGGTTTTTAAAGGCATTGGAATGTGATCTTATCAGGCTTCACGGTGGGAGATTAATGGGTTGATGGAGGGTAGTTGGGGTTGGGTTGGTGGATAAAGCCTCAGGGTACTGTGGTATCAGGAAATGTATGGGAATTTGAGTCTTGCTGACCTTTGGCAGTGCAGTAAGTCCCTGTGCTTCAAGTATGACTAATTGATGACATTCTTGTGTACAATGCATAAATTAAATGTTCCACAGAAGACCTCCCGCTCGATGGTTGTCTCAGCAGAAAAAGTGGCAGACATTTGAAAATCGAAAATATTCTTTCAGTCATTTTAACAAATCAAATTCGGCAGACACAAAATTTTGTTTGATCTCGTATTGAAAATCAGAAGTTCAAGATATAATTATGTAGAGAATAGACATAATAGGTGTTGTTTTTTTTTTTTTTTAAACATTTTAGGCAATTGGGTCTTAAAAACTTAATGAATTTGCCAAATGGTTACATATTACACATAATAGTAGAACCATAGTTTAAATTGAGGGCTTACTTGCTGCTAATGTCTATTGCAAGAAATTGGTCCCCTCTGCCCAGGTGAGTAGATGGTTACCTGTAAGGGTAATTTGCATAAGAAGTCATTTATCAGGGCTCCATTGTTTTTTAAGAAGTTGAACAGATTTTTGATGACCTGAATAATTTCATTAGTTCTACCTGACTTAATTGTGTTATTGCTAACAAATAATGCATGCTATTTTCAAAATTTAGATTATGATATTGCTATTACTTTATCTAGTTTTAACTTGCTTGATTTTAAGAAAACAAAAAACGTTGAGCAAATAGGGTAGCTGGTTGGACAGACATTGTTAACATTTTGCAAAATATTTTAAGTGTGTAATGATTTTTGTCTCAATATGATGGGAGTCGGTAAAAGTTTATAATCGGACTCTATTGCTTGTAATGAGATGAAGCGCATAACTTTTGTCTGTCTAGTTCTGAATTAAAAGAATTGCTTATATTTCCTTTATGGGGACGTCCAAGGCGTAGTGGTAGATTCAACTCTTTTGACTGCTTAGCCTCTCACTGCATGGGTTCGCATCCTGCTGGGACGAGGGACTTACTGTGGGAGGTCGTCCAGCTGATCTGCTGTGTGCTGGTGGTTCTTCCTAGATATTTGTCTGACAAATGTTGCTATAATGTTCATAATTGGTAGTTGAGATGTATTTCTAAAATTAAAACAAAAATTCCTTTATTAATTGTCAGTTCAGTGGAGTCACTTCTTAGTTAAAAGTTTTGGATAATTTGTGGTAATGTGTGTTGCACAACAACTTATTAACTGCCAAAAGTTGCCCAAGTCAGCTGGAAGATCTTGTTCAGTTGTTCGCCTTGTCATGACTCTTGGATCAAAGAGGTGAACATACTGCCACTTTTTCAACAGAGTAACAATTGAGCATTAAGTACAGATCATTGATTTATTATTCAAATTTCAAAAAAGAGCTTGCAACACAATTTTTACTGAATAAGAAATATATGTATAAATATTTTTTATAGAAAATATAACTGAATACTCATTCTATAAAATATGATTTTGTTGCAGTCTGCAGCATTCTTATTTGTTGAAAATTGGCTGACTTGTAACTTGACAGCCCTTCGCCTCGTACGTTCGAGTCCCAGTTGGGCAAATGATTAAATGTGGAGAGGTTCTCCAACTAACCTGCAGTGCACTGGTGGCTTTTCCCAGGCATAAGTCTGGGGCCTCCACAAGTAATAAGCCAGACTTCAGCAATGTGACCATAATTGTGTAATGTATTTCAATAACAGAATAAAAACAACAACAAAGGACATATTTCAAATATTGTCTTTAAGGCAATAACAGTTGCTGTTGGAAACAGTTACATGGGAAACATTCAAATGGTTTGTGAACTACATTTAGTTTATTGACAGCTTAAACTAATTTTCTTCATTGCATCCACCTGATTCCAATTGACTTTCTTGCGGAACTTGGATCATAACTGTAACACTTTGTTCAAAACAGTGTTTAGATGCAAGTGACTGCTATGATACGCCAGAGGGTAAGGGAGCATGCTTATCCATAGAAAAAATAAATTTGATAAAACTGCAAAATTCTGGTGCCTTGTTAATATATACCTACAGTTTAGCATTGTCTATCCAGCCAGGGCCATGTGTCGGAAAGTAATGGTAGCCCTTTGGATCTTGACCTTTTTTTGTGGCTTTGGGGAAGTGTTACAGGGCCATCTAAATTTGGGAATTTTGCATCATTTTAAGGTATTTTGAGGCAACTTACACATTAACATTTTAAAAAAATTACCAGACTGGATGGGGGATTAACTAGTTGCTATTTGTGAAACCTCAAACAATACTACTTACTAGCTCACCAAAGTTTGCAGAAGCATGTAGATTAACCATATTGCAGCTTCAAGGTGAAGAGTGCACTTTAAAAGTCTGTTTATTTCCTTTCCCACTTTTTTAACAGTTCACAGAATGAATAAAATATCACGGTTATCTGTATTTTTGTAAAATAAATGACAAATATATCATTTTCACTAAAAAAAAAATGAAATGGAAACATGCATTGTTTGCCCTGAGAGCTTTTTAAATTACATAAAATAGCAACATGCAGTGTTTGAACTGGGGTCCTTAAGTACGAAAGCCTTTCACAACATAAAATAGAAAATGCAGGGTTTCACATAACCTCTTATCTATTTCGATAGATGCTAAATAATTGTTGTTCATAGATATTTTGTTTAACCAAAAGCAGAAAACCTCAAGCATTTTAGTTATATCTCTTAGAAGGTCTTTTCTCCAGTACTATGGAGTAGATTATGAAAAAACTGCAGAAGTTATGTGAAGTCCAATGTTGGAGAAGTTAATAAGTGTATCTGACAAAGTTTTACTAAATCATATGTTGCAGTAATAAAATAGAAAACAAAATTTGTGAAGGATAAAATTGGTGAATTTTGATTAAATAGGAGCCATTTCTCAGAAAGATCTTGAAGAAATGTAATAAGATGGGTTAACACCGGCTTGCATAACTAAACCTAATACACTGAGCATTTTGTAGATCAAAGGGCTATTACATGAAGCCACAGCGAACACCAATTCATCTTAAAACAATTTGGTCACAGTTTTGCAAAGGCACATGATAATAGTATTCCAAGATTTTCACTGTATGTGTATTTAAGTTATTGCATCACCATTGGGCCAATCAGTATCTTGTAATGACTTGCGTGTATGCATGACACATATTTGTGCGTGCACAGTTTGGAGAAATATTCAGTTGGTGCGTTAAGACCAGCTCGAAACAGTTAATCTCCCAAACCAAATTCAACACTACATGCATCTTTCTTAGGACGGCATGTTTACATATAGTCTGGTGATTCTGAGGCATTATTTTATGCCATTATTAATTTTTTAACAAAGATTTTTAAAAAAATGCATATCTGACCCAGAGTGACCATGTTGCTTTTAAGGTTTTTCATGCTAAGTACTGTCAAGTTTATATCTCAAAATTGCATAGTTTGGAATTACACTTCTCATAACAATTAATATGGGTGCAAGTACAGGAGTTTTACAATCCAATACATCTTATATCTTGATAAAGATTGCATTGATTGGAATGAGACAGATTTCTTTCTTATGATCAAACCTACTGGCACAATCACACTGGGACTGGACTTGGTAGAGCAATCTGTAGAGCGTCGGCTCCAGGTATGAGGGGCCCTGGCTGCGATCCCAGTCTATGACATCAAAGTCGTTAAAAGGCATAGTTGTATAGCTCCCTAGCTTATGCTCAAGCAAATATAAGGGTAGTTGCAGGACTGGTTGGGTCGATGTCAGGATAATGTAACTGGGTGTGATATCTTGCCTGGCATTCACGGCAGTATTATATCTGCTTCAAGTGGATACCATCTCCAGATAACTGAAATACTGTTGGCTTGATTTTGTGAGAATTGTACCTATTATCCATTTATGATTGTTAAGTTTGCATATACTTGCCTGTTTGAAGGTTTGCTACTGTTTTTGGTATGATAGAAATTTCAAATTTTCACTTGTGCAAAATAGTATTCTGAAATACAAAACAGCTTGGAAAAATAATATATTTACAAACTTGTTTCTGTAGTAGGGTGGTATTATTTTCCATGGTTATTGTTGTTGAACAAATAACAAAACTACATGTTGGCTTACTGGTATATCACAAAAACCATCAAAACATGAGATATATCTCATGATATCTCTGTCTAGAGCACACATATTAAGTAGTATACAACCCTTCCAGTTTGCTTTTATCTTTGGGGTGGAGGTGCAATGCCTTTAAAATTAAAACATGCTTTTTAAACATAATGTAGGTGGAAGTTCAACTGATCTTATAAAATCTTTTCAGTAACCTCCAGCATATTGTTTAGTCAGGAAAAGAGAAAAAATTGAATTTTTCGCATTTTTGTATGAAAGACAAACAGTAGTGTATTCATTTCCAAACATATTTAAACATTGAAGTCGGTGATTGATTTTGAATGGTCATTTTGCAGGAAAATGTATTTTACATGTTTGATTAAGAAGAAGAGAAATATTTGTGTCATGCCATGTAAAAAGGTGCCTTATTGACAGCATCACCAGTATTGAGAAAAATCGGCATGAAATAATGTCATGTTTTTGCAGAGTTAAATGTCATTGGTTTGTTGAAAGCATTTGGAAATGTTGTAGATGCATAATTTTTATAAATGCATCAAAGACATAAACAGTATTGTTCTTATTGATGTTTGCAAGTATTTTGTTTTGTAATAAGGCTTGTAAAGATTGTGTTGTTACAACATAGTTGGTCTCAGCAGTTTTATATCATTGAAAATGATATGCAACAAAGGTGTACAAAATTGACTATTAGACCACTTACCATGAATCACAAGAAATGCTGAAATGTCCCTCTTTTAAAAAAAAGTAACTTTGTCATCAAGGCTCGATATATAGACTCGGTTATTTATTTTAATATATCCTGGTTTGATAGTAACTATCCAATGGTAAATAAGAGACTTTTCAGCCATGGATTTTTTGTTCTCTAATGACATTTTAATGTCAATTTTATTGTATGCCATTTATTTAAACTCGCTGTTGCAGTGCTGCTATTTATTTGTTTACCCTGCTCTGGAGAGAGGAGCCTCTAATAGAATAAGTGTGGATATGGATAATTCTGCAGCAGACAATAACATAAATAAATGAATACATAGGCCCGTATTCAACAACCATTTTTAAGTAAGAATTGCTCAATTCATGGATTTCAATCCACAATATCTGCATTATGTATTTAACTACATGTCTGTATTTTTGCATGACACTTATCTTTGCTACTTTCAGTTTAAAATCACATTGAAACTTAATAAATAAGCTTATTTTTGTTGATATGAAAATTGTGACTTGGGCTTAAGTCATGACTTAGGCTTAAGAATGGTTGGTGAATACATGCCTAGGTTAATAGTGCTGCTAGCATTTATTAAACAATGTCAGTAATGTAGATGGTTTTCAAATTTGTTTTGTTTTTTTAAGGCCTTGCAGATGGGCTTAATGTTTTTTAACTTTTGTACTAGGTGTATAGGCATAATTTTGTTAAACGTTATTAAATACAAATGTAGTAAATAAGGCATTCGTTTTTGTTTATTTCAGGTTTGTCCACACTGGTTAGATAGTAGAAAAGCAGACGAAACATAAGAAGACGAGCAAAAGAGAATTGACAGACAAGACAGTTGTTGAGAATAGATTTTGAACATGGTAATCTTTGGTTTGATTTTTTTTTTTTTTTTTTTTTCTTTGAATTTTTTTTTTAGACTTTTCTCAAAATGTACATGCAAATCTACATGTGCCGGTTTTAATATTTACATTATCATCATACTTGTATATGACTAATATGTTTTAGGTTCTTTTTTTCTTTTTTTTACAAGAATATCTCGGAGTTGTGCTTTTATCAATTTACCTAATACAGACAAGGCAATGATACAGTGCATTATAATTATATTCAGTGTTCAGTTTTGGAGACAGAAAAAATAATAATTTATTTGTGTGTGTATGTTTGTGTATCACTGTTTTCAGCAGTTTTGCCATATCCATTGTTATGCAGCCCCTCAAGCTTGGGGAGTGTTTTAAACAGCTCTTCAGTCTTTGTTACTATACGCTTGAACAAGAAATATGATCATCACCTCCACCGTGTGAACAGAGAACTACGCATCCATTCAATCTGGGTATGCGATCACGACAGATGACCGGTGGCGCTATCGACATCATATATCATCGTATATAGAACTGGTACTGTTGGTAATGTAGCATTGGTTCTTTTATTTTTAGTTCTTATCTATTGCTTACAACTTTACGAGCCCTCACAGCCAAGGTGTTTGTGGGGAGAAACATTTCACATGACTATGGTATCCAGCTGACCTCTGGTGGTTTTGATCTTTTATCCAGATATAGGTGTTATCTTCATACTGTCAGTAAAAAAAAATATCCAGATATGAAAGAAATTGATAATCCTGCCTCCATTATTCTTTTTAATTAGTCTATGGATACCCTTTTACCATTTTTTTTTACATTTACAAGATTTAATCCAATGCAAGTCTGTTTCTTAATTCTTGCAAGATTTTGCAACAGAAACTGAGGGTTCTGTGTTCAAACCCAGTTGGTGATATACCCAAGTTGTACAAAATGATGGTGGTAAAACTCCCTTTCTTGATTAATTACACCTAAATAAAGTTCCATGACAGATCAATCTGATGTCAAGATAATGTGACTGTAGTATTCACGTCAGGCTACCACAGTGTAGGCAGAATAATATGTGCTGTAAGGAAACACTGTCTCATGAATACAAAAAGATAGTCCTAATTTCGTGGAAAGTCAGGACTAGCTAACAGTTGTACTTTCTTGTGAAAACATAGATGTGTTCTTCAGATATTAATATTACATGCACATACCTTTGTGACAATGGCCCTTTGTTGATTGTTTGTTAGTTTTTGTTTCAGGGTGATGCTGGAACCTGTGAATTGTCTTATACTGGATGTCATGTGCACTACTGCGGTTTAGCTGGATGTCTCCTACACCCATGGAAGGAATATTTTGATCTGGCCATTTTAATTAATAGCCTTGGTCAAAAATACACACACAGTATTTAAAACATTCTTAAAATGTACCATTTTTTTTTCTTTAACTTTTTTTTATTGCATTCAAACCCATGAGGACAATTATAACATTCCTTTTTTTAATTAACAGAAATCTTGAAACAACCTCCTTATTACATGTACGTTGCACTCAATTTTACTCTAGTCTTTAATAAATTGTTGCCAATTTTTTTATGTTATTTTTATTATTCTGTATATATTTTAAATGGATTTTCTATTTTTCTTATATTTTGTTAAAAGACAAGTAAGTAGTAAAAGTTATTTTTAAAAAATTGAATTATAACTACATTATCTGATTTCGATATAACTATTTATTATGAGCCCATTTTTAATGGGACACTTTTACTATGAATATTGAGTTGCCCCTCTTCCCCTTTCTTGACCCTTTCAACTCAAAATTGAAAACAAATAATATATAAATACCAAAGTATCTCTAATTCCTGAATACAAAAATAACTTTATTAAAAAATAAATAAATTATATTTAGGTCTACATGTTTAGAAGTTTTGCTTTAATAGAAACCCATGCAAGGGAAAATCAAAATTAGAGATAGTTTGGTATGTATTATGAGCCCATGTTTTATAAATGGGACAAACTTTAAGACTGATAAACTTAACTTGCCTTGGCTGTTAATGTTGACAACAGTTATTTCATTTGCTATATGTAAATGCTGGTCGGTGCTTTGGTTATTCTTTTGCTTTTTAATGCCAATTTGTCATAGTGGTTCTATTTTTTTGGTCATTGAAGATTGGTTATAAAAGGGAGCTTCGTCAGATGAAGGATTTGAGATATTTTGTCATTTTGATGGGCATTTGGTTCTTGGTAAATGGCTGAATTTGTCATTTGAAAATCTTTATTTTGTGACTGGTGTTTGAGCTACATTGAATAAGGATAGGCAGTGTTTGGTATCAAGCTTCAGTTTAATGAAGATGTGGTATGATGACATGCCTTAAACTATCTGTAGAATTTTAGTACTATAATTAAACAGAAAATGTTATGGAATGGGTTGATCGAGTTGTAAACTTGTTACTCCTCTGACCCTTGCCTCTCCCCACTGGGGTTAAAGACTGTGTGGAAAGGTATTCCAGCTGACCTGCGGTGCTGTCTTTGTCCTGGGTCTTTCTCCGTAAAAAAAATGCAGGACGTGGCCATAATTGTTTTGCTGTGATGTATTTCCGAAAACTTGAGTACTTCTTTATGAAAAAAGGTTTTAATGATCTGTGTAATAATGTTTTAATTTTGGAAAGAATGGGTCTGAAATCTATGGAACAACATTAAAATATCTGCACAGCAGTCGGAGGAAAATTGTTCTGCTTCTTTTGTTACGTTTTTATAAATTGATATCCATCAAAGCATTTTACCTTCATCTAAGATCTGTAAATTTTGAACATAATTGGATGGTTTCCTTAAATGGAGCGTGGGTTCAATTGAACATCATTTTTAAAAGGAATGTTGTACTGTAAGTAGTTTTGCATTAAATGGATTTTGGAAGATCTCAAATACCTAGTTGGAAGTTAGCTGGCTGAAGACAATTTCACACAAACTAATAAACTCCTTGAGTGCTCTATAGACGAATAAATGCAACTTGATGTTTGTTGTTGCACTATTTTAATTGTTTTGGCTGTACAGTGCACAAATCCTTTTATGGAGTTGAAATGTAAAATCTAAGCATAAGAAACTATGCAAGAATTATTTGAGATGTGTTTAAATTGATTAACAGACTTGCAACATCCAGCTGCAAGGGAAAACCTACCTACTGCCAGGACCAATTGTAGGGCCTTGTAAAGATGTTTTTAACAAATTGCTTTTTATATTTGAATTTCCTGATTAAAGCTTATGAATAAGACAGATGGACATACAAAACTCCCTTTACAAGGATGTACTTATCTGTTTTTTGTGCTTTTTAATTGCAAACAAGTAATTATATTGATTGTGCCATGAAATCCACTCACCGGTATCTCAAGATGGTGTTCCCATGAGGTGGAAGCATACTTCATGCTACTTTTACTGTGATAGCATACTATGAACACCTGTCACTTAGTCCTTGTATTTACAGCTGTCAACTTGTTTATCTACCATCACAGTTTACCATCTTTTGGCCTTTTGCAAAGTGGTTAAAGTTTCGAACTTGTAGGCTCTTTTCCCAAGGACCTAGTCTGCGCATAGGTGTTTTACCTAGACATTTGTCCGGTGTCTTACAAAGAAAGCTAAAAGTCTATAATGATCAATATTGTGTTGTGGTGTATTGTGTTTCAAAACACTCACTGAAGGGCACAGTAAAGTTCTTAACTAGTTATCATGGTTCAAAGGTCAGAACTCACTTTACTATAAAACAAAACTTAATCTATTAAGTGTCTCAACCCAGACATTAAGATAGGGAATAAAACCACAAATGATAGAAACATGCTTCTGCTTGATTGGGAATTGAGTTCTTTCAACTTCTACTTATCCCACTTAGACTGCCTATTTCCCCAGTAGAACATATACTCCGGTACTAACTACCTGGAACATTGTGCAGTAAATATTGTTTTTTCCAAGAAATTACATCTCTCTTGTTAGTCCGGGGTTCAAACCTGGAGTCAAATGTCTTGACCCCTAGACCTGAGGTCTTACGATTTAAAAATAGCACAGGAGTGATTGTGTAAAGAGTGGTTTTGAATGTTTGTTTCTTGTAATTTTAAGACGAATTGGGGCAATACAATTAAGAAACATAATTTTAAGATGAATTGGGGCAATACAATTAAGAAACATAACAATGATGATGATAAACCAAGCTGTGAAAATCAAAAATAACTTTAATTCGCGAACTAGTATGATCTGGATTTGTAAATCTGAAGTTTTTATCACATCTCGGAAAACCTTACAAACCAACTAGACCAGTGAATGGTATCAAACGAGAAAAAAAGAAGTGATGAACCAGCCCCAGAAGTGCAATAGCCCCCAGTACAGATCGCCCAGAGTACACCAACACCATGCTATCACAGTGATGACAGCACTATATATGCTTCAAGTTAGCGCTGTTTCCAGTATCATTGATATTACCCAGTGGTGCTTCATCCGCCTATTGCCGAAAACCACCATTCTAGCCAAAACTGTAATTCCAAATGCTCTGAACTATGTCGGAATGCTCTGAATTAAAACAAAAAAGGATAGTACTACCCTTGGGTGCTTCATCCAGGTGTTGCTAGATTGACACCGGACCTGATAGCACAATTGGTAGAAAATACAAGGTTCTCCGACTTGTCGACCCACTGTCAGGATAATGGGACTTGTATGGTATCATGCCAGGTATTCACAGCATGATGTAGACAGCACTATATCTGCTTCTAGTGGACACCAAATAACTGAATTACTGTTGGTGGGACGATAAACCCAAAAGTCTAAGTGCATTTTGTATATATATTAAAAAAAAAAAAGACATCAATCTTAAGCTTTTTTTGAGGATCGGTCTTTCTCAACAATATCTTCAGGGCACAATAGTTTGTTTTCTGGCCAAACAACATCATTTAAGCATAGAATTTGTTGGGTTCAGCCTGTAGTATTTGAGCATTCATTGAGTTAGCCTACCTTTGGAGGTTTTTTTCTTTATTTATTTTCAAGGTGGTGTCCGACAGTTTGCATAAGTCCAATGCGTATAACAATATATTTCCACTGTTTTGGAGACAATTTGTACATAAGTTAAGGCAGTACAAGTCATGAAATAAATCTCTAAAAGTTCATTGATTTCAAATCTGTAGAGGAACACAAAAGGGAGGTCTGCTGAAAGTGGATATCAATATCACAGTTTATAACCTTGATCATATAATGTGATCTCGAAAGTTAGTCACTTGCTTTTCTGCGTATAAAAATAGGTTGCTGTGCCGCATGGGTCAGATGGAAATATGTGTATGTAATAATGTTATTCTTCACTTTTCACCAAGGTGTCTGAAATCAATCGACGTTTCATGGAATTTTTTCAGGTAAAAGGTAGTTAGAGGGGAAAAAACTTAAGCGAAACTGTCAGATGTCACCTTTAATTGCCTACATAAGTTCTTAAGCTGTTCTTAAGAAATTGATAGCACTTCTTCAAAAATATATTAAGACCAGTGGTCTGAATGTCAATATGAAATCTGGGATGAGTTCGTAATTGGATCAAGTGGGGTCAAAAACTAGATAAGATTGTAGAAAGCGCTTGGGAACACACTAATGGCCACATTGATAGCCCAATCTTCCCACTTGGCCAGAATGTTTGCCTGCATGAAATTTTGAAAGAGTTAGGAACTGGGTTACATGGGGTCATCCTAGAATATGGTAACAGCCCAGTGGCCAGACTTGTGGATTTCTGAAGTAAATAACTTGATGCCAGATATGAGCCTACTAAAAGCCTATGTCCACAGGAGAGCAATTAATGGCCATCAACATGCAGCTATTTCTAGTGTTGGAAGAGAATACCATGTGAAAGTTGATATTTTCAGGGTCACAAAACCACTTGTTAGGTTACAGAGTTAGTTATAAGTGGGAAACAATGTTAGCAGAACAGAGAACACTGTTGTTAGTGAAAAGTCTACAATAAGTCTATAATCTTAAATCTGCAGTGTGCCCGTGGTTCTACCCAGACATAAGTCTGGGATCTTCCTCTAATAATTATCTGGATGACGCCAATATGAGCATAATTGTGTCGGTGTGATGTAATTTTACAAAAAACATAACTATAATCTTATTTAAAACGTTTGAAATATAGCTTAGCGATTTAAACAGTACATTAATAAAAATCTGCTGTTCAAATTGCAGTTTGAGCACCAGCCAGCTTTCACAGGAGGAAGTTTTTCTGCTGATCTGTATTGCAGAGATAGTTCTGCAAAGATATTTGTAGGAAATATTGTTTGATAATACTGGATACTGGAAGTTTCCATCATAATTATGATGCTGACACTTAAAGTTTTAAACGTAATCTTTTTTTATTCTTGACATTAATGACCAATACATCGTAATGCTCCAGTCAAGGTGAAGGACTGAATGTGAGGTCTCACAGCTTATGAGCAGTGTGCAGCTGGTTTTACCCAGACATGTCTTGGTTCTTGCTCCACTGTAATTTGCAGACATTGCTATAATTACCATAATTGTATCGCTAAGATGTATTTTTTAAAATATTACAAAACCCTAAATTAACGAGACATTTGTATTGATATGGATCCATGTTTTAGTTGTATGATATGGTACACAGTGCAGGTAGAGGTGTATATTAGGGTAGGGGTGTTTAATAGGAGTTCTATGGTATGATCTGTCCTCTCCTATGCAAGTTAAAATTCAAGACAACGGATGGGTACATATTTTGTTTAAAGCCTGATATGTGTTGTGAAATCTTGTGTATCAAATGGTTACATTGTGCTAAAATTGTCTCCAGGTTATATAATAGATATGGGGAGCCCATGGCTTAGTGGTAGAGTCGCCGACTTAACTCCTCTGACCTCTTAGTCTCTCTCCGCGCGGGTTTGGGGTGAAGGGAAGGTATTCCAGCTCACCTACGGTGCGTTGGTGGTTCTACACAGACATTTGTTTGAGGTCTTCCTCCACCAAAATAGCTGGATGTTGCTATAATGATCATAACTGGTCACTGCGATGTATTTAAAAAACAAGCAAAAAAACATGTTTATTCGTTGGCCATATTTCTGTAATCAACATTCAGTCCATACTGAAAGCAGCTGTGATTCAGTAATTTGGTTAAAATGTATGTATCTAGTTTATGCCAGGCAGACAATGATGTTTAAATCTGTATAAAGATTTCAAATCGATGCCTGTGGATGAGTAAGTCCATGAATTAGCTCTTGCCTGTATGGTTCCAGAGTAGGTCAGGTCTTCCAGCTGAGGGGGATGTAGTGGTAGAATCGCAGAGTTGTGTGTTTATTGGGTTTATCGTCCCACCAACAGTATTTCAGTTATCTGGAGACCGTGTCCACTTGAAGCAGATATAGTGCTGCCTTCACTGTGTATAGCATGCTGTGAACACCTGGCATGATACCACACCCAGTCACATTATTCTGACACCGGGCCAACCAGTCCTGGAACTACCCTTATATTTGCTTGAGCGTTAGCAAGGGAGCTATACCACTACCATTTTTAACGACTTTGGTATGTCGCGGCCCGGGATCGAACCCGGGGCCTCCTGTACCTGGAGCCAATGCTCTACGGATTGCGCTACCAGGACTGATCGCAGAGTTGTAACTCCTCCATCAGCTTGGCCTCCGACATTGTGGGTTTGAGTCCCATTTATGGGGAAGGCCTTAATGTGGGAAAGTCTTCCAGCTGACCTGCAGTGTGCTGATGGTTCTTCTCAGACATTTGTCAGGGGGTCTTCCTCACCTGAAATAGCTGGCTTCATTATGATGGATCATAATTGGTCACTACAATGTAATAAAAACACTTTTCATCTGGACTGTGGTGCACAGGTGGTTTTTGCTGGTTTTGTCTAGTGCACAGGTGGTCTTTCCCTGTTTTTGTCTGGTGTGCAGGTGGTCTTTTCATTTTTGTTGTGCAGGTGGTCTTGTTTTTCTGAGGGATCTTCTTTATCAAAATTACCAATACATCAACTATGATCCTTATTTCTTCAGTGGAAGGTACCTGAAAACAAAAATCTCTTAAGTCTACACATAAGTGGTGGAAATACTTGACAAACTTGTGTTGCTGGTCCTGGTGGCGGGTAAGGTTAACTGTCTGCCCCAGATGTGGTGGAATCAAGGTTTAAAGCCATGTCGAGGTGCACTAAAGCCTTAAAAAAATTTTACTGGTTAGTCTTGTTCATGAAGAATTGGTACTTTTTACAAAAGGCAACCTTTTCAACAACTATGACTGAAATTGGGTGATCAATAAAGGCCTCATTCCAAGAACTGCTTATTGTGAAGTAAAAGTTGGCATTGACGTTTGTGGTGGTGTAGGTGTTTTCATGGATCTTTTCCTTAGTTATTTTAAGCTGAAAGGAGGTATTGGGGGGGGGGGGGGGGGGTTGCAAGGAGGCATCGTGGAAGAGTTGCTGACTTAACTTTCAAGAAATCTAAGAGCAATATACAATAAATTGTTAAGCAACATCACCAGTGGAATGGGGTCTGTTTTTTATTTTTATATTTTGAACTTTGATAATACGGGTTAACAAAATATTTTGGTTAAAGCATCTTTGTTAGTGGTAATCTCCAATTTGTAACTCCTGATTGCTTAGCCTCTTGCCACTTGGGTTCGAGTCCTGGTCAGGGCGATGGACTTAATGTAGGAATGTTTGAATATTGCTTTCATAGCCTAAGATGCAAAACAGATTCTGATTGGTTTTAATCAACTTGTTTGTCTTCCTTAACAATCACGGTATATAATTCTTTCTGTACTGATTTTGCAGCAATACTGGGTTTCTTTTCACTGGTTAGAAAAAATGTTATCGCTTTGTTCACAGAGCCTTGGACCAAATGAAAGCCGTATTGGTGGTTGATGTTCTGTGCTTAAAACAGTAAGATAAAATGAGCTTAGACAATTTTGCCAATTGTGATTGCTTTTGCCAAAAAGCTGACTTGTTTTCACATTGATTAGAGCCTTATTGTTTATTGTGTCTTTTCCTATATTTTGGGGTTGTACATTTGTCCCTGAAAGTTATTTCTTTGATGTCTTAATTTGTGTTTTTGTAACACACACTCATGAGTCTGACCTGAAGTTTGCATGTTCTTATAATATTCAATATAAAATTCAAAATGCATAGGTGCCTAAATGTATTGCTAGACTCGGCAGCAGGGAGTTTGGATGTGTGTTTAATCCTTTTGAATCATTTATCTTGTGGGACTATTTGATATTGTGGAGCGCCCTTGGCGTAGTGGTAGAGTCACTGATTTGTAACTTCTCTGACTGCTTAACCTCCCTCTGTGTGGGTTTGAGTCCCTGTTGTGGCGAGGGTTTTAATGTGGGACGGCCTTTCAGCTGACTTGCGTTGCGCCCGAGTTCTAACCAGACATTTGTACCGGCCGCAATAGCTCAGATGGTAGAGCGTCTGCTTGCGGATCGGGAGGTCTAGGGTTCGAACCCAGACCGGGTCTAACCAAAGACTTTAAAGTTGGTAGTAGTGGCTTCCTTCCTAATGCTCGGGGCTAAGGGGACACAGCATTACGCCTGACTCATCGGTGTCAGTATAATGAACCGGCCGGGTTCAGTCCCTGGGCACCTCATAAGTGCCCCTGTGCTATAATGATAGAAATGTCGCTGAGCAGTATCGGCAAAAATGCCGGCTAATCCCAATCCCAGAAATTTGTCAAGGGTCTTCCTCCACCATATAGTAGCTGGATGTCACTATAATGATCATTATTGGTCACGCCGTTGTAATTAAAAAAACAAAATGATATTGTAAATAAACATTTTATAGATGTGTATTTAATATTTAATTATTAAATTTAAATTACATGTGTATTCTTCCTATATTTCAGGTTTCCTGGAACTGATGCAGAATTTATTTATGAAGCTATAATAATTATAATTCTTTTTCCAAAACTGAACACTGATTTTCTTTATTGCTTACTGATATAAAATAAAAAAAATAACACAATTTTTCAGTGATTTGATATATTGTGACCTGTAGAGATTGCCTGTTCTTTACATCTAACAGTTTCAACAAAGTTATTATTTTGTGTTATTTCAGGCCCCTATTGATCCCCAGCAGTTGTTGAAGGCCCTGAACCCCTTGTTGGGGCCCACAGGAGCAATACTTGGACCTACTGAGGCAACTCGCATTGCAAGGTAATCAAAGCTTTCATGGAAAACAAGTATAAAAAGAAAGAAAGAAGTATAGAAAGTATATTGCAGATTAATTTTCTTTCTAACTCTTTTATTTCTTCTTGCAACCTTATAAACTGAGTACTCTGTAGAATTGTCTTGACAAGAAAGTCTTTTTGGTGAGAATCATGGGATGCATTGCTGCATCATAGCAGTTGCTTCCTTTACAAAAGGCTATAGGTAGTGATGCTGGTGGCATTTCATTTGATAAAAGGTTCTATTTTGATTTTATTCAGTTTAGTATCAAATCATTTTGTTGGCGCTATATGATCTTTTAAGTGTCTGTGTGCCGTAAAAACCCCAAAATACTTAACCATTTTGTGGTAGTGTATTTTATATTTTTTGTTTTACATGGACAGGAGTTTTTGGCACATTAATTTATTTCATATTTTATTTCTATTTCATGTGGGGGCGGGGAGGGGTTGTGTGTTTTTTCTGATAAAACTGTATGTGAACTTTCTAAGAATTTCCTGATTTTGTTTTATTTTACAAGTGCTGTTAGGGTTTGTGAGTTTTTGCATGGTGGGTTGTTGCATTATTGACACGGTTCATGCTTTTTAAGTTAATCCAAGACGATCATAACTTCACAGGTTTATTGATATTTATAGACAGTCCATTTTTATGAAATACATCATTATAAACTGTGTCATGCCATAAATGAGTCAAGATTTTTGTTTTGTTTTTTAATGTTGTAAATTTGCTACCAACAGATGTAATCAGCCTGAAAGCATTGGTTTTTACTTAGCACTAGGCAATTGTGCAATAAACTAGGTCAATATTATATGATGAAGCTAATGATTGTTATGTGTACCGGTTGTGTGATTGATATTTCTAAAAATTGATTGATGCTGTACATGGGTGTCATATGAAAATATTGACATGGCTTTATATGTTTGAAGCTTATCTCAAAGTAATGTTTGAAGCTTACCTGGGTGAAGAAGGAAGAAGTTATATCCCATTATCAGATTTTGGTAATGAATCTGGCTATAAAACTGATAACGCCTTTCACATCATATTAATTAATCTTTTCGTGTATAAAATTAGATGGGTGATTTTGTTGTCATGGTTATGGTGTGAGTTTTCACTTTTGCCATTTTTTATTAATTCTAATTTGAATATGCTGTCTTATTCAAGTCTCATGCGGGATGCCAACAAGCTGGTCAGCAAATGTATCTACATCAACATACTGAAGTTAGATACGCCAAAAGAAACCTTGGAAAAGTAAGTTTTTCTTGTCATTCTGTCTTTTTCTTCCTTTTTGTTTTTAAGAAAAATAGTAAAGTTTTTTTTTTATTTTATTTAAAATATGGGATGAGATAAAACGGCTTTAAGTGAGCGCTTCCTGCGTATGACAGATTATTGAAGTGATGTTCAACAAAAGACAATCCTTGAAGCTAAGTTAGTAGGGTTAGCTGAAGGTGTGGAAGGCGTTCAATCTGTGACTTAGACATGGTGTTTATTTTTAATTTTTTATTTATGCTTAACTTCAGAATTTATGTCCACAGCTGTTTCTCCTAATGTTAGGATAATTTGACTGGGTGTAGTGTCATGCCATGCTATCACAGTGAAGGCAGCAATATATATATATATATATTTTTTATTTTTTTTTCTCAAGTAAGCAAAATCTCCGGATAACTGAAATATGGCAGTTAGATGATAAATACAATAAAATTAGTTGCTTCTCCAGATAACTCAAAAATTGCTAGCAGGACATAAGATTATTAAAACATGAAAAATATATATATGAATAAAAACAAAACATTTTAAACCAATTATTCAGGTTGCTTAGTGTTGGAGGTTGGGACATCCTAAATGACTGGCTTCAAGCATCTAAGGAAGAGGATAACTTTCCACTGCTGACGGAGATCCTCAAGGTGTACCAGAATCTCCCCGTTACTGTGGAAATCCTGAAGAAAAACAATGCAGCCAAGACCATCAAACAGCTGTGTAAAGCTGAGAATGATAGTAAGTGTCCTAGTATGAGCTAATGGATTGTATGGAAGATGGTCTTTTCTCTGCTTTATCTTTTTTTTTAATAGGTTAACATTGTTTCCTTCAAAATGATATTTGAATAAATGATATTCTGTTCTTTCACAAAAAAATACATTACTTTTGTTTGTGTTTGTGTCTTTATTATGTAAAATGATTGTTTTTTTATTAAAAAAATTACTTTGAAATTGATTGGATTTTTTACGACAAATGATATATGCAGCAAACAATACAAACTTGCATAAAGACTGGACATGTGTTATAAAGAACAAATCTTGAACAGCTAAAAAATATTGCAGTAGGTAGGTTGACTCACCATTTTGTTGTTACTTTTGAAAGTTTTAGGATTGTGTTGTTCTTGTGATGTTTTTCTTTGAAGTGTAATAAAACAACATCACATCATCTTATTGTTTTACTCTTTATCTGAACGCCTTGTCTATTTTTGTTCTTTCATTAAGTCTGTTTGGCACAGAACGTTCTAGGGCATATTGGTCATAAAATCATGGTATCATACAGGGCACCCATGGCAGAGTGGTTAAAGTCGATGACTTGTAACTCCTTGCAACACCAGGGTGTGAGTCCTGGTCGGGACTTCCATGTGGTGTGACTTTCAAGCTAATCCGCGGTGTGCCAGAGGTCCTAACCAGATGTAAGTCTGGGGTCTTCCTCCACCAATAATTAGCTGCATGTCACAAATGTGACTAAAAACTAAACACCTTACCATATTTCACAATAATTGCATCAAAGCACTGCAGCCATTGAACTATTCAAGGATTTGTGTCGTGGATTGTTTTCAAACATGTAAAACTATCTTCTGGATTATTCTTATAGGTGTCAAAACTTTGGCCACTAAAATCTTTGAAGAATGGATGAAAAAGGTGAAGGGAAATACTCCGCAAAATGGGGGTAAGTGAAAAGAATTCATGAGCAAACAAGTTTAATAAATAAACATTGCTTTAACCTTTGGTGAATAATTGTTTGGAATTTTTGCCTGAAGTAAAAGATTTTGTCAAGTATGTTGTCATTTAAATTTTGATTTTTTACAGTTAGTTTATTTATTAAGTTAAAGTTTTTTATTTATCATCCTGTTAAAATTTCAATTACGAAACAAGAAAAAGTAAGATTGCTTGTTTGTCATTAAAATTACTTGGTATAAAATAAAATTGTATAAAATATATATTGTATTTATGTTAATTATATTTTTTCAGAAGCTGTGGCATATATGTTTTAAATTTATTTATATTTTTATCTGTGCCTACAATTTAATTGAATTATGAGCCATTTTAGTCTCTTAACCTGGTAAGATTAGAGCCTAGCCACATTACCAGAATGTCCCATGTTCAGTCAGACATACTAAAGGTTTGTAGTTGAAGAGCAGTTACCAACTTGTAACTCCTCTGATTCTTTGATTTCACTGCTTGGGTTCGAATCTGACTGGATTGGTTGGCAGAAAAAAGGTTCAAACAATGATAATGGTATAGCAGCTTTTTTTCTTTCAAAGATATTATGAATAGTTGCTTAGGTGTCAGGATACTGTGACTGGGTGTGGTATCATTTTTGTTGTTCATGACATGTTATTTACAGTGAAGTCAGCACTATGTCTGCTTAACCTTTGTACTTGTGTAAAGCATTTAAAAAAAAAAACAACACAAAGCAAGTGAGTAAACGCAGTCTGTGGTTTGTATAAGAACTTTAGGATTAAGGATTGGTGCTGGAACAATACCACATCGCTACCCACACCCCACACCCTCACCATCTTTCTATTTTCATCACTGTTAAATGTTTTCCTATCTTAACATTCTTTCAGAAGTGAAGAACAAGAAGAAGAAAAAAGACAAGGAGAAGGATGAGAAGAAAAGTGATAAAAGTGACAGTAAAAAAGACTCCTCAAAAAATGACACTAAAAATGATAGTGACTCAAGCTCAGTTAGTAGCAAAAGCAGTGATAAACCATCATCCACATCCTCAAAATCATCACGAGATAAAGACTCTAAACATCATCATCACAGCAGTTCTAGTCGGTCAGACTCGAGCAGCAAATCGCCGAGTCGGGACAAAAAATCAGACGACGACAAGGAAGCCTCGGTACCCGGTCCGGTTAAATCAGCAGAGGATTCCCCAACTGTTCGGCAAGGAAGTGGACTCAAGTTGCATATAAAACTTGGAGGAGAGAAGGAAAAAACTGAGGGGGAGAGTGCCTCAAAGTCATCAGACTCTAACGATGCTACTAAAAAGCGAGCATCAACTGTTAAGAGACCCCCTAGTAAATTTCGTTCTACTGGTACGTGTCCGTGTAGCTTTTTAGCAAGCACGTGGATCTTATTTATAAGTGATAAAAGTTATATCATAAATATGTGTGCCAAATATTGTACCAATAAAACAGATGATTTGCTTGTTTTCAAAAAGGTGCTGTGTACTTTAATCTAAAAGCAACATCTGTGAGGAAAAGTTATGATATTAATTGGTAATTGTGGTTATTAATATAGTAAAATTGTGGTTAATAACTTAAAAATATAGTTAAATTATGGTTTTATTTGGGTTGAAGTATAAACACAATATTTATTCACATATGACAAAATTTTGAAGCTAAAGTACAGTTAAATATGAATAACCTATTAATGAATTTAAGTTTTCTTATTAAATATGGTATACTACACTTAACAAGTAAATGTAAATGGCAGTGGTAAAAGAAAAATGGTTTTAACACAAATACAATAACATATGATGATAAAAGTGGTTCAAAGTGTCATTGAATTATGGTCATATGATAAATACACTCATTACATTTGGGATTATTTCAAAATAGCTAGAATAAATAAAAAAAACAATACACATGTATTGATCATAATTAATCACTGATAGTAATAAATTCATTTAATAATCAGATATATAAGTAATTTGTAAACTTAAATTGCAATTTAAATAGGGGGGTTTAAATGGTAAACATATGAACATACTTAAAAATACAAAAAATCATGTAAGTGTATAAAAAAACACATGACAATAAAAAATATATTTAAGCATTTATTAAAAAATTCACATTTGGAAGGAAAAAAGCATGACGGGATAATGTAAGTAAATCTAATTACAAAACCTCAAATGTCATCTGATTTTGGGATAGATGAATGGAATAAAGTAAAAACACAGGCACACACACACAAAAAAAATAATTTTTTGTGTGATTATGAGTAAAATGGGAAATGACCTAAGGATTTTATTTGAACTGTTAAAGTGATGTAAAATATTTGGATACTTTCATGATTAAGATGACCTAAGCAGAAATCAAATATGGATCGGAATAAAGTAAAAGTTAATCATATTTTTGTGACAAGTATTTCAGTCAAGTATTTTGTATTAATATTCCCATCTGTCTATTCATTTATCCTAAATATTACAATGTCCATAAAATAAAAGCATTAAGTGTTTGAGAAAAAAAAATATTAGAAGTTGTGGGAATATACTCTGGTTTAATCTGCATATGAATTTACCAGTATCTACTTATGGTAGAAAATAATGCATTCCTTAACAAACGATGTCTTGCAGAGAGTTAAGATAACTTGACCTTGTGTTAATATGCAGCGCATTTTGCTACTATAGTCAGTACAATGATTGCTGCTTCTGATTTAAGTTCATAAAAAAGGACCAAATAAATTGCATTACATTTTATTTTAAAGAATAAATAGCTTATTTAAATTCACACATACTATTGAAAACTCTTAAATGGAGTTTATTACATAACAAATAATACAGTGTGATAGTATGATACATATAAATGGGGAAAAAAGTCAATACTAAAAAAATTCAAGATTAGATATTCAAGAACTAATGATTAAAGAAGCATTAAACAAATTTTAAAAAAAATCTACCTATTGGTAAATGATGCAGTACTGCCATATTCATTTAGACATTTGATTAAAAAACAAACACAATTGCATCGGAGAAAAATGTAATACAACTAGTAATGAGTAGACAGACAATCATAATCAGTTTTATCATGAACTGCATATTTTTATTGTACACTTTCTCTGGGAGTGGTAGCTCATGGCTAAATGGGTTGAGTTGCTGACTTCCTCAACCTCTTGCCATGTGTGTTCTTGTCCAATTCAGGCTGAGAACTTTTATATAGGCTAGTCCGTTAGCTGACCTACAGTGTGCCGGTGGTTCTACCCAGGCATTGATCTGGTGTTATCTACCAATAATTGCTGGACATCGCCATTATTATTGTAATTGTGTTCAAGCAATACAGGGTATATTTAGATCAAACTTTACCTTAGTAAGTATTAGTAATTATTGATTAATAAAATAAACCTGTTCATGGTTTAAAGTAAGGGGGGTAACTTTCAAGTTAAGCTTTCTTGCTGCCCTATGGTGCTTTAGTATTCTATGTTGTCATTCTATCGTCTGTCACCATCAAGTTTTTCTTAATCGGAAATGTATTACAGATTTTTATTTCCATGATACTTTCAAAAAGTAAAAAAAAAAGTAAAGATAATATAATCAATTCACATTTCATAATTATTTCCTAATAATTATTTCCTAAATGATTTTATGTATGTACTTGACTTTTATTTGCTAAGGAGTCTAAAACAATATAGGATCTTTATTAATTTATTGGCAAAGCAAAAAATAACTTATAATGAAGTAAATTGTAAACCAAATGAAAATTTTCTATGCAAATAATTTAAAATATTTTAAAAGTAAATATTGCTGCAAGTCTAAGTTGGAGCAAAATTTACATGAGATGAGGTCTTTCAGGAGAGTTCTAGTTCTAATCATTTTTTTTATCAATATTATCTACTACATCATATTGACTATAGATGACTGACTCTCTGCAATATATAAACATATCTGCATATGTGAACAAAACAATAATTAACTCCTAAATAAGAATGATCCTTCATTTGCCATTAGGATATTTATCAAACTACATTAAACATTTTAAAGATTCATTAACATACATGTGAATCCCCAGTGAGTATGAAGCTTCATTGTCAAAGACATTTAAAGACAAAAATGCATACAAAGATGAACTAAACTAATTAAACATGAATGTCATTTTGGTTAAAGTTCAGATTCATACTTAGACAAACTAACTTATCTTAAAATGAAAGCTTAGTCTGCTGACATTCTTATTAAAGGGGTGGTCATGTGACAGGATAACCCAGTGATAATGTGACTGGGTGTGGTATCTTATCAGGTGTTCCCAGCATGCTGTCACATTGGTGTTTTTCTAAATGTAAACATTCTCTCTGTTGGATAACATTAAGAGTGTTTGAACGTAACAAAAAGGAAAATCACTGTTGTATAGAGTACTTGATTTATGTATAGTTTTGGATGTGGATTAAAAAAACAATAGCTATAAAACATACTAAAATAAATTTCTAAACCAAATATGTACATCAAATTATTACTATAATATTACTACCTTTTATTATTTTTATACAAATCAGAATTCTCACAAAAGGGATTATAAACTGCAAACTTAAGAGATTGTAAGATGTATAAAGTAAGCAGGAATAAATATTTTACTATTTTACCAACAAAAAAATAAAACATGGGATGGTGGAGTGGGGTAAAACAAACATAATTTTCATAGAAAACAGCAACTTAGAGTATACAAAAAACACCACAAATTATCATTTAAATATTTTATTGGTTATTCAGCAATGTTGAGTCACATAATGTATGTATATAAACTAAGTGTATATAATCTGAGTTAAAAGCAACAACAAAGCTAGTCAAATAGTAAATTTGGCATTATTCCACCTTTATCACATGTCCTACCTGTATTTAATAAACCAAATGTCATTTGAAAAAAAGATGAAAAGTCTACATAACTGATCATTGGTATCACCAAAAATTGAGCTACTAAACTATAAACTGATAATTTTTATTTGATCAGTCCTAGGCAAATAGTGTAGCTGCTATTGGGAGTTGTAAGGGTCTATGCTATTTGCTGCTGTTTATGCAGCAATACATTAAGTTAGCTTTGCAAGAACTTTTTAATCAATCAAAATAAGTAAATGTACAATTGAAGAACATATGCAGCAGGCCATGAGTTAAAATCCATTTTTTATTTAAAAATATATTAGGCAATTTGTTAATTTGTAAAAGGAATTGGAAAATATGATAAATCTGTACATAAAAAGTCCTCAAACATTTTCCTGTGGCATTAATTTTGTATTTCCTCTTAATTAATCATTTATTACAATATAAGATATCTCTGTTTCTTGACAAACATGTTTCAAATGTAGAAAACATCATGATCGAAGAGGTTACATAATTTCTTTGTTTCACCTCTAACCCATATAACCTGGTACTCAAAATCTTTTCAATGAGACATTTTAATGAGTTTCAATATTATAATGTTTGGCTGAGAATGATGGGATTTATTGTCAATTTAGATTTATGTCCATTGTCTGGAGCTCTGTTGATTTTTTCCCTTAAAGGTAATGTGTTCTATGTATATATGCAGGTTTAGAAGATGCAGCAGTACCTTCAAAATTGGTCAAACCTGTTAGTGCTACAGATGCCAGCAAAGCTGTCCCAAAACGTCTGGGGTAAGTGTTGCAATTGAAGTCAATAAGGTGGGCGATTCGAATAATATTTCACTAAAATGTTTACCTTTATTTAGAAATATGTGTATTAGAGATTGAACACATAAAATTTTTGGAATTGAATGTTCTACCCCAGTCAATATGCTCACTCCTTATGAAGTTTCACATCATGCTTTTACAAATTGATGGAATTTCTTTTTATCCCTTAACTGCTAAATAATGCAAATTGCAGTCTTGTATTTCCAACTCTCCTTACAAAATACAACTTAAATAAGATTTTCTTACTACTTTTTCCTTTGTAATCAAATCTTTAATTATTTTTTATATTGTTTACAGATCAGATTTGAAGCCTGAGGGACCGCTGAAGCGAGCCCGAGCGACGATGCCTCCACCCCTAAGTGTTCCATCTCCTACACTATCCACTCCATCCATAACTACACCCACAAGCACATCACCTGTCTCACCCAGTGAGCTACATGGAAAAATTAAACTCATACCTGCTCGGCCTAAACGTAAGAATTTTTATTTGTTTTAACTTTTTAAATGAAATAATTAAAATTAACAACTGTATACAATAAATTTCAAGAGAAGCAGTTTTGGGGGGATTTAATTGTTATTAACTTTTTAGTTTTTTATTTATTTTCAAGTGGAGTTTATGCTTTATTCCTTATAGGTGATTATGAAATAAGTTTATTTTCCATTCTTTGGCTTATGAATATAATAATTGAAAAAAATGATAAAATTATGGAAAAAGACAGCTTTCCATACTATGTGAATATGATTGTCACACAAAAAAGCAACATTATCAACATTAGGAGACTAAACAAGACATTTATTTTACATAACTGTAAAAGAGTTCATAAAAAGAATGTTTTGTTAACTTGTTTAAAATGTTTTATATGGGTCACTCGTTATGTGCACTAAAAGTTTGGACAATATCAACATAAATTTAAAAACTTTTTTTCCCCCAACAGATCAGGGAATATTTAAAATTGAGTTTTTTTATATGGAATGACATATAACATCTTCGCTGACTCTGGAGACTTAGGATTTTATTTGCACTTATCCATATAAGAAATCAGTGTCCATCATCAACTTCATACTGGCATCAAGTTGTCACGGGTGATTTAAATTTCTATAACAGTGATTTTAATTTTTATTACATATTTTATGCAGAGGAATAAGTTCCAAGGGTGTTTTAAATCTTTATCTTTTTTGTGCTTATTAAAACATACACTTAATTTCAAGTAAATTTATTATATTCTAGCCACTGTGATACATGAAAGCTCTGGCTTCATGGACAGTCTCACCACTACCTCACGTCAGTATGGCACCATTAAGAAGAAGCGGAAGCTGTCAGCTGGTGGCATGCCCCAAGCCCCTCAAACAACCTCAGGCTCCTCCCCCTCACCTGGCAACAAGGTGCCCAGTACCCCGCCCAGTCCAGTGTCACCAACTCAAGCCATCGCCAAAAGTCTTCCATCTGTTCCCTCAGTGAGTATTTGTCGTTGGGTTTTTAATTGCTTAAACTTTTTTCATTTGCTTCTTCTGAATTCTATAATGTGCTGTAAACTGGCCCAAGTAAATTCTAAAATTAGTTCCAGATATAAAATGCCATGAGTTAAAACCTGAGTTATGTCATACCATTTCTAAAAAATCATATCCTAAAGCAAATGATTTACTCTGAAAAAAAAAAGACTTTTAAGTTGGTAGTAATGGCTTCCCTTCTAACAATCGGGGCTAAGGGGACAGCATTACGCCTGACTCGTCAGTGTCAGTATAATGGACCGGTCGGGTTCAGTCCCTGGGCACCTCATAAATGCCCCTGTGCTATGATGATAGAAATGTTGTGCACAGTATCGGCAAAAATGCCAACAAATCACTCACTCTGAAAAAGCTGAACAGAAATAGATTAGGCCTAGAAAAATGGATCTTATTCACAAGCTACAACTCATGGCCAAGTGGTATGAATCTCCATTTTATATCCTCAATCACACAGTGTGTGGGTTTGAGTCCTGGTCGGGCAATGATGTCCCATGTGGGCTTGTCTTTTTGCTGACCTAGGCTGCTCTTGTGATTTAGCACAGGCAATTGTCTGCGACCTTCCACCAAGATAGCTTGATGTTTCCAATATGCTATAATTGCTTCTCTGTGATGTATTTGCAAAACTGATATTTAAGAAAATCCTAGTAACCATTTGCATTACCTGATGTTAACTTATTAACAAAAAAAATAAAAATAAAAAATTAATGAAATTATTAGGTTAAGAAAGCACAATTGTTTAACTATATTTTTGTTGTCACCAGTTCTACAAGGATACCCAGCAAGAGAGTGAAGTTGCCATGGAAACAGAGGAGGATGCTGGAAAGGAGAGAACGCCAACGCCCACTGATGAACTAGAAAATGAAGGAGAGACAACAGAGGAGGTCATGGATACCAAAGAAACAGACAACAAGCAACAAGGTATAGTTCGACATTCCAGTTTCCACTCAATGTAAAGTCATACTTTAACTATTCTGGTATCATTTTTTTAACCTTTTTCAATTCTTGAAATTTAATTTTAAAAATATTTATTGGAGGACTTCATCGCCCAAGTAATAGCATAAAATTGTCTTGTTGACCATAATTGACAAAAAAACAGCAAAAAAAACACTCCACAAACGTTGGAATCAATTTTATAGATCCTACAAAACAGCTGATCTTATTCAGTTTATGTTATACTATACTTATGTTATACTATGAAATATTGTGAAGAAAGAGTGCAAATAGTTTTAGCAATAAGATCCAAGTGTTTTAATTTATGGAAAGTTTATTTCTCTGTATGCAGTATTTATTACTCTATAATTACTTTCAGAAATAAAACAAAGAAAGAATATGAGTTTGTAACATTTTTATGGTAACTTTATCATACATAAATAAAGTTTGTAAACGGTTTAAGAAATTTGAACGGATGATTCCAATTCAAGAAAAGTTTATTTTTCAGTGTGCAGTTATTTATATTAGATATATTATTTATACTGTTGTTTTTCTAGTTGAGAAGGAGCGAAGCATATCACCTGAGACAGTTGGCTCTACTAAAGGCCTGCTAACAACTGGAGCAACCAAGAGGAAACGGGCCAAGAAATCTGTACAATGGAAGGCAGACCATGATCTCCATGAATATTTCTACTTTGAGCTGGATGAGGATGAGAGGGGTTAGTGTTTGTCACCTTGATTATATCCAAATTCATATTCATTTAGACTCTTTGTTGTTTTTTATCTTTAAAGTAGAGTTCCCTAAACAATTTCCTTATGTTTAGAATACTTTCCTTATTCTTACTCCTAATACAGTTTAAACTAAGAAATGTCCTTCCATTGTAAGGATATCTTTTTTCAACAATAAAGGCAATTCCTTTTTTAATTGAGAAAGAATAAACTTGCGATTTATTTTTTGATATGACCCAAAAGCTGAAGAAAGGGGTTTATTTATATATATTTTTATGAAGATTATCCACAAGTCTCAACTAAAAACATACTCTGAAATATTAATAACAAATACAGAAAAGACTTAAGGACAAAAGATTTTAGTTATTTTTTTATATCAGTGGTTCTAGCACCTAATTATCTACCGGCCACAATGGCTCAGGTGGTAGAGTGTCAGTTTGCAGATTGAGAGGTCGTGGGTTAAAACCCGGCAGGGTCAAACCAAAGACTTTAAAGTTGGTAGTAGTGGCTTTCCTCATAACAATCGGGGCTAAGGGGACGGCATTACGCTGTGTTAGTGTCAGTTTAATGGACTGGCCAGGTTCAGTCCCTGGGCACCTTATAAGTGCCCCTGTGCTATAATGATAGAAATGTCACTGCACAGTATCGGCAAAAAATGCTAGCTAATTCCATCCCATCCCTAATTATCTGAGAATTATCATCACCACTTTTAAAGTAGGTTCTGATACCTGTTAGAATTTTTTTTTGCTATCTGCCCTTCTTATTTCTTTATTTTAATGTAACAAAAGGCAGTCACTAAAATTTAGACGGACAAATAAATTTGTTTAGCAGTTAAGTATTCATTTGTTCTTTTGTGCATGTGTACTACACGCATTAAGAAAAATAAAAAGACTTAAATTGAGCCCAGTAATTATTTATTGTTCTTATGTATTTTATTTTATCCTTTATTATTCCTAAATGTACTCTTCTTTTAAATATATCAATGATGAATTTGAACAATTTGATTTATGAGCAGAAAAAAACTTTTGTTATAATAATTTTCTAATCTTGTTTTGCAGAAAATGTCAACCGACCAAAAGACTTTATTACTGCCAAGAAACAAGAAATGATCAGTGACAGAAAGGTGTGATAAGAAAAACTTTTTTTTATTGCAGTTTTGGGTCAAATTCTCATTATCTTTCTAAACTGTGTAATTTTATGAAATTTAACAAGCCTGAACCCGCCAAATAATTACCATTGAACTTTTTAAAATGAAAAACACAGTTTACTGTTTTGATTACATAGTCAGTCTTTGCTTGTTTTAACCCCATTTAAATTCAAGATAAAAGTATTAATGTTTAGTAGAATTTGTACCATATTTTCAGTCTGTACGTATTTCTTCTACCTTAGTTTATCAGCTCTGAAATATTTTCATCATTGCAATGTTAAGTGCAGCAAGGAATTCTTTTGATCTTATTCTAGTTGTTTTCATTGCTTATTTTGATTCATTGTTTTTGTTACTAGGTTATGGAAACAGCCCGACGTCTTGGACATGACAACATGCTGGAACAAATTATGGTAAGGCTGTTACCACGGTAACTGTTTTTACTTGACACAATTATTTTATTAAGTGTTTTTGAAAGCCTCATTAGGAATATACATTTCATTGTGTTATATGAGAGTAAAGTTCTCCTGTGATGATTAAAAAGTGCACTCTAGTTTAAATGGAACATAAGAATTATACAAAAGAGTGTAAAATCATACCAAAAATCTCCATCTGTCCCTTATCAGTTGTCATTATAATTTGTTTTATGCTACCAGTTCTGTTCTTATATTTGTCTGCATTTTTCTTGCACCAATAATAGTGCATTTTTCTTGCACCAATAATAGTGCATTTTTCTTGCACCAATAATAGTGCATTTTTCTTGCACCAATAACAGATGACCCTAATTGTGTTGAGTGCATTAAATAATTTATAAACTCAAAACAATATTGACATATGCAGGCTCTTCCTGCAGAAGATAGATTTTTGTGTGTGTGCAATATTTGACCAACAAAAAAAACTATATAAAGTGACTATGAACTGCATTAAAAAACAAACATAATTTATCTTAACATCAGTATCAACCTATATTATTTGCTGGAATTAAATCAAAAACCATTATTGCGACTTTCATCTTGGTATGTAGCTGAGCATATTATGTTAGTGAAAGGATTAAATGCTGTAAATCACATTTGTCCCTTAATTTCCTCCTAACAGTGGTACCGACCTAAACTTTTCGCGGGCATCAAACCATTTGAGAGTGGTAAAGAGAGCATAGAGAGGGCCATCCAGAGAGCCAGAGAGCAAGGGGTGCTGCAGGCATTGTTCTTTAACAAGGATATGCTCCCGGACAGTCCCAAGGAAGCCGATCTGGAACATACGGAACACATGGAGGTCAAGACCATACCACTAGAGGATGTAAGTAAATACAGTAGTGACCAGACCTGGTAGCACAATTGGTAGAGCATCGGCTCAAGGTACAAGAGGCCCCGGGTTCGATCCTGGGCCGCAACATACCAAAGTTGTTAAAATTGTAGTGTTATAGTTCCCTTGTTAACGCTCAAGCAAATCTAAGGGTTGTTCCATGACTGGTTGGCCAGGTGTCAGGATAATGTGACTGGGTGTGGTATCATGCCAGGTGTTCACGGCATGCTATACACGGTGAAATCAGCCATCTCTAGATAACGGAAATACAGTTGGTGGGATGATAAATCCAATAAACATAAATACAGTAGTTGGGGAAGTTTGTTCATAACCCATGGTGTTAAAATAGTTAATTTAGTGAAATCTAGAGCAAGTGAAAACAGCTAGTCTTTTTGATGAAATCCAGAGCTTTTTGTTGATGTAAGTGAATAATAGTTGGTGAAACCTGGTCCTCAACATATAACCCTTAACATTGCTTAATGAGTACAGTCATGTGTATGTGAATGATAAAAATGATTTTGTTAATGGAGTGACATTTCTTCCGCAGCCGTACACACATATTGAAATGTTTCGCCGCTATCTTCATGTCATTTTGCACAAAAGACTCAAGAAAGATAACGTATGATAATTGTTTTGAAGTTGGAATGTTATTGTTGAGATACATCTTATATTTGTGTATGTGTTACTATGTTGTTGTCATGATTTTATCTATTCTCTATCATTGTTGGCTCATTTTCTGGAATTTTTTTCATCATGATCATCATCTCACCATTTTTCCAGCATTGTTGCGTTTATTAGTATGTTGCTTTGATTTTCTTTTGTCAATTTACCCATTATTGAACCTCATAACATTATATTTGGACATTGAATCATGTACATTTTGTTTAAGTGTTATTAATAGTCATTTCAGTCAATATTCAGAGAAAAATAAAGCATACATATTTTATCTGTTTCAGTGGAATAAATAAATATTTGCATATTGTATTGATTTTTTAAAGTTTGCTAAATGTTCTTAACCCTTTCAGTTGTTTTTAATTAAATGTAAGATCTTAGCCATATTTTGAAAATCAACAGACATGTATTCCTTGCTTGTTTTATATTTCCCATTTACATAATCCTCAGTCACCACAGACATCTCATTAAGGTTTAATATCCCTCTTTATTGACACATAATTAATGTATACCCATGTATATTTACCAGGTATCTGGAGGTGATGAGTTCTTGTACAACTATGAGGAACACCCTCAAGCCGTGCTCAAGCCCCCCACTCCAGTAGTTTCAGCACCCATTGATTTGATGCCAAATCTTCAGCAGCAGCCTCCACTGCAGAATAATCATCATCCACAGCAGCAGCCACCAGCGATAGGAATTCCACCGCCAGCTCAACCAGGTCTGACGCTGCCACCCGGCTTGAATCTGCCGCCAGATCTGATGAATCTACTTAATCAGTTACAGAACACACCCACCAATCCTAATGATCCAGTCATGGCACATGTGCAGCAGATTGTTAACAATATTATGGTAAGTCATTCTGGTAGTAAAAAGTTTCCAAAGCATCATTTTTACTAGACTTGAAAAAGGTAATAGTAAATCAGTTGTTTTAATTAAGCACACAGGGTAGATCTTTAAATTGTTGACTGCGTCACTGTGGTGTTTCACATGGTTAAAGCATGCTCTGACAATTAAATTTTGCTAGTTTTATGACGAAGATAATCATTCATGTTTATTTAATGTTTAAAACATCTAACAACTGAAATATGATTATGATGTGTATCTCAAACAAATATAAAAATTTGCATAAAACATTTGCTTAAAAAATGGCTGTTGTAGCTAGTTATCATTATTGATCTGTAAATTGAGTTGCACAAAGTTTTATTCACAGCTGGTTTTACTTGTGGATTTTCACTGTAATTATCCTTTATTTCAGTGTGGAGGCAATGAACAGAGTTATGAACAGCTGCAGCAGATCCAACAGATAATGAATTCCCAAATGGGTAAGCAGCTTTGTAGAATGTTATGTATATATTACATCAATATATATATGAATGATCATTGCATAAGTTTGTGTATTATTATTTAATATAATTAATCAAAATGATACTTGTTTTTGCCTGTAGGAGTATGAAATTATCTCAATGGTTATTGATGGGAGACTTAAAAACAAAAACTGGCCGCAATAGCTCAGTTGGTAGAGAGTCGGCTTGCGGATCGGGAGGTCGTGGGTTCGAACCCCGGCCGGGTCTTACCAAAGACTTTAAAGTTGGTAGTAGTGGCTTCCCTCCTAACGCTCGGGGCTAAGGGGACAGCATTACGCCTGACTCGTCGGTGTCAGTATAATGGACTGGCCGGGTTCAGTCCCTGGGCACCTCATAAGTGCCCCTGTGCTATAATGATAGAAATGTCGCTGCGCAGTATCGGCAAAAATGCCGGCTAATCCCTAATCCCTAAAAACAAAAAGTCTAGATCCAGAAAGAGCACTTTTTTTCTGTGAGCTTGGTCTCAGTCTACATCACCTGTTTTAGCAAGACTCTTTTTGTACTTAAATGCCTAATAGCTTCATAACTGTGGAAGGAATTTATCAAATAACCCACCTTTTCCTATGTACTCTCTCCAGGCCTGCCCCCTGATGGTATGATGCAAGGACCACCCCCTGGTATGCCCCCAATGGGGATGGGACCCCCCGGTGGGCCTCCGATGGGCCAGAGGTCAGCACTGCTCGGTAACGCCCCTCCTGGCTTCATGCCACAGAGGCCCCCTATGGGAGGACCACCCAATAGGTTTGGACCACCAGGTAATTATCTTTATTATACATAGTGTTAACATTTATGTTAGATTTATCATTGCTAGTAATGCTCACTTTAAGCTCTAGTTTCATCACATTTAAATAGAAAGCTGCTTGTAGTTTAAAAGTTAACAACTGTTATGAATCTCCCTGTGTGATATGTTTTTTCACATGTCTATGTCAAACTTATTTGTATTTATGTACAATTAATTTCTTTAATCTTTCTACGTGACAGAAAATCTTTACAAGACTTAGCAGTTCTCCTTGTTGAAAGTTAGTTTCATTTATCTGAATCATAGTGCATTGATTGTAATTGAAAATGACCACACTAACCCTAATTGTCTTCATAAAATGATTTTTTTTTTTTTTAATCTACAATAATTAGTCAGAAAACAATTTTAAACATATGATGGACCAGACCTGGTAGCGCAATCGGAAGTGCGTGGACTCCAGGTACAGTAGGCCCCGAGTTCAATTCCGGGCCATGACATACCAAAGTCGTTAAAATGGTAGTAGTATAGCTCCTTTGCAAACGCTCAAGCAAATATAAGGGTAGTTCCACAACATTCTTGGCCCGGTGTCAGGATAATGTGACTGGGTGTGGTATCATGCCAGGTGTTCACAGCATGCTATACACAATGAAGGCAGCACTATATCTGCTTCAAGTGGACACCATCTCCAGATAACTGAAATACTGTTAGTGGGATGATAAACCCAATAAACAAACAAACATTATGTTGACTGTCATTGTAACCCTGTGCTTTCTGTTTCAGGTAACTGGGGCAACCAGAACATGGGAGGACCGCCCCCTCGGGGGTTTATGAGGGGGCCACGACCTAGCAGAGGAGGACGGGGACGAAGCAGAGGTATGTTGAGGGGGATTTAGTTACATTTTATTCAAAATTACTTTATAAGTTTTCACTTAAAACATGTTTAAAATACAACCAATTCTTAGGATTAATATACTTGTCACTGTGTATTGGTTTGCTTGATAATTGAAATAATTATTCTTATTAAATACTTGGCTTGGCTTTATCTAATCAGTTGAATTTAATTACTATTACCAAATGGTTTTTCCTTCTAATGTTAACAATAATTTTATTACCTTTAATAATCATTTTTTATATATTTTTTATCATATATAAAAGGGCTAGTTTAATCGAGGAGCAATCATCCTATGAACTATATTTAAGTGGCAATCGTCCCCAGAGTCAGTTAAGGACTTGCAAAAAAAGTCACTTTTAAGATATGGGGCAAATTATTCATTCTAATATTTATTAGAAAGACGTGTACATCTGTATACTATATTGTTTGAGAAAGACCAAAATATGATACAAATAATTTCCTTGTTTTTCAGTTTTATGTCGCCATTTTGCTGGTGGCAGTTGTAGGATGGGAAATGAATGTGGCTTCCTGCACCCAGGAGTCAATGGACCAATGTTACCTAATTTTAATCAACCAATCAATGAGGAGCATGGAAACACGTGACCTGATCTGACCAATCAGGGTAGAGAATACCCTTAAATCAACCAATCAGAGAGGATCAGGGAAACATTAGATCTTCTGTGACCATTCAGAGTAGAGAACCAACCAGCCAATCACAGAGGAGTCACATGATCTCATTAAGCCAGTCAGGGACGAGAATCACTCGCCCAAGGTCAGAGTTGAAAAAGAGTCCAATAATTCGGCGAGTCAGTCGAGATGGAGGATGAGTCATATGCAGAAAAAGAAGAACCGGTACTAGACTTAACCGTCATAGTATTCATAGAGAATTGAAAGCGTAATGCCTGCTTTGAATCTTCTAGAAAACACTTATGTGGAAACTATTATGTATGGTTCTTTTATCTGAGATGAAGTGATAGGTTGGTGTTGGATTCTGAAAAAGGAAGTGCTGTGAGTTCAAACTTTTATTGGTAAAAGAGAGTTGGACAGTGCTGGAAGTGTTTTCTAGTTTGAGGAGGAGTTGTTGGATGCTTTAGTTTAAAAGAACTGTTTGTTGACAACTAACTTGGAATTTTAGTTTAACAGATAAAACTTAATATGGAAAAACATATTGATACAACACCCACTGGTTAAAATGGAGTAGAAAGTCAAGCACATTCAAAACGGATCCAATGGGAGCAATGAGATTTTTAAGAGACCAATGAATGTTTGTTGACATTTGAAAAGTAAGGTGAGGACATTTAAAGACATGACTTGGAAGTTCATGGAAATAAATTGAGTTACAGATAGTAACTAATGAACATGTTACTTGATTAAAAATGACTAAAACTAAATGTAATCATGGAAGTGTAAAGAAACTGACATTTGGAAAAAATTCCTGGTTTATAGGAATATCCTTGCACACATAAATTGTGCAAATTTTACTGTGTTAGCATACAGGCTGCCATTAGAAGAGGTAATGACAAATGTGTTCATGATAATTTGAGGTGTAAATGCATGAATACGAAAGTCTCGAAGCAAAAATATGACCTATTTAGCTTGCAGACTCTAAACTTTACTTTACCTCTAACCTATTCTTATTAAGAGCCAGTATAAATGTATAAAAGTTAGGTATTTTCTAACAACTTCCTGCTAACTACATGCTAGCTAAAGTAAATTGATGTTTTGGAGGTGTATGCTGGTTTATCTGTACCTAGACTATTTTGCCTACAGCAGGCCTCTGAGACCATTCTAAAGGATCTGATTGGTTGCATTTGAAATGAAATTAGAGATCGGGCCAATCAATAGATTGTGATGATCTTAGATTTAATTTTATAACTTCAGCCTCATCAATTCTTGTGTAAGTTTTATTTGTACAAAATGTGTGACATCAGCTGTTTGTGCTATCTTTTTGTGATTAATTCACATGCTCAATGGAAGGTTAGGTTTTTTAGTGCCAAAAGTAGAAAATAATAAAAGTCTGTATGTAAAAAAAAAAGGGTTGAAGCCAATAAATTTGCAGGTGTTCCAAATAAGAAATCATACAGTATTATATGACGTACAAACAACGGGGTTGAAGATGATGGAAAAGAAGCTGTTTCTGTCAGGTGATATATGCAATAATTCTTAAACTATCGCAATTGTGTGGTAATCATGAATATTGTCACATTGACACAATTCTGATAAGTTTGCACAATTTACAGTTTTAGGGGAAATAAAGGATGAAACAGGAGATATATATAATTACCAAACCCAATCATGTGGACACACATGAGCATTGTCACATTGAGATGATTCTAATGAGTACCAGGTATAGGAATTGGAAGTGAAATTAATAAAATATACAGGTAATATACAAGTTTATTTGGGTATGTTTTTTGTTTGTATTTTTTTAACTGCAGCTCATACAAGTTTATCAAAAGCATCAAACAATAATAGGCTATATGGTTGTTGATTTTCATTTTTCATATATTAGTCAACTTTCTGTATGTATTTTGTATGTGTAGAGGTTGCATGTATGTGTAAATTTTTGTTATATTTGTAGTTATTGCCATTTTCTATGTTTTTGATCATGATCAATGCTGATGTTTTCTATTAAAAAGGAGACTATGACTATGAAAAAAGTATTAAAATATGAAATATTTCCATTTTTTTGTTTTCTCATGAACCATTGGGTATATTTTCTATCTTAAAATGCTTATGAAAAAATGCAGTATTGGTATTAACGATAGTAATTAGGACAATGGAATGATTTTAAAGTTAGATATAGGAAGAAAAAAAAGAATATTTTTTCTAAAATAACATTTTGGGATAAGGAAAAAAGCACAAAAAACATTTTTTTTTTTTTTTTTGTAATTCATTATTCTACATTACAAAAACAAGCATTAACAAAACTTTCTATAAAATCTATAAAAAAATAAAATCCTATGAGCTACGAATATCACATCATGCCATAAACCTGGAAATCTGGGATCGTATCCAGAAAGTATCTTAGTTATTTCTCATTTAAACTAAGAAAGTTTCCTTAACATTAGAAAAAATGCCCTTTGATAGCACTGAACTGCTAATGCTAAGAATTAAAAGGTTTATGAATAGTACAAAAAAGGAATTTAGATAATAGGAAAGGTAATATTTTAAAATTTATGGAAATTTATTAGTGAAAAAAAGAAATAGCTAAGATTCGTGATGGGTACGTCCAATGGTGTGCACTCAATAAGAACTTATGTTAAAACGAGCAGAAATAATCTGGATTCCTGCGTTGCATTTTCAATGGCATCAAGCATAAAGGGCTCTTAGCCAAATTCATAGCAAATAATAATCAAACCTTTGTAAATGAGCAAACTGAACACACACCTTTTTAAACAATCTCATAAAGGTTCTTCAAGCTTTACCCAACACTTCAAAAATACATGTAGTCCTGTCTATTAGATCAATGGTTCCTTGGCTGTCCTTGAAATCTGTTTACTTAACCATGTATTTGCAAGAATCACCATTCTCACCATGAACATAAAAACACCACCCTTATGTTGTTTCCAGCAAAGTTTAAACTGGTTTATCCATTAAGTACAAGTATAATGCACATGGCAAACAGTAACGCAAAGGAACACAGGATGTTGTGAAACTGTTTGTGAGCACTTTGCCTATCTATGAAAACAAACTTTCAAAAAGGGGAGGAGTTCCATACAAATAGTGGAGCCATCTATTTAAAAAATATCAGTATTCTCCATTTTGTTCATTATTAAATGCATTATTTAAATCAATCTTTAACAAAAAAGATTAAATGACTCATTCTGTTTCTAATCTGTGTATACCAACATGAAGATTATGATTATAAATATACTGACCATAAATAAATAAAAATAACTCTTCATATACTCGTACCAATTTGTAACTTACTTCCCCGTCATCGCATGGGATCAAGTCCTCGCCATGCCAAAGAATTTTGTAAGAATTTGGGGGCTGTCATGGTTCATCCTAGATAGCCAACAGTATTCTTCCACCAATTATAGCTGGACATTGCAAGTATTACCATAATTTTATCAGTGCAGTGTAGCTTAAAATTATACAAATTTGTTTCTAACGTGAATTTTTTTCCTGAACAGGACGTAATTGGAGAATATGGCAAAATATGCGAACAGTATCATGTCCCCCTTCTGAGAAGACTTGTCACTGACCATGGACAATTTACCATGTTCTGATAGCACCTTTATCACCAACAACATCCCATACCTCACATCGATTATGTTTCACTGTAGCTGCTGCTATCGTGAAAAGCATTTCACCAATTTGTAAAAATGTTTCATACAATTTAAATGTAACAAAATAATATTCTTTTAGAATAAACATTCTTTCGACTTAAACATTAGAAAAAAACTATAATGATATGCTATTTTAAAAGAAACAAAAATATCAAAATGTAATAATCTCGTTTAATTCTCATTCATCAAGGCTATTGATGATTTTCTGTTATGGTGAGTGGTTGCTGTGATCTCTGAAGATAAGATTGCAAAAACATGATTTCCACTGGATGATTCATTGTTTACACATCATTTTATACTATAATAAAATTTATAGTTATCACCGGTTCAATTGTGTGCATGAATTATGAATACAGTCACTAATCACATACAAGCACGCACACACACACACACACAAACAGACAAACAAACACACACAAAAGGGAATTCAAGTGAGTAAACACAATACATTTTTTTCAAATATGTAAATATTTAAGATTAAAGCTATTTTCTGAATGTTTTCCTTTCAAAAATGTGTAATCATAATGACAAAATAAAAAGAAAAAATGAAATTCTTGCCATCAAAAAATTCATTATCTTCACAAAAATCACTTTCATTCCATATTGTAAAGTATTAATAATAATCATTATCTTCACAAAAATCACTTTCATTCCATATTGTAAAGCACTAATAAATAGATGGATATCTATTTTGTACATTTTAGTGCTTTAAGTTTAACATTGGACTTTCTTTTAACCCTTTACTTGCTGAAAACCTCATTCACCCCAATAAAGATGGTATCTGACAGTTTGCCTATATCAAATACATGTTACAATATCTTAACGACTGCTTTGAGGAATAAAGGGCATAATTTATACACAAACTCATACTTTAGTCAAAGTTAAGATGATTGCGAACAATACCTATATTGCTAGAAAGCAAAATTGTTAATCTCTCTAAATGTTTATTCTTTCCAAATCTATAAATAAGCACGATAGTAATTTCTGCTAAAAATAGATATCAACGTCAGAGCGGACTACCTGTATAAAAATATAACATAATCTCAAAAGTAAGCTGTCACATGGTTTTCTAAGTTCAAAAACAGCCATCTCTGCAGCGTGGCTCAGATAGGAAATACTTGTTTGCAAGGACAAGTGGGGATTTATGCTTTAATGTTCACACAGACCTAGGACATCAGCGAACATCATTTTGCAGGACCTTTTCAGGTAACAATGATTTATTTCGTCGCGAAAAAAATATTTGGTTCAAACTGTCTGATACCATCTTTAACATACCCCGACCTTATGATGTTTCCAGCAAGTAAAGGGTTAAAAATTTAAAATCTAAAACATAGCGGTACTCAATAAACTACAAACGTCATTGCCTAACATGACACAGTTAATAAATAAAACTGTAAACATTTACTGAGCCAAGAAAAAAGTGTTTGAAGTATTATGCAAAAAAAACCAACTTACACACACATGTTTAATATAAACAATTATGGTATAAGGGCCCTAGTTTCTTGTTATTATATATTTACCCTTGATTCAATAAAAATAAGAAGGCATGGCAGAGAGCATGTTCATTAAGCAAGAAAACCTTAACTTCTGAAAAAGATTCCTCCAAACACCTGCAGATTCTTGTTTTTGCCTGCTGCACTACTGATCCCATCTATAGAGTTATTTCATAGAAGGCACTGCTCTCCAGAGTAGAAATAAAATAAAATAAAAATATCAAATCTGAAATTTGATTTTTTTTACCTGATCTTCAAAAAGGATAAAAAAAATACAGCTTTGATAAGATTAGAATGTTTGATTTAAATATCCCACTAAAAATCTTTGTCCTTTGTCTGAGTGTTTGCTTGAAGCAGAAATTGCCTTAGATGTGACAGAATGTTCCCAAACCAGGCACATAAACTTTTTAAGTTTAAATGGACAGTGTCGGTTATATATTTTTTGTGAAAAACGTTTGTATCATTACACATTTTTTTTTCCCCTAGTCATTTCCTTAGTAAAGCTATTGTACAAAACATACATATATTTGAAAAACTTACAAAAAAAATGGAGATTTTAAATATTATTTTAATTTGTTCTTCCTACTTACTATTTTAAGAGAATGTGACAGATACATGTTTTGTTCATTTAAAACTACCAGGAAAAGTTTTTGGCACAAACAAAATCAAGTAAAAACTTGTATAAAATCAATGAAATAATAGCAAATTTTGTAAATACACAGTGTAGAAACATCTAAAATTTACATAATACCTAACTCATAAAACAACTTAACAACAGCTATGCATATACATGGACATGTAGTTTACAATATTTATATAATTGCATTTTACATAGTACAGTTGAATCTCATTATGCCAAAGTCAGTGGAACCTTGTAAAATACTTTGATGTGTAAGAATTACGAGATATCAGAATACATTTTTTCCAAAAATGCTCTCAAGTTTTTGGCAAATTGCCTTTTTCAAGAGCTTTTCTAATATGGCAGCGCACATAAACTTTTGAAAATATGTAGACACAGAATTTGTTTATGTGTGAGAGAGTTTTTAGAATTTTTTTTAATTGATACAGTTCCCTCTGGAACATTTTACAACATTGTATCAGAATACATGTTTTTGTCATGTATTTTTAGCAGTATTTAATTTATACATGTTTTTGTGTGTGTGCGGCAAGTCACTCCTTATAGCAGGCAATTTAAAAAGAACAAAGGTTATGTTGCTGTTTTATATTGAGAAAAGGTATGAAAACATTAGATAGGGATGCATAATCACTTTGTGTTAAACAAAATATTGTCTTAAAAAGGTGAATTTTTTGCTATAAAAATATAAAGTCGAAAAAAGGACTTCAAAATGAATTTGTCTCGAGCTGAATTTTGCATCAAGAGAGTTTGTCATAGTGAAGTTCAACTGTATGTCACTTCAAAAAAATAAATAAAAAAATGCACAAGACAATGGTGAGATTAAATTTTCATTTTTTTTTCTCCTCAAATAACAAACTGATTTGATATGTTGAAAGTATCAATTCTAAAGTAATTAAACAAAGATTAAAATCTCAACATCTGTAGGGAATCTGCAAACCCAATTAATCTGGTGCCCAGACCAAGTCCCAGACTTTTGACAACCAGCTTGTATGCACAGACTGAAGCACAGACAATACCATCTATTGCTGATATAGAATGATTTGACTCCAAATAAAAAGGAACCAAGAGCTCGTACAGTGTAAAGAAATTACATAGCAGGAACACGTTAATGGTCATTTTTAGTGACTTCTGGTGATTCTGGTGGTGGAAAATAAATGACTGAGTAGAACCACCAATGCACTGCAGGTCAGGTGGAAGACGACACATTTAGTTATTTGACCTTAAAATTAAGTTTATGGTTATGGTTTATGGTTTTAACCAATTTTAACCTCAAAAATGAATAAAAATGTCAATGTGGAATGTAAAAAAAAAAATCTTATTGGCAAGACTCAAATAAGGCACATAAAAAAACTAAAAATTGCCCGGAGAGGTGCAGGTATTCTATATTGCAGTGACAAGGGTGCAGGCAAATATGATAACAGGTTTTCAGAAACTACATTGGCATAAGAGTGATTATGATATTAATCAGATAAACATCAACCATTAAATTTACTGTCAATAATGTGGAATGTGAACAAATACAAATGGCAGGCTATCGTGAACAAAATAAATAAAATAACAATACCCATCTTTATATTTTGACATGTGTAAATTGCCAATTCAAGTGTATAATGAATGTTTAATACAATCACCTATCTACATTTCCCAATGATTTCAGGAATTATGTGTTATCTTGCAATGCAGATATTTCTCCGGCTAAGGCGAAAAAGCTTGGATCCAGATCTGGGATAAGACTTGTCAAGGTCTACACTATTTGTGGTTGAGCCTTTATCAATAGAAACATTTCTCTACATAAGATGATTACGAAGACTTAAGCACCATTTAGTGACAATTCTAACATGATCAACAAAATACTGTTTGAACTTCGACTATTAACCCTTTCATTCATAGTTCATCTTTAATTTTTGAACATTTACTTGAATTTGTTGCTTTTCTTTAAAAGAGATAAAAGGACTTTAATAGATTCATGTTCAACTTGTAATAATAGTTTAAAGGCTGAACGAGTCTCCACATAAACCATTAGTCATGCAGATTCTGCTAATTATTATGAATGGTTTGTAAAGGTGTTAAATGATGTAAAGATGCAGTAAAGGGTTAACATGGAAGGACTGTGATGTGCATTATTTCTCCAATAGATGCACAGTAAAACTGATGAACAATTCCTACGTTTTAAGGTAAAATTATTTACCACACTCCAGAATTGCATTAGAGGTCCTATACAATTATGTTCTAATTTATTTCATGCTGACAGATTTCTGGTAAATTCAACATTTATTCAGGGTTTCTTCCTTAAAACAAGAGGGCCATGATGGCCCTTAATCGCTCACCTGATGACACAGGCTTTACGTAGGCTCTAATCTGGCATCAAGTAATTAAGAGTTATTTACTTAAGAAATCTTTGGTGAAGATTGGACCATTAGTGTGGCCACTGGGTTGATAACATTTTCCAGAATTTTACCAAGTAACCTACTGAATCCACATGACTGACTTCAAAACATGTGTAAGATTTCATACTGGCAAACATGCTGGTCAAGTTTGGTGAAGACTGGGCCATCAATGTAGCCTCTTAAACGTTTTCACAAGGTTTGTCTAAAATGTAACCTAGTGACCTACTTTTTGAGTAGGATTTCATGTAGACAAACATTCTGACCAAGTTTGGTGAAGACTGGGCTATAAATGTGGCCTCTAGTGTGTTCACAAGCTTTTTTCTAAGATTTGACCTAGTGACCTACTTTTTGACCCCACATGACCCAGTTAAGAACTCATCCAAGATTTTATGTAGACAAACATTCTGACCAAATTTTGTGAAGATTGGGCTATAAATGTGGTCTCTAGTGTGTTCACAAGTTTTTCCTAAAATTTGACCTCGTGACCTACTTTTTGACCCCAGGTAACCCAATAATGAACTCATCCAAGATTTCATGCAGACAAACATTCTGACCAAGTTTGATGAAGATTGGATAAAAATTGTGGACTCTATTGTGTTCACAAGGTAAAATGTTGACGACAAACGACCAACGACTGACGAAGCGGTATCACAAAAGCTCCCCTTGAGCACATTATGCTCAGGTGAGCTAAAAAACCATAGTACGGTAATAAATAAGTGTCCTTATCTTGCTGTTGTGCTGTTCATCAGTGGGATCAGGGTTTTATAATTTCAGGACAAAATGTTACTTCCATGCTTACATGAAGTCAACAACTGAAAACTAGCACAAACTAGCATAAAATAAAAAAATACCTACAATAATGATCCTATCTATTGATGGTGAGTATTATACCAGAAAAACAACCAATTTTTAAGTTTTAAGGAAACATAGCAGCAGTAGGATTATATTTTACACTGATTTCATATCAATAACAAGCATTTGCTAATTTGAAACATCTGTAGACTGCATTAAATTTGATAATTTATGGCTTTTAATCTTCTTTGTAGCATTACACTAGATCAAACTGTGAAAAAATATCAACAAAATATTTACAATATTGCTATAGATGCCTCCCCTGGCTGAATGACTTTTATACATTATGATATGACATCTAAATCACTTAATTAACAAGGAATCACAGAACCTCAATAAAGATCATAAAAAAACGGTAATTCCAAAAACATAAGAAAGGGTTCAAATACCACGTCAATAAGACACCTCATCAAAAATATTCATTTATCTACTCATATATGAAGCTGAAATTCACATTTTAATAATAAACTTGTATAATAAGAACTTTAAATGTATTTTCCTTTAAAAGTTACAGATTCAAGACTTAACTGTTTTGGTCTCATAAAATAATAAGAGCACTTCATATCAATCAGATCCCTAAACATCCATAATATTAACAATTACAGTTGGCAGCAATCTAGTTTTCTGAAAATTGGAGCCAAATTTAGAATTTATGTTGCTGTCAATGTTGAATTATGGTAAAAAGCAGTATAGTATATGCATTGCTTAATTAATAAAATAATAAATCAAATCTATTCTATTGCAGCCCAAGAAATAAGTCATTTGGAATCCGTATGACTGACTCAAAAAATTAGACAGGCCTACTGAATTGTGATGATCACAAGTTTGCCTCTGAAAAAAGAGAAATGGCATGCCTCATTGCCTCATTTAGAGTAAATTTAGAGAATTCTGTCTGACCTTTTTTGCTGCCTTCATTAGATACTCTGAATGAATTCTTACATTTCTTTTTTTCTTCAATCTGGCCAACACTCTTGATGCTAAACTCTGTTTTTCTTGGTAAAAGATGGCATGTTATGCTACACAACATTTTTTTGTATGATTTTGCTGCCTCCATTAAATTTCCCTCAATCAATAGAGCTTGTGTTTTAAAGCACTTTGACCAACACATTAAATTTTAAACTCTGTTGGTATCTGCTGATAGAAGAGAAATGGCATGTTTGGCTGCCTCCGTCACATTGTCAAACAGATGAATCCCTTCTCTGCTGGCCAAATCACTGAGGTAGTCCCGCCCACGGTTATAATCCTCGACACTACACCGGCTTAACTGGAGGAAAAAAAGAGAAAACATTTATGTTTTTGTTATAAAGTTGTTATAAAGTTATAACAATGTTAACAATTATACAAATACTAGCACTGTGACATAAGTGTCCGAGGCTTTACTAGAAGACAAATGAAGAGAAATATTTTTTTGTTTTCTTCATTACTTTTATAAAATCACAAAAAGGATTAAAAATAAATAAAAAACAAACAGACATTAAAAGACGAGAGAACGAGATCATTCTTTATGTTTAATAGGCTTAACTGGAGAACAGAAAAATGAAATGAAAAAAATGTTTTTAAGCAACTTGGTCAAGTTAAGTGTAAGTGCATGACAAAAAAGAAACTTAATACATGGAGGAAAAATCTTTAATGTAATGAAAGAGAAAATGTTTAAATTCTATATACACTCTTGTTTAACTGGTGCCAAAAAGCAGAAAAAAATGTTTTGCTGAAAAGTAAAAGACCTTTTACTAGAAGGGCTGATAAGATTTATTTGGATTTTATTTGGGTTTTACCGCACACCGACACTTAACAGGTCATATGGCGCCGAGATAAATTTTAGAACAAGAAAAGTTTGTTAACTATTGTAAAAATGATGAGTACTTTTATTCTTGCTGCTAAAAAAGACTAAAATGTATATATTTTTTCATATGGAATTGGATGTATTTAAAATAAGAAAGTAACAGTATTTTCTTACAATCTTGGAATAAAAATTTTTTTTGACATCTTTTATCACCATTTATCACTCAACTTTTTTTACTTTCACAGACTTCTGTGGAAAAAGAAATAAGTGCAATTTTTATTTATTTTCATTTTTTTCAAAACTAATTTTTGTTTTTATCATACAAAAATAATCTTACTTACATTTTCATCATCAATGAAGGAGTCCTTGGATAGTTTCTGAACACAAAGAATGAGCCTACAGCCCATCCCTATGTAGTAGCCAGCCTAGGTTGAAAAAGATCAAACAAAGTTGTTATTTTTTAAATAAATACACTCACATTGCAGTGACAATCATTATAGCGACGTCCAGCTTTGGGGTTGAAACTCCCAGACAAATGATTGGTTACAATCATCAGCACACTACAAGTCAGCAGAACCAGTCGAATATCTGGCTTACAACAAGTTATAAAATAATATTTTAAGGTCCCAGAATTAGCCAAAAATGTTAATATTTGCTCACATTTGGAATTACACACCAAGTTAACAGCCGATTATTAACATAAGAACAAGGATAAAGACTGTTGCTCTTGTTAACTAGACAAAACAATCAATCTGATGCATGAAATTTGGCTAAATTTTTGAAAATTGCATGTCATCTTACTTTGAATGTCATTAGTTTCTGCGAGTTCCTTTGTTTACGTCATCATTATTCCTAGATAAGTGATCAATGTAGTTGTGTAGCCACTTCGTTTTATCCTAGAAATCACTTTTTGTTTTGTAAAGTAAATTTTAATGAGAATATTCCTTGTCTGATTGAGCAGACGAACAATCTTGACAGGTTAGCCATTTTATGTAGTAAGTTTACTCTGCGGTCTGTTTAAATCTCCCTGCTTAAGGAGGTGTGTACTTTTAAGGTCCCAAAAATGTGTTCTAATAATTGTATTCTTTAACAGTATGTAATTCATTAAGCATATTTCCCACAGTGCACTATGTTTTTGCACATGAATTTCTTGAATTGAGTTCCATTTTGTGCACTATTTTCTTGTGCATTCTATTTTGTTTGCACAATATTTTCTGGCGCATGAACACGAAATTCTGGTGCACTGGGAATAGCATAAGTAGTTTGGCGTTTCCTCAGTCGATGACTCCAGCACTTTGTAGACTTAAATTAAGTTGAATACAATCAAATTTTATTTGTTATTGCTAAATATTTATTTTTGTCCAAGGGATAAGTAAATTCAGCTCATAAATATTTAAAAAGTGGTAAATACAAAGGTGACATTTTATAAAATATTTTTTTGCTGGTATTAGAGTCAATATTATGTTTAGTGTTAGAATAAAAAATTTAAGCAAATACAATGATTTTTATGCTTATACTTGCTAACATAATGAAAATTTACACCAGATAGGCCTATTATAGACACAGAAATGGGCCAGACAGAAAGTGTGTCAACTATATGTTACCCTTCAGGGCATAAAAAACATGTTAGATTGCATTAACTACATAAAGTCTCCTGTTAAGATAAACTCAACCTTTCCCTGTGGGCCTCCGGTAGCAGTTACATGTAGCTACCAGCTATATGTAGAAGAAAGATGAATGTACTCACTTCACACATTGAAGCGAGAGACCGCCTGTCGTTAGCAATGACATAGAACAGCAGACGACATTTCTCTCGCAGGGAAACATGGATGGGGATTAACTTCTGGTCCCATTGGTGCACATCAGGATTCACAAAGGAGATGCCATACTTTCTGTCAACATTAAGAATTTAGCCATGTAATTCACTTCAACAAACAAAGGCATGGTTGGCTGTATTGGGAATAAAAACTGAAGAGTCCTTCGGGATTTATCAGTTCTATTCAGAGTGATTATAAATAAGTAACATGCCAGGTTTTTCCAATGAAAATCTATTTTTAGTAACAATGAAATGGACCTTCACCAGAGCTGACTGCCAATATATGCAACAGATAATCCTCTTGCACAATAAAGAATAGCAAACTTACCTGAGTAGTGGTATGACAATATCTGTTCTCCATGTGAACCTGCCTCCGCTGCCTCCCAGGTAAATATCTCTATGGCAACTAGGATCCTCGTCCTCAAAAGGATCTTCCAGACTCGAGCTGAACTCTGCAAACAAATGATGGAGGACACTTCAAATTTTCTTGAGACAAAGGTTGTGCTAGAACTGTAATCTGATAGTTTACAAATCCCCTCCACCTGCTTCAATTTTATAAATCTCTCCTAAATATCAACATCAGAAATATCGTTAAAGGGGCAATAACTCCTTCAATTTGTATTAGATAGTGATGAAAATAGCAGTTATAGGTCCTTATGTTGCTAAAGATATTTGTGAAGTTTCATCAAAATTGACACAAAATGTTGGAGAAGAAGCCCAGAAAAATTGAAATTGTGTCCACAGACAGAGAAAGCGATTATTGTGTCTGCAGACGGAGAAAGACAGACAGATAAACTTTCAACTAGAGTCTTACTTATAATTTGATGCATTTTAAAAATCTGATGAATGAGAACGGTCTCAGTTTCAAGCTCAAAATTTTATAACCATGGGCGCTGCTGCAGGCAGCAATGAAGATTGAAGTTTTAAACAGGGAAGCTTATAAAATGGCCAGAATAATACATCTGTTGGGCTCAAAATGATAAAATAATGATACATAATTATAATAACAAGCTCAAAACGATCATCAAGAATAGAACAGGGCAAATATCAATTTATTTGACTCCAATCAATCAGACAATTGAGTTTTGTCTTAAACTCAAACTCAGTAGTTTTGTAATCTACAACCCTAGTTGCTTGAATTTGTATGACATTAAATTTTTAATAAAAAAGTTCTTTTAAAATAACCTTAAACTCCTTTTTGTCAGGTCAAGATTAATGGCAATAAAATGTTGATGTTCTGGAGGCTGGGGTAGGTAACACAAGTTTGAACTTGAGGTAACTATGGATCTGACTGGTTGGATTTATGTAAAATTTGAACTTTTGCATTATCGTGTCTATTGACGATACTCTCCAACCGGAGTTGTAGGATTTATGGTAAAACTTTGATATTTGGTCTGAGTTTGTTCAAATGCATCTGATTGGCCAAAATTTTAAGTTGGATAAAATTCTGACCAATGAAATGCAGGACTGTAGACAAAACAAATTTGTCTAATAAAATTTAATTACTGAATCTTATTTTGCTGATGATCTGTTTTATGAACAAATGTTGTGTGCAAGCAAACTGACACTCATAATATTCCTAATGATTTAACATCTGTAAAAATAAGATTCTTATAAGTAATTGTTCCAGATACTTCATTAGCTTATTGATTTTAAGAAAGTGTTTATAATGAAAGTACAGAAATGATTGAAAACACACAGGATAGTTCAGTCTGATTCAACAGCTACACCATTTCATATAACATGTTTACTTGCTTTTTTTTATCTAATCATCATCTTAAATGTAAATGTTTTAAAACAATTAAAGATAAAAATGGTCATTCTTTTAAAAAAATTTTTATCAAACCCACTTGAGGCAATCCATCTGAAAGGTGAGATGAGATGGGAAAGAAGTCTGTTGACAAATGATTCCTGATGGGCTTGTATCGACTGAAATATACATACATACATGTATAGTTAAAATAACATAAGTCAAAGTCACAATAGCATAAGTCTAATAAGTCAAGGTCAAATTAGCTTAAGTCTCAAAAGTCATGGTCACTTTAGCTAAAGTCACATAAGTCAAGGTCAAATTAGCTTAAGTCTCAAAAGTCATAGTCACTTTAGCTAAAGTCACATAAGTCAAGGCCACATTAGCTAAAGTTACATAAGTCAAGGTCACATTAGCTAAAGTCACATAAGTCAAGGTCATGTTAGCTAAAGTCACATAAGTCAAGGTCACATTAGCTAAAGTCTCATAAGCCAAGGTCACATTAGCGAAAGTCACATAAGTCATGGTCACATTAGCAAAAGTCACATAAGTCAAGGTCACAATAACTGAAGTCACATAAGTCAGTCACATTATCTAAAGTCTCATTAGGCAAATTCAGATGAGGTTTCATGAAAAAAAAGAGGGATTTGATTCCACAAAGTCCTTGCAAAAATACAGACAATCTGAGCAGCAAAAACTGTATAAAAGAAGTACTTATAAAATTTAAAAGTACCGTATTCACTTATGTAATCGCCGCACCTTTTTACCTGACTTAATCATTAAGGAGTTGGGGGTGCGGCCATTCTATAGGTGTAAGACATTGGGACATTTTTTTCTAGAATTATTCTGCCGATTTTTTGGGATGCCATGTGTTTACTTTGTGATATAACTAGATATGAACGAGATAACGCTGTTCATGCTTTTCCGGTAGCGATCTAATAAAGTTCAAACATTTTGTTTAAAAATGCATTATAATAATTATAATATTAAAACAATTATAATATTAAAACACTAACCAACGTGAACATATTCCATAATTTACAAATTACTTAGTTTTATCTTTTGTATCATATTTCTTAATGTTTGCATTATCAAACAATTTCACCCAGCTAAATTGTCACGTGCACACTACCATGCAGATCAAAGGATTTCATAGCAGAGCTGATAAAACAACACAGCTTTGATACCAGCCGACAATGTCTTTGAAGTTGCATTTCATAGACAGGAAATATCGATATTAAATTCCATACAGCCTGTCAATAAAACAAAACCTCCATATGAAATTAACAGGACGATTGATCAAAATGGCAATATAGCAGAGCTCTGCAGTATAAACTGTGTGGCCTTTACATTGAATTAGGATTTTTTCTTCAAATTTTGCGATCATTTTGGGGGGTGCGGCAATTACACAGGTGCGACCTTTACATGAGTGAATACGGTACTTAACATGGCGAGGGCACATGTTTTCAAACTTGGATTCAAATTGTATATATTTTGTCTGTATAAACAAACCTTTGTTTTATATTCAGCAAACATTGTACAAAATTCCTCGTAGGTAAACAGGTCTTGTGACTTTCTACACTCTTGGATCCACTTAGGGTCAATCTCATTCCCAGTACAGCACTTGTACGCTAAGCAGACCTGAAAAAGAAAAGCACTGACACAGTAGAAAGGACCGTCTAAACATTATTGTATGAGTTTAAAAGTCTGTTCAATGTTATACTAAAATTGTGTTATTTATATGCACATAAAATGAAATCTTATTGAGGTAAGAATTTATTAAAAAGGTTGGGCACTTTTAAAAAAAATAGGCAAATTAAAAATAAAAAGTATTATATTTCTTTCATAAAGTATATGAAAATACCTTCCTAAAGGGAGATAACTAAAACATTTCTATCTTTTTAAAAAAGGGGAATATGCTCCAACATAAGAAACTGATAGAACCTGGTTATGCTCCAGAAGTGATGTTGGTCAAAGGAATATAAACCAGTAAAAAAACTGAGTTATGGTCCCTATGCAGAGCATTATAAATACAAGCATACACACATAAAAAAGACAAAAAATTAACAAAAGGAAATAACTGAAGAATAACTTTGGTAGAGTTGTGGAGATAGAGTTGTGGTTCTTGAACACTGCACTTTTAAGCATCAAAATCTATTTAAGTTGGAAGTAAAGATGTGCTCCAGAAAATTTTTATGACTGACAGATACATGGACAGGCAGGCGAACAAAGCCACAACCATATGCTCCCCACTTCAAGGAGCATAATTAAAAGTCCTATAAATAAACACAACTCACATCAGATTTGGACAATACACCTTGCCTGGTTGTATCCATTGAGTTAAATGATTCTCTCAGCTCTCTGAAAGCAGAAAAAAATGTCACGTTACAGTTATGTGGTGCCTTGGTAAAACATATATTGGTATGAGAATTTTAAATAAAAGTAGCATACTTAAATACTCCATTGCTACATTTTGGTCAATCTTTAAACCTTTCAGCAGAAGTTATGACTGTCAATCAACTTGTTCTTAATTGATATTTCATTATCTTCTAACAACTAAATGCAGTTACGGGACATACTGATACAGTCTTTGCAGCATATGTAGAGCCACATCAGCCAGCTCCCAGTATTTTCTGCTTAATCTAATAATAAGTCTTCAATGCATTGATTTGTTGGCAACATTTTTATAATACTGATATTTCATAATACAACAGGACTATAGATAACAATAAGAAGGAAGCAAAGATATATTTAAATCCCATAAACTTACAGTAAGGCTTGGCCCAGCTTCAGGTGACCATGTTTCACTTGCTGGGCGCCATCGCTCACTGTCAGTTCTGTCACATGCTTGTTCTAAAAATAGATGCAATATAAGTAACTCTGCTTGTTCTAAAAGTAGTTGCAACATACGTAAATATACTTGTTCTTAAAATAGAAACAACATAAATAAACATGCTTATTTTAAAATAGAAACAACATAAATAATCATGTTTTTTCTAAAAATAGAAACAACAAAAATAAACATTCTTGTTCTGAAAAATAAAAACAACATAAACATGCTTCATAAAAACAAAACCATTATTTACAGCAATATTCTTCTCATAGAAAACATCATTACTACGCATCCCTGTTATAAGTAAATACAGAAACAACATAAGTTATCATGTTTTAAAATATTTTTTACAATTTTCTGACATACTGATTCAATAATTTAAAATCCAATATATTATCTTTCTCAGAGAATGGCCTCTGATATTGTAAGAAAACCAGATATTATTACCTGTTTGAGTATAAGTTGAGTACAATGTAGTGCCTTGTGAATGTCAGTAAAGATAGGAACAGAGTTCCGTTCTATGAGATCTGTCAGAATATGCCGACCCTTCAACAAATCTTTCATCTCACTGGGAAAAAAAATTACATACAAAATTATTTCTAAATAAGAATCTAAAATTAAATCTGAAAATTAATTAAACAATAATATGTTCGATCTTTCTTGGCGAGTTTTGGCACTAACTTGACTAAGACACAAGCTTTACAATGTTGTACAATTTTCTGTTTAAACTTGCGGTATATTTAGGATTTGCCGAACACAATTTTATGGTATGTTTATGATTAGCCGATCACAAATTTCACGGTATATAAACTACTTGTTGAACTGGTATATTGCAATTTTGCCAAACACAATCATAGTGAATATTAGTAAGATTCAATGCAAAAGAATGTTGACAAAGTCTTTTTTTGTCATAGTTGTTTTTTTCTTCTCCTTTTTCAAAATATCCTACTTTTGGCATAATTTCACATTTTACAACTGTAGCATCGGCAACTTCTTGAGACATTTCAGTTAATTTCCTTAATCCATTAATTTCCTTAATGCAATATTAGCCAGTGAACTTAAAATTTTTCTCTGGAAGTAATGAGAAAGCAACTACAATGTTTTTTATGACAATATGAAAAATTTCAAGTATATACTTGAGATACGACAGTATAGGCCCTTTTATAGATACACATATACTTCAATTTTACACACAAAAACAACAACAACAAATCTGAATGATTGAAAACAGCATGAAAATTTTACTTAATTTCATTATATATATTTATAAGGCCACATTGCAAACCTTTCTGAGAGGTACCGTTGCAGAGCAGGTAGAGTCGCTGACTTAAAACTCCTCGACCCTTTACCACGTGGGTTTGAGTCCCGGTCGGAAAGATTTTCCTGCTAACCTGCGGTGCGCCAGTGGTTCTACCCAGACATAAGTCTGGGGTCTTCCTCCACCAACAATTAGCTGGACATCGCCAGTATGACCATAATTTTGTCAGTGTGATGTAACAAAAAACAAACCAACCTTTCTGAAAGTGCATCTCCATTTATGCAAACTTTGGCATCTTTAAACTCACACATAGTCACAACAACTTGTCGCTGAGTTGCTATGGAAACAAACAAAATAATTCTATCATAAATATGCTAATTAGGACAGCAACAAGTGAGCTGAGTTGCTATGAAAACAACAAAACTTTGGATCATAAATATGTCAAATAGGACGCAAGTGAATGTACTTAAGTTTGTACTGTAGGGTTGGTTAAATTTTTATTAGTCAAAGCTACAAATTAATCCATCCAAATTTATTTATTTTTGGGGGTTTTCTGCACACCGACGACTATAAAAGTCTTAGGGCACCATATTTCTTTAATACTTTAATAATTTTTAGTGAAACAAAGTAATTTAGAGCTAACCATTTAAAACAGCAACATCTGCACTTGTTCTTATGTTTGTATTTTTTCATCTTAACTTCCTCATTATTTTCAATGCTTCAATGACCACTTGAATTTAAATGGTCTGTCTATTATTTACGAGTAATCAGTAGGATTTCAAGGTTATACAAATACAGTACAATTAAACAAGAGGGCCATGATTGGTGAAGATTGGGCTATAAATGTGGCCTCTAGTGTGTTCACAAGCTTTTTCTAAGATTTGACCTCGTGACCTACTTTTTGACCCCAGGTGACCCAATAATGAACTCATCCAAGATTTCATGCAGACAAATATTCTGACCAAGTTTGATGAAGATTGGATAAAAATTGTGGCCTGTAGTGTGTTCACAAGGTAAATGTTGACGACGGACGACGGACGAAGCGGTATCACAAAAGCTCCCCTTGAGCACGTTGTGCTTAGGTGAGCTAAAAACGATACCTGTCATACATGTGAACCTTTTCTAAGGCCAAAGTGGGAGATTTTCAACAGCAAAGTCGGAGATTTGTAATTTTCAAATAGACAAAAGAAGAAGTTATCTGTTTCCGAGTAGGGAGATTTTTGTAAATGTGTAAAACACCCCGCATTTTAAAATAATTTTAAACCTTAAAATAGGGAGTCTCCCTCCAAAAGCGAGAGAGTTCACATGTATAACCTACAAGTGATTGGTGAGAAATGTAGCAAGTAAAGGTATAAATGAATGTAAACAATCTGAATTGGCAATCACAAAAAAACACACTCTGTATTGCCATTAACAATGTCATAAACTTCTGTGACATAATGACGTCACAATAATGATGACTGCATACATTGATTTTGTATATGTAAAAGTTAAAATATTATTGTAGATGTCACTTAAAATCAAAAGGTCATTCATACAGCCTATTGTATAATGGCTGGAGTTTTAATACACTTTTAATACTCAAAATTATGTGGCGATATTGTAATTACTATTTACTGTAGATGACTAGTAAGCATATACCAGGTATATGGAATGTTGTTTAAGCATCAGCAAAATTAATTTGTTTGTACTATCTACTAGTATGTATGTTATTATTTTCTTAGCTCTAATACGACTTTCAGCATTGGCAGACTTGTTTTACAATATGTTATTATTTTCTTAGCTCTAATATGACTTTCAGCATCGGCAGACTTGTTTACAATATGTTATTATTTTTTATTTTCTCAGCTCTACTATGACTTTCAGCATCGGCAGACTTATTTACAATGTTTTATTATTTTCTCAGCTCTACTATGACTTTCAGCATCAACAGATGCATTTACTTTATAATATTTCTTTTTCCTGAGCTCTACATTGACTTTCAGCATCAGCAAAATTTATGTGTATACAATATGTATGTGTTTTTTTAATGTTATAACTTTAAGCATTCGCAGACATATTTACAAGATTATTGTTTTTCTGAGCTCAACTATGACTTTCAGCAATAGCAAAAATGTTGTTTCCAATACGTATTTGCCTTGTTATTTAATAATTTTAGGCAGCAACAGATACGTTTACATTATGTGTTTTTTTTTTAAAATGCTATATCTTAATAGAGTCTGCATACTTGTTTTCAATAACATACCAACATGATATGCCACTTCTATCATAGATGAGATGGCTCGAGTCTTGTTGTCTATCACAAAGAACAGCACATCAGCCATCTGGAAAGAATTTTTGCGCTGATTTACTCACATTTATCATATGATTCCCACTGTATTCCATTCAATACACATATTATGTATTATATTATATTACACTAATGTAATACAGTTTTTTGATTGATGATGTGATAACGACGTCTGCATACTGCAGAATGTCTAATACCACTATTTCACCAAGCATTGTTAACATTTCTTAAAATTGTATTTTGGCGACTAAAGTCATGTGATAAAAATAATCCGACACTGGTTGTCATTTAACAGAAACATTTATAAAATTTGTACAGGCAAAAAAAGATAGTAAGCTCACCTATTGTTTCGTTTTCTCAACTTGTTTAATTAATGTTTGTATTAAATGACTTTTGTTATATTGGGCAGTCCGATAACTAAGTTGTCTTCCCTTGAGTACTCTCCAAATGCGCATGGGCATTAAAACTTCCGGGGTATAAGTAGAAATTTTATCAGCGTGTATAACACACACATCAAGTGATATGGAAAGTTGATTAAAGAAAGAAACAAAACCAAAATGGAAATCGCCGAAATATTGCTGAATATGTAAAGGTGTTGTTTATAGCGGGAAGGTGGTCGAAAACAGAACTGTTTCATTGCATCGATTTCCTCAAAACAAGCGGCTGCGACGCATTTCGATGGTATTATAACACTTCGCCCTCCCTCAACTGGTAATAATTCGCCCTTGATTGGTAACAGCTCGCCCGAGATAGGTAACAGTTCGCCCTTGATTGGTAACAGCTCGCCCGAGATAGGTAACAGTTCGCCCTTGCTACATGTCGCCTTCGGATATAAGTGTATACATCGAGAAAAAAAGTAAATTGGTTAATTTATTTATAACAATTCACATTGTATTTGTTTTCTTCGTCTTAATATACATTATGAGCTCTTCTGATATAAGTGTATACGCCACCCTTCGCCCTTAAAAATCTTAAAGAAATTAAGTAAAAATAATGTAAACTTATTATTTTTTTATTATTTTGACACCATTCACATTAAATTTATGCTTCTTTTGTCTCCTTCTTTATTATTATAAACATCGTATTATTAGCATCGTAAATTATTATATTTTTATTTTTCATATTTTAAAATTGTTTTAACCAAAGAAAAAAATCTGATCCTCCCAGTACAATATACGAACTGTCACTGTTCCATGATTTAAATGCAATGTTGCGACCTAAAAAATAATAATTATACTGTGTACGTGGTTTATTTATTTCAAATTGTATATTTAAATAAAATTCCGCTGTTGCAAGGATTTTAATGTTACTTAGTTGCATACATATTTTGTTGCAAATACTTTAATAAGGTTGTCATACTCAAGATGACTTGAGTATGCAGTTATCTTATAATTGCACATAAAAGCATGAACGTTAATTGGTGTTTGCCTACAGACATTATTGTGATGTTACCATTCGCACTAATCTTGAATGATAATTAGTCAGTGTGATCTTGATTAATGTTTACCGACATAGGCGTATATAAAATTTAAAATTAATAAATTGGTCAGTGTATGATTGTTAATTGATTTTTGCCTAGTCATTATTGTGATGATAGCGTCAGCACTAATTTTGATTGATAATTAGTCACCATGATCTTAACTGATGCTTGCCGTCATAGACGTATATAAGTGCTTGCAATTAATAGACTAGTCAGTGGTTCAATCTCGCAACGTACGCTAGCTTTATCACAATACAGTATGAAGAAGTCGACTAAGACGGCAACCAACTGATTGTATTTGTATGCATATCTTATAAAATATTATATATGATACACTATATGACAAATTAAATCAAGTATAAACTTTACTTGACGTCATTTTCCCCTTCATTTAACGCGTGGAAATGGTACACTTATATCCGAAGTACTCATAATGCATATGAAGCCGATGGAAACAAATACAATTTGATGTGAAAGGTGTCGAAATAATTATAGATAAGTTAACAAGCATACATTTTTTGCTTGACGTATACACTAATATCCGACGGCGACATGTTACCGATCAAGGGCGAACTGTTACCGATCAAGGGCGACCTGTTACCAGTTAAGGGAGGGTGGAGTGTTACTAATTCTTCTCGAGTTGGTGTCTCCTTTTCAATTCATAATTGTCAGTAATATCTAGCTTGTGAGCGCCGATAATTCGCTCGATTAGCTGATATTCCCTTCAGGATCTAGTCAAACGACGATTCGCCAGGTACTTCTTCAAATCTGTTAGCTTGAAATGGTCCAATTCTTGGTTGTTTACACAAGCTTCGTTGATTTCTTTGTCCTTGTCCGCCATCTTTTTTTTTCACTTAGTCCCCAGGGGAGTAGCCTCCCTTTGAATTCAAGGGAAGTAACCGAGTTATCGGACTGCCCAATTGGTTAATAATTGGTTAATAAATTAATATAATATGATTATTAAATGCGGTAAGAGGCTAAGCACATAGAAAACAGTAGATTTTTTTACCATGAATTTTGTCGATACCCAACAATTATTATCAGAATACTGTCCAATTTTTTTTATTTTATTCAACATTGTAAAGATATTTTATAAGTGTGGCTTTTTCTTATTGAATGTTCAGGTAGTTTGTTTCAGGTGCGTAAGAAGTACATCAACTAAAAAAACAAAAGGATTCATTAGTTTAAAGGCACTTGGACAGGATTCATTAGTTAAGAGGCACTTGGACAGGATTGTGTCCAAGACTATAAGTGTTGATGACTTAATTACCCAATCACTATGTGCATTCAAGTCCTGGTTAAGGCAAAAACTTGCATGTGAGATGGTCTGTCTGCTGACCTGCTGGGAATTGAGGATTCTCTCCAAACGTGTGTTGTGGGTTTTTCTTCCCAGATAGTAGCTTGATTTCACTATGATGATTTAAAAACGTAAGAAGAAAGAACAAACCTAAACTCACCTGTTTAGCTTGTGCTTCAAGTTCCATAAGTTCTGGCTTCCAGTTTTGTACCTGCTGCAAAAATATAAATTGCACATCACTTTACATAAAAATTAAAAAAAACAACACACAAATACATATACATATCTCTCTCCCTCTAGTCTCTCTCTTCCTCCCACTCTTCCTCCCTCTCTCCCCATCCCCCACTCTCCTTCTCTCTCTCTCTCTCTATTTCTCTCTCCCTCCCTCTGTATATATATATATATATAGAGAGAGAGAGACAGAGAGAGATAGAGAAAGAGAGAGAGAGAGAGAGAGAGAGGGAGAGAGAGAGAGATACCAACTTGAAGAGAGGACATTCTATTTATAAAATCCAAAAAAAGTTAAATGTCCAGGATTATAAAATGTGATTAAACTACATGGTTAATAAAATAATACATTAGACTGAAGGTCTAAATGCAATAAACTGAAAAGAATATGAAATGGGACAAACTTAGAGGACTGCATAATGTAATAAACTTACAAGATTATAATACTCGTATATAATAAATTTACAATATTATACAATGTGATAAACTTACAGGATTATAAAATGTGATGCCTTGTTCCTTGAAGTAAGGTATTGCTTTCTCAGCCCGCCATTTTGTTGGATTGCAAGAGCCTCCTAAAAAAACTGCAACAACAACAAAATTTTCATTAAAATTAAAGAATCAAAATAATGATGTATGAGTTTTATACTTGTAAAATTTGTCATATCCTTAGCATCCTATTTCCTCCATTCTGAAAATTAAAATATTATTATATGTGTTGCCATGACAACATTTGTAATTTTTAGATAAAATAATAAAGTAAAATACCTAATAAAAAATGTGATATTCCTAACAACAACAAAAAAGAGTGAAGACCAATAAAGTTCATTTACCACACCTAAAAAAAAAGGTAAGTTATCTACAAAATGCTATAACATAAATTCTACATTAATTTTAAAACACAGCCATCCTAATTTTAAAGTTTCTAAGTTTCCTAATAAGTGCTATATTCAAAATTCAAAAAAGAAAAAATTAAAAACAACACAAATTAAGACAAAATATTCATCAACAAAACAACGAGCAAGACAAAATATTATACTATGCAATCAAAGTGAACAATTTTTTTTTTTGAATGTGGATATCAGGTTTGAGCTTTTCACTCCCAAGCATATGATTGGTTGGATTTGAATTGAAAATTTTGAAATTCTGGCCAATAAGATTGCTGATAAAATTGTTAAAGCTCATCATGGACTTGGGGTTAAACGTACACTAACATAAGTTGCATTTACAGACTAACACTTCCATTTTTGCTACTACTTCTGTGCGAGTCTTGCGACCATTTTGAATATTCTGATTGGCCCAATTAAAGAAACAAATAATAACTAACCAATCAAGTTCAATGAATTAGATTTGGACTTCAGATTTATAACGTCAGATATAAAATTATATGCTGTCTAATCAATAAATGTGTAGCTTCTTGTTTAATCATAAGCTGAAAAAGCAGTTACATGTAGAAAGGCTGATTGAGGCAGAATTTTGTAGACATTTGCTATAACTTTTTGACTTTTCATTATATCCAGACAAAATAAACACCTATTGCAATATTTTCTAAAAAGTCCAACAAAATCAGATTTAACAAACCCAATCTACGGAGTCCTCAGATAACAATCGTAATATCAATGTTACTTTTTTAACAATGCGGCCACTACAATTAAAATATATGTGTACACTGATGTAGAATTTTGCAGACATTTGCTAACTTTATTGTATCAAGACAAGACATGAACAACAACAGCACTATTTCATAAATATTTATTTCAAATTCAATAATCATCAGACAATATCAATGTTCTGTTTTAAACATTGCAAACACTACAATTAAAATATATGTATTCTTTACTCTTTTTTCATCACTCAAGTTACAATACATTTTCACTAATTTTTATATTTTACTCCTGAAAAAAAAAGTTAATTTAACCTGATTAAGTTCAGAAGTTGGAAAACCATGACATAATTTATTTGACATTTCTATGGAAATTGCCAATATCATAATCTTCACTTCTACCCTGCTGTTTGCGAATTTGTAAGGCTTAGGCCAATAGTGTAGATCCAGATCAGGAAGTTTTTACTTGGAGCTGTCTGACCAGGTTCTGTACTATTTGCTGCTCAGTCTCTGTTTATAAGTATATCAACCCTGACATGTAACATAAATAATATTAAAGCAAAAAATCCTGATAATTTTTTTTTTGTTACATCGCATCGACACTGATTATTTTTTTGTTTCCATAGCAACTCAGCGACAAGTTGTGGTGACCATGTGCAAGTTTAAAGATGCCAAAGTTTGCATAAATGGAGATGCACTTTCAGAAAGGTTTGTTTGTTTTTTGTTACATCACACTGACACAATCAAGGTCATATTGGTGACGTCCAGCTAATTATTGGTGGAGGAAGACCCCAGTCTGGGTAGAACCACCGGTGCACCACTGGTCAGATGGAAAGCCTCCCCACATGTAAGTTCTCACCCCAACCAGGACTCTAACTCATGCGGTGAGGGCCTGAGGAGTTACAAGTCAAAAACTCTATCCGCCTGGCCATAGGCACCCCCTCTCGAGAATTTAGCATGGATTTTTTTTACAAAATGTAACAAGCTTAGGATTAAAAATAATCTCTTTATAATTTTAGAAACCAACTATGGCAAAAAGATTTTTTTTTTAAAAGTCAATATGGATTATCTCATTTGGCAAATACAATGAAATTCATTACAAATTGATGACACACTGAATGTGTACAAATAGCAAAAGTCTACATTATTTAGGATCACTCCTGGTATTAGCAGCTAAATATATGCATGATAAATCTACTCTTACTAATTGTAAATAAAAAAATGGATAGTTCTACTTATTTGAATGTATAACTCCTCCCCACTTTTGTTACAAATGCACTGATTGGTTAAGTATTAACAGACTTGATTGACAGTTAAAGAACCATATATAAGGTTAAAATGTTTTTGATTTTCAATTGTATATTTTGTAACAAAGTGAAAATAGTATATATATAGAGAGAGATATCATGACCACTTATATAATAACTATATAAATATATGTACAATCAATTGTTAGTTTGCAAGTTTAAATCTGTGATCAAAGTTCATATGCCTCTATCAAGTCTTTTTTGTGCTACATTTCTTATTTCTATTTTATTTACGCTTAGAAATATAAAAAGAAAAAGAAAAAAACATTAGTTTCATGGCCAAAATACTTTCAAATGAAATAAATTATAAAAATGGTTGAATGTATGTGCAAAAGATAATGATATGTTGAAAAACAAAACTTAAATAAATTATGCAGCAGACTTAGTATATCAGAACAACATGATCCCAAAATGATTTTTAATTTTATGCATAAATAGACAAAATTATTGTCATTTTGGCTTCTAATGAGAGCTGGCTGATCTGAAACTTCATTTTTTGCCAGAGATAAATCAGTTCTGCTCAACAGAATAAAAGTTAATAAGTTAATACATATACAGCTTTCTATGGCACTATAAAGCAGATTATGTGCAATTCATGATAATGTGTATCAACAACCACACAAGGAGTGTTGTGTAAAAAGCTTTAAGTAACTCCAGAAAATGTGATTTCAATACAAATATTATGCAGCAGCATAAATCATCTTTCCATTAAAGTATTGTGGATTCTTATTTCTACAGCATTTATTCAAAAATTGAACTTGCAAGTATAGCTTCTTGTATATTTATATTGTGATTTAACAGGCACTTTTTTGAAGGTGGTATCCGACAATTTGCTTATATCACGCGCATCACGTGTAACAATATCTTTCCAATGCTTTGGGGAAATTTAGGCAAAACTTCTGCATAAACTCATACTTAAGTATGATATAAAGACGATTTTTAACACAACCTACATTGTTAGATGCTACCAAAAGCAAAAAAGTAATTCTAAATGTTCATTCTTTCCAAATCTTTGAATAAGCATGATAGTGATCGGTGCTAAAAATAGATATCGATGTCAAAGCAGACAACCTGGATGTAAATGTAATGTGATCTCAAAAGTTAGAGGGCATGTTGCTTTTTTTGTTTAAAATAGCTATGTCTGTGGCGTGGCTTAGATAGAAAATACCTGTTTGCAATGACAAGTGGGGATTTATGCTTCACTGTTCACACAGATCTAGGGCATCAATCAATAGCATTTTGCCTGACCTTTTTCAGGTAACAAAGATTTATTTGGTTATATGAGAAAAAAACTTTGGCTCAAAATGTCGGGTACGACCTTTTAACAACGTCTGGTTGATTGTCATACCCTGAGGAATAACAGAATACTCAGCCAACTATTAATAGTGATGCCCCTTTGCCTTTCTTCAAAAGGATGGAGGCACTCATCATCAGAACCCACATTCACTCATACCACTCTGCTTCATGGTATTCATGAATATTCATAGCAACCAGTGGTCCAATGAAAATGTGCATTACATCCACACTACTCTTCAATTGAAGTTAAAAAAAAACAACACTATTTGTCAGTGTGTAAATTATAATAATTTGGGATTAGGATTAGCCGGCACTTTTGCCGATACTGCGCAGCGACATTTCTATCATTATAGCACAGGGGCACTTATGAGGTGCCCAGGGACTGAACCCGGCCGGTCCATTATACTGACACCGACAAGTCAGGCGTAATGCTGTCCCCTTAGCCCCGAGCGTTAGGAAGGAAGCCACTACTACCAACTTTAAAGTCTTTGGTTTGACCCGGCCGGGGTTCGAACCCACGACCTCCCGATCCGCAAGCCGACGCTCTACCACCTGAGCTATTGCGGCCGGTTATAATAATTTTATTGGCTAAATGTCTATGCCCTTTTGGAAATGGAGCCAATCAAATGCTTCAGGCATTTAGTCATGAAAACGAAGTTTTTCTAGCCAAGTAACCCACGGTCTACATATGCAGTGATACGGGAATATTTACCCTAGGTTCCAACGATGGAAGGCATCTAAATGTTTATTTACAATGATTTAACTTACCAGCAGTGAATGGTAAAAATCAACAAGCGCACAACAACAATAAAAAAAAAGAAGCTATAAGGCACTATAAAGCACTACTGCAACTGGAATCATTCTGAAAGGCAATTGTTTTATTATGTTTTTGAGATACATCACAGCAAACAATTGTTGGGTATTTTAAGTGACCTGGATAAAGTTTTTTTTTTTATGTTTTTGCTCATTTGATTTTCTTTGTATACATTTACTAACCCTGCCCCCACCCCAAAAAGTTAATCCTGTAAATTTGTGAAAATGAAGAAAAGAAGACAAAAAAAATGAGGACAATCTGTACACCGGATATTGAATGCTGCATTAACAGTAACTGTATGTGTCTAACATTTGTTTGTATGTTTATTGGGTTTATCGTACCATCAATAGTATTTCAGTTATCTGGAGACAGTGTCCACTTGAAGCAGATATAGTGCTGCCTTCACTGTGAATAGCATGCCATGAACACCTGACATGATACCACACCCAGTCACATTATCCTGACACCAGGACAACCAGTCATGCAACTACCCTTATATTTGCTTGAATGTTAGCAAGGAAGCTATACCACTACCATTTGTTACAACTTGGGTATGTCATGGTGCTGGACCGAACCCGGAGCCACCCGTTGGGGGTTAAGGTTTAAAATTTACTGACCAACAATGTCTCTCATAAAAAAATGCTTACTGTTTTAAGAATTATCCAAAATGGCACTTTTTAATATCGAAAAATACTAGTATAATACAGCTAATGACTGATGATGTCATCGACGTCACCATAATGCAAATCATCTCATACCATTATTTCACCAAATATTGTTGTTAAAATTTCATAAAATTGCATATAAGCAATTAAAATCAAGTGATAAAAAGAATCAGACACTCGTTGTCATTAAATACAAACATTTATAAAATTTGTACAGAAAAAATGATAGCAAGCTTAATAAATGTTTGTATAAAATGACAACTCGTGTCAGATCCTCTATGTATCCTTTTTATGTTTTCCGTTTTTTTATATTTTGCACCAACACAATTATGGTCAAATTAATGATAGTGAACTATAAATAGAGAATAAAGAATAGAAAAAAAAGAATCACTAGCACTCAGCAAGTCAGCTGAAAGATCTCACAATACGAGAGTTCTTTCTCCAATGCAGACACAAACCAACATAGTGAGAGGCCGACGGGTTACCAATCGGCAGCTTATGCTGTTAAGCCATGGGTAAGCTGAATCTTTTGCAAAGAAGAAGAGATTTAAAGTTGGCAATCTTGCATTATTCTCATAGGAGCAGGTTTCACAGTAAATGACATATTGACTTGTTCCCTTTTTTTCATTGCCAATCGTTGTAGATGTACGTTTTTAGCGAGAAGTAATTTTATCATCTTGCAAATAAGAATGAATGTAGGTGTAAAACCTACAATATAACAACTCAACTTTCCCCTTTTTTTCTTTTTTTTTTATTGTAAATCTACAACTGTACATTTTAGTTGAGTATTAACTATACAATGTTGTGAATAAGAATAAATGATGTGCAAGATTGTTGTTCAAGATGGAGGTTTCACACTATATGACTAATTGACTTTTCCCCCTTTTTATCGTAAATCTAAAGGTGTACATTCTATAGCAGAAGGAATAATACAACGTTGAGTAAAAAAGAATGGATGGGTGTGCAAGACTCAGTATTTTAATTTAAAACCCTTGACAAGGTACTGAAATGGCAAAAAAAAAGGACACAGCAGATGCGGGAAAGGGGGGTGGGGTAAACCTTACAAGAAATATGGGTGTGATTGATATTACATGTGCAATGAGTTGTTTTATGCGGACAGCTAGCAAATACACCAGCACCATATCAAACCCTACCTTGAAAATGGGCAAAACTTTCTGAAAAAAGAAATATTTGGTATGGTGCAATGTTAATTATTACTTCTCAGCAATTTGGGAAACTAAACAAAAATGAAGACAGAAAAGAACAAAACTGAAATGAAAAAATTAAGACATTTTTAAGTAAATACATACTATCTTATTAACCATTGTTTTTTTTTAAATTAAAACCACAACAAGAAAAAGATCAAAATGTGTACACTCTATAAACACTACAACTTATGGAAGCAAATTTTAAAACGAAAACAGGTAACTGAAACTCCATATTTGAAAAATGGAAAAAAAGGTTTAAATGACACTATTGACTAAAATTTTTTAATTTATATTTATTTTTCAAATTAATCTCAACCGCCTGGTAAAAAAAAAAAGCAACATCATGTCAGTTAAATTAAATGTTTTGGGAAAAAAGGCATCAATTTTCCTAATTACACAAGTCATATTAATTAACAAAGGTAAAACAGATATGCAATTTAAAAAAAAAAAAAATGAGACAAAAATCAAACATATTCCTTAAAAATGATAGAAAGAAAAAAGCACAAGGACAAAAGAACATTGGTAAGTATATATAATGGTTTTATTATCAAATAAAGTAACTGGATACATCAATATTATTGTGAAAATAAATACAAGATACAAGATATGATATGATGATATTATTTAATTAAAAAAAAGGAGAATCAATTTTAAAAAAAAGATAACAATCAAACTAAAAATGTAGGTTATTCTTTAATTCTATATACATGTAGTACATTTTGGTATGAAAAACCTCTCAACCCAAAACATATTAAGAAAAGACTTGATTATGGTACACATTTTTCATCAGCTTGTTTACTATTGGCAAAATGTTGTATCACCCATATACGACCAGTGGCAGTTAACACAGTAAACTTTCATATCAGCCAATATCATAGCAATTGGTATTGTTTATTTATTTACATATCAACAAATCAGGCAAGACTACCCAGCCATCAATGCTGAACATTGGTGATATTATAATTGTCTCCCTTGTCAGTAAAGATCCGAGGTACTCCACATAGTAAGTAGGTCTTTTTAGTTGGATTCCTTGGAGTTTATTACAGATTTCATTTAAGATGGTGTCAGTGATTTTTTTTTCATTAAGAGGAGTGCTAAATTCATCTAAGTACTTAATAAACATGTGTTTTATAAACCAGAATATGGATGTGTATTTTGGTGATTCATATCACAAGAGAAGTACCATAGTCAACATACACTTACAAGCATAAAAACCAAGTTGTCCAAATAAAAGAACCTATTTGCATTTAGAGAGCACAAAAGGAAGATAATTCCCTCACCTTTGGTAAGATTTTTTGACAAATTCTAAAGGACTACCGGTAGGTAAAGTTTGACTGGTTAGGAATATAGATAATCGTTCAAAAGATTTTGAGTGAAACAGGTAAGTTAATCAATACAAGGGGCTTCAGAGTATAAAACTCTCCTTGTATCACATCACTTAAGCTATTTTGTCTGGCAACTAGTGAACAAGCTGACAAATAAAATGTTTTGTGTTAGAGTATTTTTCGTAGCAAATAAAATCACATTTTCGTTGTAATTTTATAGCCTAAGAATGTTAAAGGTTAAGATAAGGCGATCGAGGTGAGTCATTCTCATGATTATTGTTCTGCTTCTTTAAACACTTTATTGCTGCACTCATTTGGATTGTCTCAAATGGCTTTGTTGTGCTGGTTTTCAAGAGCTCCTAAACAAGGGATTTGGTTGAAAAATATAGAATATATATTTCTGTACAGAATAATGTTTGTGTATTTGTTTATTGGGTTTATCGTCCCACCAACAGCATTTCAGTTATCTGGAGACGGTGTCCACTTGAAGCAGATATAGTGCTGCCTTCACTGTGAATAGCATGCCATGAACACCTGACATGATACCACACCCAGGCACATTATCCTGACACCAGGACAACCAGTCATGCAACTACCCTTATATTTGCTTGAATGTTAGCAAGGAAGCTATACCACTACCATTTTTAACGACTTAACTACGTATATAGCATGCCGTGAACACCTGGCATGATACCACACCCAGTCACATTATCCTGACACCAGGCTAACCAGTCATGGAACTACCCTTATATTTTCTTGAGCGTTAGCAAGGGAGCTATACCACTACCATTTTAAACAACTATGGTATGTCGCAGCCAGAAATCGAGCCCGGGGCCTCCTGTACCTGGAGCTGACATTCTACCGATAACACTACCAGGTCCGCTATTGTACAGAATAATTGATCTGGGTTAAAGGTCAAGACTGCAGTTGGAGAGCAATCTCAAGGGTCGGGATTCTTGGTAATAAATCTTTGAGCTTAAATCTGAGATCATTTTCAAGAATCTGTTTGGTCAAATTTCATTTAAAATTCAGTCAGATACTTGAGAATGGTTGTGTACTCAAGCTCAAAGTGTTCCAAACAAGTGCCCTGATTGGCTGAATTTTAAATCAAATTTGAATATCTGGCCAATCAGATGAGTGAAACTTCAATGCAAACTTTTATAACCAAGAATAACTCATATCATTGGTTGAATTTTAATATTATTTAAAAATCTGACCAATAGGATCACTGAGAATATTCTCAAACTTGCACTCAAAGCTTTATATCCTTAAAATGGTCTGATGTTGTTAACAACAATAAAAAACAAGAAGTGTGTGTGTGGGTTGGGGGGCTTAGGATTTAATCCATGATGACAACTGCTCAGCCACAGGTACCTTCTGAGAGAATTCTAATAAGGTCAGCAATAAATGGTTTTAAGAATTTTGTTTGAAAAATAAAAACCTTTAATCTAGATATCTACAATAAGTCACATATCGTGGGTGAAAAAACAACAACTTGCTTAAGCACTACAGTGAAAACTACAGAGGTAAATATGTTACTCTGGAAGTCTGCAATAATTAAGTTATCTTGTGTGGCAAACTCTTTTATATACTACTGTGAAAGCATAAAGAAAGAATGCATTAATTTTTAAGTAAGCCATAAAATATTAATTTGGCTGAACAACTCTCTTCTACTGTAGAAGCCTAAAGAAAGAAAGGCATTATTTTTTACTGTAGAAGCCTAAAGAAAGAAAGGCATTATTTTTTTCTTTTATGAATTTGAAGGTCTGCAGTTAGTAAAACATCTTGGTTGAATAATTCTTTTTTTACCGTGAAAGCCTACGGAAACAAATGTGTGAACTTCAAAGTCTGCAATTAGTAAAATATCTTGTTTGAACAATTCTCTTTTACTGTGAAAGTCTACAGAAATAAATGTGCAAATGTGAAAGTCTACAATTAGTATAATATCTTGGTTGAACAACTCTTTTACTGTGAAAGCCTACAGAAATAAATGCTTGAAATTTAAAGTCTGCAATTAGTCAAACATCTTGGTTGAACAATTCTCTTATACACTACTGTAGAAGTCAAGACAATCTGCCTTGAAATGAAAGGTCCTGCGATAATTTAAAGATAAATGTAGAAAACCATCTTATTAAACAAAAATCTACGGTGAATGGCTAAATGGCTCTACACAAAAAAAAACAAGAAACAGCATATTTGTACGAGTGACTTCACATCATAAAACTTTGACACTAATATGAGGTCACTGAAGCAAAAACAACAATCTTTAAAAAACAAAACATCTACCTCTTCTTTTCTTGTGGTATGATGAGGTGTCGGGTTTCCGTCGTATCAAACTTAGAGGAACTGGGGGCTTAGGACTAAAATAATAAAAAATTAATAATGTGTAAAGTGAATGACAACCATAAAAGGATTTGTTTTGAATAATGGTAAGTATGTACACGTTGCATTTAAAAAGCTGTATGGATTCAACATAAAATGGTATTTATAAAAACACAACATGTGAATAAAATGTGCAGTATTTAGTTTGTTTCTCGAGTACATTTTTAAGATTAATTGCAAATTATTAAATAGTTTATGTAAAGGATAAAGTTTATAACCAGCTACAATTTTGAAAAAGAAATACAGAGTTGATAATAATTATAATATAAAATTTGTCATATTTAAAGTAAAAACATTGGTTTGCTATGATAAATATAATGATAAAAAAATCCTACACAGATAACATTTACCAAGGTGCTCTAGAATAGGTCCTGTAAAGTATAGGAAGAAAAAGAATATGACAAAGAAGTAGATGATGAATGAATAGGAAGCAAAAAGGAGATATAGAAGAACAAAAACAAGAACAAAAAGAAGAAGAAAAAAAGAAGACGAAAAGAAGAAGAAGAATGTATTTTTATAAAAACTCACTTGATTGCATAGTTACTTTGTAGCTCTGACACCAAGACACAGAACTCTCCAATAGTGATATGGTCTGGTTTACAAGGACTGCCATAATCAACGGCACACATCAGCATCTCATGAACTGTAAGCACAAAAATAAATATTTACCACTTCTAAATCACATATCAGCAGCCACCATCTACAAGTGGAAGGACCCATGACACCCGATGATGGGGTTTGTGGTCAAAATTGGATCCATCCTCACATGAAATAACCTCAAATTCTTTCACTGTCCCCAGATGAATAAATAGGTCCTGCATATGGCCCCCTATTATGAAAAGTCTTGGCAGCCCATACTGCGTTCATTCATAAATTTGTTTATTTGTTAGAAATAAGCTTATTCCGCTCTGCCCTTAATAGTCATTTGTATGTCAAGTGTAAACAGGCTTAACATACCTTGAGATGTTGATGGATACAGGTCCAGTGAATTACATGCTGCTCGAAGTTTGGAGAAATGTAGGTGGTTTTCTTCATCGCAGAAATCTTGAAACACCTTTAACAAGTCCCTGAAATACATATTTTCAGGTAAAGAAATAAGAACAAACATATATGCACATACGTGTGAACTCTCTTGCTTTTGGAGAGGGACTTTCTCTTTTAAGGTTAAAAAATTCTTAGAAAATGAGGGATGTTTTACATATACATCTCCATTGTTTATATGAAAATAATAAATCTCCCACTTTGCAAGTGAAAATCTCCCACTTTGGCCTCAGAAAAAGTTTACATGTATGGAAATAAGCATATTACAAGCAATGAAAAGGAACCTGTTTCCCAACTGACTGTAAATTAATAAATTTAAACTAAGTCGTAGAACTTTAGACTGAGGCTGCAGACACTTTGGTCAGTCCAGATTTTTTTTATTTGATCCAGTAGATTTGGTGGAATGATGATCTTTAAATCATTTGTGAATACTGGACTTGTATAAACAATGTGTGATATAGGTACTAAATTCAGGACTTTACAAGAAATAATGTTCTCGATAGCTGTTGACTGTGTACTAAAGTAATGAATTTGTCTATAATGGTTAAATTAATATTATGACAATAATTGGCATATTCTATATTATTAGTTGTTCATTCACAGAACCTCTAAAGCTTAGTTGCTAGAACAACTCGCTGGTATTGGGGAGTCACACTTTTTCCACTTAGGTTTCATTTTGTGACATGACCTTCTGCAGTTGCTTGTATTTTGTATTTTGTGTTTTACAGGTCATACGGTGCCGAACACAATGAAGTTTAACGCAAATAGCGTATAATCAGGTTAAAATTAAAATAGGTGAGTAGAAATATAAAAATCTACTATCAGGTTAAAATAATGTGAATTATAACTGAAAACAGGTTCAACAATAAGTAGTAGCCTGTTTGCGGGGGATAACTGTTTACACTCCTGTTACATCTATACTGCATATTAAACTTAATTAAAAATGAAAAAAGCAACTAAATCAAATAAAAGCAAAAAAGCTTTTCATTTATTGCATGTGTTCTATTTTAACTAATTGCCCTCTACCGATTAAAAATTTTTCTAGTTTCTATTTAAAAAGTGTCGAATGATCAGAATCATTTAGAACAAAATCATACCTTGTTAAAGGTCCCCAGATATTAGTTTTTAATGTCTCCGTCATGGTTTCATTTCAAATATATGCACTGTCAAGCTCTAAGTTGCTTGGAATAAATGTTCTAATTAATGAATTTAATGTTGTTTTCCTCGATTTTCGCCGGATGTTGATTATTTCAGCGGTACGCCGTGCAAACAACACGTGCATATAGAATGAGTTGTTACAGGTTGGTCGTCTGCTGCACGCGTTTGTTGTTTAGGTTTGTTTCCAAGGATATTTCAACATGTCTTTCATGGATATGATAAATGTGCTCCAAGTGGTAAATTTGCACCATAAATGTTTATAATATTTTAATAATTGCCAAAGAATTATGATCTTTTTTTTAAAATATCCGCAGACGACTAACCGCGGTCGTGACAACCCATTCTCATTTGTTTAAATTTACTTATTTAAAGGGAAACAACAATAAAAACATATCGTATACTTTGAAAAATTATGGAAACGTCTAATGCGATCTGTGAGTATTAAATAATTCACAAAATCACATCTCGTAAATCAAAATTATCGAAGGGGATAGTGCAAGGAATGTAACTCAGTACCTTTTCTCATATATGCTAGCGAGAGTTTTCTCCCATAGACCATTGCAGGTTACAACCTTGATGCTCAACAATGACCCAAACACTGTCTTCATAGCGAATTTTATTCGGATCACTTCGGCTAATTTAACTTTCAGAACGTGTACGGAAAGGACCGAAGATGATGCGAATGATGGAATTTTCGTTGTGTATTAATGTGTTACTGGCGATGCGCTAGAATAAAATTTACCGAAGTTATTTCCCATATTTATTGTTGTCTGCTGAAAGTAAATATGGCGCGACATGGTCAATGAATAACACCAGAGGTGAAACAGGTCATCATGTCATTTCAAAAGAGACGTTTGTCCGGTCGAAAGAACGTGGAAATCACTGGATTAAATCGTTGAACCATCTTGAATTTTCTGAAACGTGTATCTCTTTGTGATACTGTTGAAAATCTAACTCGAAGCGGAAGAAAACCATAGGCGAACGCTCGTTGGGATAATATGCTTTTTCGGATGTTAAAATTAAATAAATAGACGACAGACATTGAGCGAGTTAACGACAACATTTAATGAAAGTACATTATTATCTTTATCTATTAGAACTGTTAAGGTGAGTTTATAAAATTATTTATTTGAAGAAGGATACTGTATCCCAGAAAATTACCATTGTTGTTAGTAATCGTACTCGAAGATTAACATTAGTCGAGAGAAATTACATTAGTCTGTTAAAAATATTTGGTTATCTCTTATTTTCACTGATGAGGCAAAGATAGTTGTTGGTACGAATAGGAAATTATATGTTTGCAGAAAGGATATCGAATATTCCTTTATATTCATTAATAGATGGCAATTTGTGGCCCATTAAAGCTCGTCATTTTGGAAACAAGTCACGGACCTTCCATGAAGATAATGCCTCATGCCATCTATCAAGCAAATCCAATGCTTGGCAAAGAGACAAATGTATTTATAACGACCCTTCCGACGACCTGACATTAATAATATAGAAAATTTGTGGAGAGTTATTAATTGTAAAGTGCAATGGCGTCTTGACGAAATTCATACAATAAATGACATTAATATAATTGTGATTGAGGTTTGGACAGGGTTAACCGAGCCCTATATACCGGAGTTTACCGAGAAGAATTCGTGATGTTTTGAGAGCCAGTGGACATATCTTCAAGTACTGAAAGTTTCCAGTAATTCTGTTTTGTTTACGTGTCACACTGGCAAGTTAAAAATATCACCCCTCTTATCAAATCATGCATGACGTCTGCGAAAGTGGGAACCCAAATATGTCACCCGACGTAATTAGCTAGGAATCTCGGCATGTCCTCCGATGTTCGGACTGCATGATAATAAAGTGTGATTATAGCAACGAAAAGGTCCATAGCCAAAACTGGCTTGTAATATGCTTGAGGTGTTCTTTGGAAAGATGCCAAGGTTATGGTATTGGGATCGGAGCGTTCAAAATTCAAACCCTTGACCCCTAAAGTATTCAAACAGATCTCACTCGATTTGGATGATCATTAATAAAGGTCCAACACACGAAGAAAGCATTTATAACATGCTTGAAGTATACTTGGTCACAAGGTTAAAGTTATGGACTCGAGTTCGGAGGGTTCTGAATTCAAAACTAAGACCCGGCATGAGATTTTAGTCGTTATCATTTTTTTTTCACGAACATTTTGAAAAAAAACAAAAACAACAGAATATGTTAAGACAAATGATTACTTTCGTGGCCACGTCCTTACCCCCAGATGCACAAAATCTTTGATAATATTGAAAACTTGCATTTCACAATAAGTCATTTGATATTGAAGTATTTCGGTCTTTTTTTTAATGACATATTACCTTTCACTTGAAAGCAACTTCAGTTAAATTACATTTTTAAAGTCAGTTCAGCGTGTAATTGTTAACTTCATTAGCACACAATTTCGTAATAACTTAGTTTTGTAACAACGTTATTGCCATTGGAATAAATGACTTGTCAGGTCGTTCTGTTTACTGTTTCTCCCAGTCTTCCGCAATTTCTCTTTAAAATGCATGAAATGGGTTAATTTTAGGAAACACTTAACTTTGTTCTTTGTGTACATAACCATGCGATGGAACGTGTGTGTTTAACTGTTTATATGTTGAAGTTTGGGGAAGGAGGGGGGGGGGGGGGGGGGGGGCAATTCAAGCACTTCCAACAGTAAGCAGTTCAATCAAATAAAAGCAAAATAGCGTTAAAGTATAAATGTTACAATTACAGGTTTGTATACAGACGCAGCTGTAATGAAACCCCCCAAAAAATGAACACGATCGAAACTGTAGATACTCTAAATTCTTAAAACCATTCGTTTGAAAAATATCCCTTTAAAAGCTAGTTCACCTCGTACAAATCATGTGATTGGTCAAATGATTTGTAGGCAGGGGCGGATCCAGAGGGCTCCCCCCCCCTATTTTTCGACGACCAACAAAAAAAAGTATTTTGCCCTTAAAAGTGAGCAAATAGATAAGGAAATTATGCCCCACAGATGCTTGGAAATCGCATCTCAGTGCATCTAGAATTCAAAATTTTCTGGGGGAGACCCCTCCAGGCGATCAGCTCCGGCCTGTGGCCTGTTACTCCCTCGCCCCCCCCCCTATTCTGAAATCCTGGATCCGCCCCTGGTAGGCCTATCTTGTCTATCTGTATGTCTGTGTGTACAAGTGTTTTAGTTCAACTTATACTGATATAAATAACAATGACATTTGCAAAGCTTTCGTCTAACAACAGATATAGCACAACATGTCAGCAATTTGACATTTTAGCACAATGAAGACAGCATTTTAGCCTGCTTCGAAAGGGAACGCAATATATGTATTAACTGAGTGTGGCTGCGACCTTGACAGTCAATTAAAACGTGTTTGTTATATACATCGACACAGTTCAATAGCATTCTAATTGCAAAGTCTTTGTTGCAACATGGTATGTGTCGAAAATACACAAAGCATTATACTCTATGCTGCCCCAGAGCTCCCACTGTATAGCGTGTGTCACATGATGCACGAGCTACTGGTCACGTGATAAAAACTGTTCACACAGATTAACTCGATTTGAAATCCGGAGATAGTCGGAAAATCTTACCACCATTCGAACGTTTCCGTCTGCCCGGAAATGTATATGAAGTTGAAGGACTATAGCCGAGGTGCTCCGAAATGGTCTCGACAGTCGCAGATTACCGAATGTCAACGAGAATCAAACTAATGTGTTCAAAAACGAGTCATTTGCGTCTTGACGTTCGTCGGGTAATATAAGAACCAAAAAGTGGTGTTTAGCCTTGTAACCATGGGGTTTCAGAGATGTCGTGGCCATAGTAGGCATCCATTGTTACATTGGTGAGTTTTACTTTCACTATTTTACATGACATGGGAATGTCGATCTAGTCGATTCGTTTAGTGGAATTAGAAGTTCATAGTATCAGTTGACTTTTTTTTTTTGCCGCCATTTTTTTCATCGAAATGTCGAAGACAAGTAATAAGGCTTCAAAGCAATGTACGCTCTTAAGGAAGCGTGTGTCGGTAATAACATATAGACTAGAAGTATGATAATGAAGAAAAGTCTTTATCCACAGTCAGGGTCGGTCAAATTTGCATTTTTTTCTTCAAAACAAAATGTCGTTGAATTGGAGGTTCTTAAACTGTTGTGAGACAATTGGTCGGTGTAACAGAAATAACACCAGTCCATATATCATTATATTAATTTTACATGTCACTAAATTGGATTTTTTTCTCAGACCTATTCGCCGTGCCTGATACAAGTATTAAATTTGCTTACTCTCATATCCTACACATAAAAAAATGCATTGCCACAACAATTAAACTGACAAAATCTTATACCCCCTCGCCCCCCCCCCTTTTTTATTTCCCAAAGGTAGCACTATGATGTCACAAAACTATTTACTCCATGCTTCATTCTTTTATAGCTTCTTGTATTATGTACCACACGAGATAACTATATGGCATGTAATAGTTTTAACAGCATACATGTGAGCTGTCCTGCTTTTGGAGGGAGACCCCCCTATTTTAAGGTTCAAAATTATTTGAAAATGAGCAGCGTTTTGCACATTTTCAGAAATCTCCCTCCTTGGAAGCATAACTTTCTTCTTTGTTTATGTGAAAATAACAGATCTCCCAATTGCAGTAAGTAATTTTCCCAATGCAATTGATTCTATAATAGATGTGAACAGTGATCAAAATATCACTAGTCCTGTTTTGCCTTTTAGATACGTCTGGCCCTTTTGTCAAAAGTACTTTGGAATTATTGATGGGAACATTTTAATTTTAATTTTAATTAAGTTTAGCTTTCTACACCCAGGTAATAATGAATGTTTTAGTAAGTGACTTCACACAGAAACTTTGGCATTCTCACAAATTCCCATTGAAAACTTAAAGGCAGAAAGTAGTATCTACAATAGTTTGGATGTTGGATACAAATATACTTTAATCATGTTTGCCCATTTAAAGCTAGATTCTTATAACTACATTTTTCTGTACATGTTATCTCTTGTTTACCTTACAATCAGTGCATATGATATTAAACAATTATTTACTTATTAGCTGGGAAATATGCTGTGATATTGACCAAAAAATCGTTATTGACCGGGGCGATAGCTGAGATAACGGTTTTTTAGGTCAACATCAACAGCATTTTTCCCGGGGCGATAGCTGAGATAACGATTTTTTAGGTCAACATCAACAGCATTTTTCCCAGCTAATAAGTAAATAACTGTTTTATGAACTTTAAATAGTTAATAATAAATAGTTTTTATTTCTTTAATTATTATCTAAACTGAAATGCAAGAATATAGTTGACATTGTTTACTTCATGAATATTGTTCGTCTTTATACAAAATTAAGCAAGTTTTGTAGATGCGCACGCATAATATTGATGAAAATTTTGCTTTCTATTTATAGACCGGTTAAAATCAGTGAAAGCAGGTCAATATCTATATTTATTGACTCAACTATTTTTGGGGTGTGACCAATCTTGTTGCGTCTATGTCTAGTTCATGTAATAGTCAGCAGGATGATGCTTGTATCATTCTGATTACTAAATATCATAGTTACTGCCACCTAGGCAAAAATGATTATTTTAATGAACTTATCAATACTAAATAATTTGCAGGATCGTTTATTCAATCCTGCAAGCTATAAAGCTCCTTCAATTTTACAGCTAGCAGGATAAAATAAAAGATTGTGTACCGTTACGGTTAATGAATTGCTAAAACTACTGCAATGTGGACTGTCTGCAGGTAACTTATGACTGGTTGGGGTCTTCTGCATCATAAGTGGAGTAGGAGTTTTAATGTTGCTTACACATTCTACTGTCACAATATTTTCTTTAAAAAAAAACAAATTCTTTATGTCTAAAACTTGCAAGACTCTGTCTTGATTGCATTTAAAGATATTAAATTAATACAATAGTACATGTTGTATGCCATCCTTAAAACCCTGAGCTGAATGTGTTAACTTATAACATATTTTAGAGCACCGCGTGGGTTCGAGTCCCCGTCAGGGCGAGAACTTTCATGTAGGGAGGTTTTCCAGCTAACCAGCTAAAAAAAAATATTGTAGAGCTAGCTGTTCAATTATTTTTGGTGACGGCTATAAACAATACAGACAAAACTGTTGTTGCAGAGGCTGCCAGGTTCTCTTTCCTACCCTGATGAAGGATGTGGTTTATGTGCACCCATGTTCTTTGTAGAAAAGGCTTTTACACCTTACTAAGTAGGTAAGATATTTTTTTGGTTTATTATTTTTGTTATTTAAAATGCTCTTGCCTTTTTGGACATTTGTTGAATGCTGCCATGTTTACAACTTCTTATAGTCTTATTTCAATACACTCAGCAGTTTCTGATTAGACAGCTCCTTTCTGCAATTGCTTGATCTAGATCTACACTTTTTGCCTAAGCCTGGTCAATGGACGATGAGCAGGTTAAGAAATTTTATTCAGTGACTGGCTCTAAGATGTTAAATATTATTTAAAGACTCAGTATTGTACAGGAGCTGGTTTTAGGGTGTCATGTCGTCAAAATGGCCATTTTTTAAGCCTGAAGGGTTGTTTAATGGTATAGTGCATCTCTATCATCTATCCATCCCTCTGTCTGTAAGAAGTTTTTATTCATATAACCAGTGGCTGACATTCAAAGAATTTCAATTTGGTCAACAGTATCTATTGCTAAAAAAAGAGAAAAGAAAAAGAGAAAAGAACACACTTTAGGTGCAAAGAACAAGGCTAGGTAAAGAAAAGATTATTTTCTTATACCACAAATACATTTAAATACAAGGCTTATTTCTTTCTTTGTAAGCAAAGAATTATTTCAGACTGACTAGTATATGAATCAGTCCGCTTCAAAAACGACCAGTCATGGACTGATGGGTTAGAGTGAAGGTCCTCAGAATTTCTTTATATTTGCATGGATGATTGGTATGGATGCATAGGTGAAATAACTGATTGCATGGTTCGTTCTGGAGTTATTGCCCTCAACTACTATAATATTCTTAAGCATATTTTCATACATAATTTTGATATTGATGTGTTGTACATAAAGGTGAGCACTCGGATAACATTCCATATAACATTCCATAGTTATTACTCTGCGTATTTCTTCTTAGCAAATTATTTTTTTCTTAGCACATTTTTGTGTGTATAACTTCTTTTTTGTTACTAATTAGAATTGCTTCTTGCGTGCATAAAATGGGATAACTCAGATTGCATTTTTCAGTCTGGAGTTACTGCTCTTTGTTATTTATTTTTTAGCAAATACATGTGCAGATAAATCCTTTATTTCTAAGCAGTATTTCTTTACAGATAAATTATATATTAATGTGCGGCTTAGAGATTAAATGTGGTATAAATAAAGCGTATATATAATATATATATATATATATAGATAAATAAATATATATAACTATATCTTACCCCTGTTTGTGTGAATTTAGGCATAATATGAAAATCTAAAGGTAAATTTGAACACAACCTCAATTGTTAGACAGTACAAATTATGAAATAAATCGCTCTAAATTTTAAAACTGTCAGAAACTAACAGTTAAAATCACTTCTACAAATTTTTCCCGTGTCAGAGTAGTTAATAGAGTCTTGATTTCTGTTGGTAATCATTGTCTGTGCTAATGGCTAGATAATTTCAAAATGACACAAGAAATTTAAAAACCTTTGGAAAAACTATCCATTTGCAAACAGTAAATAAGTATTTTAACTTGTATAGGTATGATGTATCAATATCATGAATTCATTAACATATATTTCATGTAGGTTTACATGTTCAATTTGCTAAAAGGCAATATTACATGTACCAATGGTAAACACATTTTGGATTGTTTAATCAGTGATTGATCAAAATACTATAACATTATTTCTGATTATGAGTAATGTTAATTTAACAAAACACTTTTTTTGTTCTCATTTTAGCCCAAAATGTGTAAGAAGCAGAAAAGTATTGAGCCCACCAGCTGAGCATTCCCTGCCCGACACCCACAGGCAAACAGGACTGTTGCCACACCCACCTCCACCAGGCGACCAGCAGATTGATCCCCGCCCACCACCTTCAGTAGACCAGCTGAGCGTTGCCCAGCACACTGCCACCAGGCGACTAGCAGAGTTTCCCACCAGTGGACCACCAGACGACCAGAGACTGCTAAAGTAGAGTTGCCCACTAATAACGGCAAGGGCAACATTGCAACTTATCAATTTTCATGCTAACCATTCTATGTGCCAAGCTTCTCAAGCAGTCAAAAGCTTTCCTGAAACTTAGTTTCTCCATTCATATTTCCTACCAAGGTTCGATTATGTTTAGTCATTTAGCTATCTGCTCTGAAATACTTACTAGTAATTCTTTTATTAAGTCTTTTCCCACAATATAGTTGCCTTATTCTTGCTTCCTTGCTTTGTTACTGGATTCACTCTTCTGCCACATCAACTTCTCTCAGTCTTTGAATGTCCAGTTTTCATTGCCTGGCCTGTTCAGTCAATTTTGATCCAACATACACTCTGTTGTGCACAGATTGTTATTCAACTACTTGTTTATTTGCCATTCTGACTCATACTTGGCAAACAGTTGTCAGTGAAGTTTGATTGCCTTAAGAGTACAATTGCTAGCATTTTCTTGGGTTTCTGCGGGCTTTCATTCTACTCAAGCATCAAAAATTCATCTACTATGTCTCAGGTCATTCTTAAATCTTGCCAGTGATATTCTTATCTTAAGGACCGTTTTTGCATCTGTCATTTAAGGTTAAGTACACCTGGCAGGATCGCGGCGACGGCATGCCATTCGCGATCATCTAAGGACTAAAGGCTGTGCGCACAGCAGCAATCATCAGTAGGGTAGATTGGCCTGTTGACATGGTAGTGTAGATGTAGGGTAATATTACAGTAAATTACAGTTAGAAAAAAGCTTGAGTAGTTCATTTCTGTATGGGTGTATATTGTATGTTCGATTATCATGGATTCATGCAGGAGGGAAACATTAGAGACATTTGGACTGTTAGATTAAGATTTAGATCTAAGGCTATATCCCTCTCTGCTTACTCTTAAGGGCTATTAAGTAAATATGTGCAAGCAATAGTATCTCTGAGGCGATTAAAAATCACTACCATCAGTTTGTTAAGAAAGAGTCAGAAAGGGCAAATAAAGAAATAGAGGTTTGACAAGACATGCATGGGGGAGTTGGCGACGGTGATAGATTGACTGAAAAGTTCAGGAATGTTGATTTTCCATTCCAAGACTGATTGATGTTGGTGTTGTAAAAACTGGGTAAACTAATAAAGGAATAAAGCAAGCCATGGGCAATTATGGAGTTGGTGGGTAGTTGGGAGAAATTTTATTCTCTAGCCATTAAGTGGCCTGGCCGCAAACACAAACTTTATTATAAGGGTGTTGTTTTTTGCCAAGTCCCTCAATGCCTAGAGACCTTATGTTAAATTGTAGAATTGAATGGAGGGCTAGGTGATGGGGGTCAATGAAGTAAAAGATGTAGTTGAAGAAGGATGCATGTAGGCAAGACAGATCTTCAAGATTTTTCCATTTTGATAGTTGTCTACCGAGAATGCATGAGAAAATTTGCCAAGTGTGTGACATCACCAGATGGGTCCTTAGAAGCAGATTGCTCTACCCTAAGTTAAAAGTTCTGTGTCCATCTCTCCAGAATGAAATGTAAGCCAGATGCTCACTTCATGAGGCAGACATTAGCCAGGTCCATATCTCCCATGGCAGATGTTAGCCAGATTCTTCTCTCCAGAGGCAGACATTAGCCTGGTCTATCTCTCCCAAGGCAGATGTTAGCCAGGTTCTTTTCTCCAGAGGCAGACATTAGCCAGGTCCATCTCTCCCAAGGCAGATGTTAGCCAGGTTCTTTTCTCCAGAGGCAGACATTAGCCAGGTCCATCTCTCCCAAGGCAGATGTTAGCCAGGTTCTTCTCTCCAGAGGCAGACATTAGCTAGGTCCATCTCTCCCAAGGCAGATGGTAGCCAGGTCCATCTCTCCAGAGGTAGACATTAGCCAGGTCCATCTCTCCCAAGGTAGACATTAGCCAGGTCCATCTCTTCCAAGGCAGACATTAGCCCGGTCCATCTCTCCCAAGGCAGATGTAAGCAAGGTGCATCTCTCCAGAGGGAGACATTAGCCAGGTCCATCTCTCCCAAGGCAGATGTTAGCCAGGTCCATCTCTCCAGAGGCAGATGTAAGCCAGGTTCTTCTCTCCAGAGGCAGAAACTAGCCAGGTCCATCTCTCCCAAGGCAGATGTTAGCCAGGTTCTTTTCTCCAGAGGCAGACATTAGCCAGGTCCATCTCTCCCAAGGCAGATGTTAGCCAGGTTCTTTTCTCCAGAGGCAGACATTAGCCAGGTCCATCTCTCCCAAGGCAGATGTTAGCCAGGTTCTTCTCTCCAGAGGCAGACATTAGCCAGGTCCATCTCTCCCAAGGCAGATGCTAGCCAGGTCCATCTCTCCAGAGTTAGACATTAGCCAGGTCCATCTCTCCCAAGGTAGACATTAGCCAGGTCCATCTCTTCCAAGGCAGACATTAGCCGGTCCATCTCTCCCAAGGCAGATGTAAGCAAGGTGCATCTCTCCAGAGGGAGACATTAGCCAGGTCCATCTCTCCCAAGGCAGATGTTAGCCAGGTCCATCTCTCCAGAGGCAGATGTTAGCCAGGTTCTTCTCTCCAGAGGCAGAAACTAGCCAGGTCCATCTCTCCATAGGCAGACATTGCCAGGTCCATCGCTCCAGAGGCAGACATTAGCCAGGTCCATCTCTCCCAAGGCAGATGTTAGCCAGGTCCATCTCTCCAGAGGCAGACATTAGCCAGGTCTATCTCTCCCAAGGCAGATGTTAGCCGGGTTTATCTCTCCAGAGGCAGAAACTAGCCAGGTTCTTCTCTCCAGAGGCAGATGTATAGCTAGGCCTATCTCTTCAGAGACAGACATTAGCCAGGTCCATCTCCAGAACCAAACGTTAGCCAGGTCCTTCTCTCCAAAGGCAGATGTTAGCCAGGTCCATCTCCAGAGCCAAACGTTAGCCAGGTCCTTCTCTCCAAAGGCATATGTTAGCCAGGTCCTTCTCTTCAAAGACAGATGTTAGCCAGGTCCTTCTTTCCAGAGGCAGATAGCAGCCAAGTCCCATGTTGTTTAAACTTAAGAGCAGTAAGTGCATATTCTTCATTGTTTGATACACATTTGTTATGTGTAATGATTTAGCATAATTAAAAATGCTATTTCATTATTAAACAAGCTTATACGTCACAATTAGATATTTAAAACTACAATTTCTGATTTTTTTTAGTTGACAATTTATCATTAAGATCTACAATTTATTATAATGTGCTCAAAATAAATAACATTTTGTTTGATTTTTACATATTTAATAAGGTTGTTTTGGTAAATATGAGAATGCAGTAACTCTCATAAATTTTCTCCAATGTACAAAATTGTGTTTCTTATTGTAATTATGGTGACGTCTGATTTCTTTACACCCAAACAGTTGGTAATTCAATTGTTTAATTGTGCATGTTTTCCAAAACATGTAATTTATTTGAATTCTAAATTGACAAGCTATTTACAGTAGTTTTATGTCCCCAGTTAGAAAATATATACATCAACGATAAATTGGCTTGTTTTGGAAGCTCCAAGTGATTCAGTTTAACCGTGTGACAAAACACAATAACTATCAATGATGCTTTTTCTTGCGATGATTTAAATGGAGATTTTCTATTCGAAGCAACTAATGCTTATATGGAGGATTTTTTTCGCATTAGCAATTTAGAATGAGATTAAGACAGCTGTAGCAAATTTTGTGCAGGAGGCTTAGTTACCTTGTCTTCTTTTTAACTAATTATAGAATGACTTGGGGTAGATTATAATGTATATTTATACAGGATCAAATTTCTCACAACGTTGGGTAGTGTGTATAATTTTCAGCAACAACCCATGGGACAGATTTACATAAGTCTTCAGTATATGTATATGTATGTAGTAAAAGGTCATAATGAAATAATTTACCCACACCTTGTAGGAAATGTACAAAAAAATAATGCTTAGACTAACATAAAAACAAGTGATGCATAAATCAACCAAAACAAAGCAACGGACCTGGTAGCGCAATCAGTAGCGCATCGGCTCTTAGTACGGGACTCCCTGGGTTTGATCCCGGGTCGGGACATACCAGAGTCGCTTAAAATGGTAAGCAAAAAGATTTTGAAAACTATAACTTTATTGTTAGACTGTACTAATCGAAAAAAAAAGTTATTCTAAATGTTCAGTCCTTTCAAAAAGCCCGATAGTGGTCTCTGCTAAAAATAGATATCAACACCAGTGCTGATTACCCGAATGACTATATAAAAGTAAGTGGTCAAGTGGTTTTCTAAGTATAAAAAAAACTATCTCTCCAGTGGGTCTCTGATAGGAAAAACCTGTTTGCAATGACGATTGGGGATTTATACTTGACTGGTCTGTTTGATAAGGACTCCGTTACAAATTAACGTAAATTATAAGATTAGTTCATAGAACACACCTGACTTTGTATTTGTTTTATGATTTCATCTTTTCAATTATGATTAGGTCTTACTAAATTGCTACTTTAACACCATCTCTCCAGATGCTGACATAAGCCAGTTCCATCTCTCCAGAGGCAGATGTTTGCCAGGTCCATTTCTCCAGAGGCTGGAGATAGCCAGGTCCATCTCTCCAGAGGCTGGAAATAGCCAGGTCCATCTCTCCAGAGGCTGGAAATAGCCAGGTCCATCTCTCTAGAGGCAGATGTTTGCCAGGTCCCTCTCTCCAGATGCTGACATAAGCCAGTTTCATCTCTCCAGAGGCTGGAAATAGCCAGTTCCATCTCTCCAGAGGCTGGAAATGGCCAGTTCCATCTCTCCAGAGGCTGGAAATGGCCAGGTCCATCTCTCCAGATGCTGACATAAGCGAGTTCCATCTCTCCAGAGGCTGGAGATGGCCAGGTCCATCTCTCCAGAGGCAGATGTTTGCCAGGTCCCTCTCTCCAGAGACAGGTGTTAGCCAGGTCCATCTCTCCAGTGGCAGACATAAGGCAGGTTCATCTCTACAGAGGCAAATGTCATCTAGATGTTTCTATTAAGATGCCAGATACATTTTTCCTTCCTGAGACAGACATATGCCAGATGTTAAGAAATATGACCAGTTCCTTTCCCATGAAAGGGAGAAAAAAAGGATTATGAAAAGAGGCAAAAATTGCTTGAGGCTTCCTTCCTTAGATACTTCCTTGCAAGTCCAGACATTAACCAAATTCTCCTATCCAGAGGCAGACAAATGCCAGATGCATCATTTTTGAGGCAGCTGTTTACCAGATAATTTTTTCCATGTCAGACAAGCTTGATGCTTCATTGCCGAGAAAGAGGTTTGTCTGATATTTCCCCGTCTTGAAGGAAACATTCCCAAGATCCTTCCTTATCATGGATTGCTAGAGTTGCCCAAGCAAGGAAAGTTAAAACTGGGTGCCCAGAAAGCAAGAGTTGCCCTAGCAGGGGAAGTGAACAATGGGTTGCCCACAAAGGAAAGGTGATTTCTAACAAAGTCTTTTAGAGAAGGCACAACAGTTATCTTATTTCATTCCAACCATTCTATGTCCAAAGCTTCACAAGCATTCAAAAGCTTTCCTTTACCTTTACCTTGGTTCTTTAGCTCAAATCGTTTTTATGCCATGGTTTAATTGTAAGTCATTTAACTTTTCAGCTCCAAACAACCAAATACTACATTATCTCATTCTTTTCCCACAATATAGTTGCCTTATTCTTGCTTTCTTGCTTTGTTACTTGATTCATTCTTCTGCAACATCAGCTTCTATCATTCTTTGAATGTCCAGTTTTCATTGCCTGGCCTGTTCAGTAAATTTTGATCTAACATACACTCTGTTGTGCACCGACTGTCATTCAACTACTTGTTTATTTGCCATTCTGACTCATACTTGGCAAACAGTTGTCAGTGAAGTTTGATTGCCTTAAGAGTACAATTGCTAGCAGTTTCTTGGATTACTGAGGGTTTTCATTCTACTCAAGCATCAAAATTCTTCATCTACTATGTCTCAGGTCATTCTTAAATCTTGCCAGTGATATTCTTCTCTTAAGGACCGTTTTTGCAAGCATCCATTTAAGGTTAAGTACACCTGGCAGGATCGCGGCGACGGCATGCCATTCGCGATCATTTAAGGACTTAAGGCTGTGCGCACAGCAATCATCAGTAGGGTAGATTGGCCTGTTGACATGGTAGTGTAGATGTAGGGTAATATTACAGTAAATTACAGTTAGAAAAAAGCTTGAATAGTTCATTTCTGTATGGGTGTATATTGTATGTTTGATTATCATAGATTTATGCAGGAGGGAAACATTAGAGACATTTGGACTGTTAGATTAAGATTTAGATCTAAGGCTATATCCCTCTCTGCTTACTCTTAAGGGCTATTAAGTAAATATGTGCAAGCAATAGTATCTCTGAGGCGATCAAAAATCACTGCCATCATTTTGTTAAGAAGGAGTAAGAAAGGGCAAATAAAGAAATAGGGGTTTGACAAGACATGCATGGGGGAGTTGGAGACAGTGAAGGATTGACTGAAAAGCTCAGAAATGTTGATTGTCCATTCCAAGTCTGATTGATGTTGGTGTTGTAGGGAGTGGATGAAGCAATAAAGGAATAAAGTAAGGAGTGGGCAAGTATGGAGTCGGTAGAGAGTTTTTAAATTTTAGTCTCAAGCCATTCAGTGGCCAAGTCACATATGTCATATTGCTAAGCCACTCATTTGCTAAAACATGATTCTTGTTAGAAAAGAGGGCCAGGTAACTGAAGTGAAGGATGTAGTTTGTGTGGGGTGAAAATCCTGGTAGTTGGACTGAAGTATCATTACTCAGCTATCTATTGGCTACAACCAGGACAATCGTATCGGAGCTACCAACAAGACAAAGGATAGCACCCAGCATGGATGACAATAGTTCCTAGTGAAGACCGTCATAGTTGTATACCTAGTATGGCTGACTAGAGCTGCCCAGTATGGGCAACAATAATCCATAGACAGATTTCACCAGGCCCTTCCATCCAGAGGCAGAGGGTTTCCAGGTCCTTCCATCAAGAGGCAGAGGGTCTCCAGGTCCTTCCATCCAGAGGCAGAGGGTTTCCAGGTCCTTCCATCAAGAGGCAGAGGGTCTCCAGGTCCTTCCATCCAGAGGCAGAGGGTCTCCAGGTCCTTCCATCAAGAGGCAGAGGGTCTCCAGGCCCTTCCATCCAGAGGCAGAGGGTCTCTAGGCCCTTCCATCAAGAGGCAGAGGGTCTCCAGGCCCTTCTATCCAGAGGCAGAGGGTCTCCAGGTCCTTCCATCAAGAGGCAGAGGGTCTCAGGCCCTTCCATTCAGAGACAGATGTTCACCAGATGCTTCTAACCGGAGGGTTTAGAATGTGAAGTCTGTAAGAAAGTTTACAATACTCATTTAGTCTACATGTTTAAATCAATTTGTCAAAAACATAATCCTAAAGGTCCCGCCATCTTTATTGTTTTGTTAAACTGACAAGACTTTGTTTGGATGACGACAAGATAATGTTATTGTTTGTAAATGTTAAACTATGTAAAAATTAAAAAATTATTTGAAAACTAATATAAACTGCTTGGGTTTTATCCTGCAATATTTTATCTGGTTGTCGCCAATTTGGCCATAATTGTGTTGGAGCAATGTAACAAAAATAAGCGAATGCATAAACAAATATCATAGATTCATTATTTAATTTTATCTAGCCCCTCCAATGTGGGTTCTATGTCCAATCAAGCTGAGAACTTCTCAGGTTGGGAAGATTCATGTTTACCAGTCAGTTGTTTTACCAAGACATTTGTTGGTTGTTCTCTATCATTGATAGCTGAAGATCTCATTAATAACCTTATTTTCATTATTTTTGTTGTGGTGGCATGTTGAAAGGAACAAAACATAGTATATATATTGTGTTCTTTCTACTTTTTGTCTTTTGAAAGAGCTACAGTTCTATTAAACCATTAACCTCACAATTCCCTGTGACCCAATAAAAGGAAAATGACAACCTCACTGCTCTGGTAGAACTATAAATTTTACTGTTTACATTTTTGAAATACATCAGTGACCAATTATGATATTATCCAGCTATATCTGTTGAGGAAGACCCCAGATAAATGACTAGGTGAAACCACAGGCACACTGAAGGTCCTCTTTAGTTTTTGCCCTGAACTGGACTCCAACCCATCCAGTGGAAGGCTAAGCAGTCAGAAGGGTAACAATTTGGCAAGGACTGTCAGCTTACAGTATTACATATCGTTACTAGGTTTTTTTTATGATGCACATGTAAAAACAATCGAGTTTTTATAGAAATCAATTAAATGGGTCAAAATCAGTCATTTCTTTTAATCTTTAGTTTGAAAATTCAGCTGCTTTTTTTTAATATACATTTTTCTATCTTTTGTTCATGAGGGGTTACCCAATGTTCGTAGTTTACACTAAAAAAAAACCTGGACATTGCAAAATTTACCATAATTGTAGATTATCAGTGTGTTTAAAAATAAATGTATAATAAATTCATTGTTCCTTACTTCCAGATACAAATTATCATCAGTTCGTCCAGAGGTAGATTATACATTATACTGGATCCTAGAGAGACTGACAACAGATATTTATCATCGCTTTCTGTGCTTTAAAGATGTTAACTTGTACTTAGTGGGTGTGTTTATAAGTTAACTTGTGCTAAGTGACTGTTTAAAAAGGTTAAAAATACAGTAAAATTTTAAAGACAGAACATGAAAAGCACTTAAAAATCGTTTGTTTGTTTGGTTTTGTTGTGCACCTAACTGCCAGGTCTAATTCTCGGGTTAATTGTGCAGTAAGTTTAAATTTTATTGTTTAGGAAAAATAACTTCTAAACTAGGATTTGGAAAAGGTTTAACCTGTGTAAATAATTTGAGGGATAAATTGTGCAGTCATTGAAATACTAGACTGAGAGGTTGCCAGCCAAATCTTAATGATGGGAGGTGCTCAACAGGACCCCTGGCTTAATTTTACTTACAATTTTGTCAAAAGCTCATTGTTATCAAATGTTCATTGTTATCAAACACACATTTGTCAAGAACCCATTGTTATTGCTCTTGACTGAGGTCTTGCACATATGAGTGCATTGTCATCGTAGACATCTTTCTTTTTTTCATTCTGTTAAAGAATACAACCAAACCCTAATAGAATTGTCAATTGAAACATCAATAAACTACAAATAAACAGTATTGATTTAAATTGTTTTCAAACAATGTGCCTTGTTACAAACAATACCTTTCATCTTAAGTTAATGCTGTTATATTTTGGCTTTTCTTTATTCTACAGATTTGACAAAGTATATAAAATTGATAAAGAAGTTGAGTGCACTTATGTTTTTTTGGCTGTAAAAACAGCTAAGCCTAGTAGACAAACTGGACAATAACATATTTTGGATATAAGGAATATCTGTGTACAATAAATGATCAGTAGTCCTACAGGGCCACCACTTAAAAGTGTGCAAGATCTTGCATAGGATACATACTAGACATTTGACATGAGACAGCAGTAGGCTCTTGGGTTTTGAGCTTATCAGTAAAATACAGAGTTAAAAATGTTATTTCTCTTCACATATTTCTTTTGTTTGGACATTTTTGCATCAGCATTTAAAGATCAAAGTATAATTTATTATTATGATTTGTTTTCATAATTATTTGTTTTTAAACAATATCCTGTCATATGTCAATGTTTTTTTAATGACATCAGTTCTCGCCAATCATTGACACTGCTGTGAAAAAAAAGGGTATAAAGTTCAAATGGTGATGTATACTTATCGTACTATGATGGTGAAAGTAGCTGCAGAGGGTTGATGATTGGCTGAGTGTCTGAGAGCCTGGATTAAGGTTCACCCTAGTTAAAAAATCATGGCATATGATGCTTTTCAAAATTATTTTTGTTTTGTATTTGGCTGTAAAATGGTCAGGACTAAATTGTAAAACGTGGGGTTTCTTTTTAAATTTTTATAAGTAGTAAATGTTAGCGGTTAATAATCTAGGACAGATAGAGAGGTAAACTGTTTGATACTTTTCAATTAAGTATCATGTCATTTGTCTGGGGTACTTGCATCCTTAATATGCCATGTAAAGAATCCTTGCATCTTTAAGTGAAATGACCCAGTTCTTAAAGAAGCTTAAATTGACAGTGTAAAATATATAAATAATTTCGTTAAACTGTTTGTGCTAACAATTTAATAGCAAACATGAAGGAAGGTCTTAACCTTTAACTATATGTTTCACTTACATTTTGCATTCAAGACTTTCCACATGCCTCCTAGTTAAACCTTTCAAAACATAAATACCTTTAAATCCTTTCAACCTTTAATTTATTCACATTTTTGCTGAATGACTCATTCAGGCATTTACTAGTAGTTTACACTCTTGCAGTACTTCTGGTATATCTATTGCTTTACTGTGATGTTTGAATTTAGTGGGACACTTTTATGTCTTGTTTCAGCCTAATTAGTATATAAATTTACATAAAAACGGCCATTGTAACATTTTTCTTTGTGAATAGCTTTCTCTTTCCTTTGTGACATATTTCACTGAAAGATTGTTATTTTGATAAGTTGAGGATTTTAAAAAAAACTATTTTTACACGTACCATAGTCTGCCAGAATGTCTTGCTTCCATTGTAACTGACACAATTCTGTGGGAAGACATTGTGTATGTTAGTAAATATTGCAATGTTTTGTTTTTGTTTATTTTTAAACACGAATCAAAATTGATTTAATCATTGACTTGTACAAGTGAATTGAATCCAGAAGCGATGTTTTATTGGACAGTTTAGTAAGCTTGTACATATGTCATTAGTTTTAATTTTGTCTCATATTATCTTAGTCTTTGAATAAAATCAGGTCTCCCAGCAAAATATGTTACCCTACTCATCTCCCTTCTTAAAAACTTGAAATATGCTTTATTTTAATTTTAACTTTTATTTATTCGCTTACTTTGGGCACAAATTTTTGTAAGTTGAAAATTACATAGCATTTTACACTTTCTGATTGTCTTTATCTTATCAGACCAAAGATGTCTTACGGTATTCCAGACAATTTAATGGTAACCATAACACCCCTTCGTGATATGTCTCTGTCAAGCATCTTGACATATTCCACTAAAAAAAATATTTTTAATAAGAGTTGAGACTTTCTACATACAGTTAATTGTTCCAAGTCAATAATTATTCTGTAATAAGCAGAACAGATTGAATTTAATGCGATGTGGATAATTTCACGAATATTGAAAGGGAAGATTTGTGTCATACATGTATTGAGATTTGAATGTAGAAATTGTTAACTTGTCTCAATGCTTAGAGAACACAGTTATGATGTTTGTGATGCAGGGATTCCATCTACTTGGGAGTTTATATGGTGCTGCTTTCAATGTGGTAGCGTACCTCAGACATGTGACATGAGAGAAATGTACCAGATTAATTTTCAATTTAAATATCTTAATTATATTTTATCTAAAATTATTTTTGTCAATATTTTTTGCTGTTCAATAGCTCGGATAAGTTCAGTTCAGCTTTAAACATGTACATTGCCTACATTATAAAGCATAAACATTTAAACATTATACATCATGTCATATGCCGAACAATGGTATTTGAATGACTTCAGTTCTCTCGAATCATTGACACTGCTGGGTGAAAATGGGTACAAAGTTCCTCTGGCCAGCAATGGTTCAGTGGACAAATGGTGATGTATACTTATCGTACTATGATGGTGAAAGAAGCAGCAGATGGTTGATGATTGGCAGAGTGTCTGAGAGCCTGGATTAAGGTTCACCCTAGTTCAAAAATCATGGCATATGATGCTTTTCAAAATTATTTTTGTTTTGATGCATTTGGCTACTAAATGGTTGGGAAGAATTTGTAGGTAAGTTTTATTAAAAATTATTTTTGGTTCTGGTATCTTTGGCTGTCGCAAGAGAGTTCTTTAAGATGTCATTACATGTCAGTTGTCTGAGGTACTTGCATACACACACACAGAGCCAAACTGTTTTCTACAAGTAGATTTTCTGTTGTCTAAAGGGTTGCCGGATAGTGTTTTAAAATGAAACTTTGGTAGGCATAAATTACCAAATAGGACTTTGTTTACTTAGCAAATGTAAAGTATTGTAATATTGTTAAGGATAGTCTTTACAATACTGGATGTTAGAAGTACATTATACAAATGTAGTATGTTGTATTCTGAAAAGCATATTTTGAAAAGTAAATTCCTTCTCTGTTTATTGGATTTAATTTTAGTCAACATCAATATAAATGACAAATGTACTTATTGTTAATCACTGACAAATCCAGTACTAAAAGCAATGACAACGATTTTATTGTTACAATTGTGCTCTGAAAGGTCGTCTGTCAGTTGGTCAGACTGCATAAAGTTAAATATATTCTAACAAATAGTGCTTTTTACCAACTTTCCAAACATTGGTATTCATGTAGTTTTTTGTATGTTAGGTTAGCTGTAACTGTAACTTGGACAGTTCATTCAACAAAATTGTTTGAGGTATTTATAGCTGCAGTTATGGCTGTAACAAATATGCTTGGGTCTAATGAGGCCCTCATTTGAAACTATATGATTTTGTGTATTTTTATCTGTTTAATGGAAGGTCATGTGGTTAATGTGCTTGGGTCTTATAGTCGAGGACCCCAGTTTTAAACTTGAAAATTTATTATTTTTGTTAAAGATTTGTTTTCATTTATTTTACAAAATTACACATTATCTGTTAATGGAAGACAAAGTGGTGAACAGAAGCTTTAAAAAGTAATGTGCAAACATTTTCATCTTATGATGAATGTCAATTAGGTTCCATATAGTATGTAGTAAGATGGTGGCATGCTTGTTGTAAATTTAACGTTTAAAGTTAAGAATTACCTTTACTTTAGTTACTGAGTCCAGGTATCTGCATTGGATTTTTTTTTTTTTAAGGGATTTGATGCAATTTTGTATTAAAAGGAAATGTGTGCAGTGACTTATCAGTCGCAGATTCTATGAGGTTTGTAAATACATGTATGTATTCTCTAAAAGAAAAGAATGTTTCTAGGTATGTCTTACTTTCTTTGCATCATTATCATGCTTATTTAAATTATTATAGTTTCTTAATGTTCTAGTTCTATATCAATTGTACACTATGTTCAAATTGAGGCATGGCTGTCACATTGTAGTAGTCTTGTATCTGGAAACAGAAGTTAGTTGTATACAAGAACAGTTATATCAAAGACTTTATGCTGTCAACAGCAATACATTTTATCGTTGTAATAGTTAGACCATTGTTATGTTTTTGTTAGTTCGTAAAAGCTTGGCTGTAGTGAATAAAGGCAGTAAGAAGCCCACAGACTTCAACGGCCAAGAGGTGTAGTGTATCAGGAACAGTTTTCCGGAGTTTTTTGAGGTTTATCTCCGGTTTTTAACCTGGCTTGATACACTGTTTGCTACACTTGTATTGTCATCATTAAATGTATTGTGTATAAATGTTTGTTTATTCTATCACCTCAAAAAATAAATACCATTTGCTTTTAAAATGAATGTTTTATTGTTCTGTCCAATTTCCTTCTTTAAACAGGTGTTGGAAGTGTCTCAGATACCAAATAGAAACTGGTTTCTCTAAACTCCTAGCCTGTTGGACATGAATTGATCAGGCATAGGCAAATATTATAGCTCCTGATCAGCTAGTTTCACTTTCAGCCTGCTGGAAGACCTCCCAAAATCACTTAGAGAATTCTGCCACAGGCACAAAGCCATGGCAAAAGTAGATTACAACACTAGTATAGTGCAAACACACAATTTTGAGTTAGCAATGATAATTGCTGTTAAAATAAGATCACAGGAAAAAATTGCAGCTGAACAACAACAGCATTGAAGATTATTGATATAGGTATTAAAATTTCCTAATGCTTTTTGCTATTTAACCATTCCTATTGTTTTTTTTGGCTATTGACATTTGCTGTAACAGCAAGCTGGGTTAGCTAAAGATATGGCTTAGGACATAAACCGCTCAGATATACTCTATTTTGCCTTTTCAGTTTGTATTTGGCCCGATATATATTAAGGTTAACAAACATCCAACACGGTTTGCACCAAAAAATTGTTACATTTGCGACTTCCAGCAAACTTTTGGTTGAAGTAGACTGCAGACAAATGTCTGAGTAGAACCCTACCCCATGGCATATTTAGCTCTGATCAGGACCCAAACCCATGTGGTAATGGGTTGTGTGTATCTCTGATAAGCTTTAAACTTTTAACTAATTCATCACAACTATTTCAAGTATCTGGCACCAATTTTTCATCAGTCTACCATATCTTGGCAGAGAAATTATTTCTTAAGAATTGTTTGCTAGATGGACCCCTCAAAGTCTGACTAAGGAACAGACAGAAAAGCTTGTTGAATTACAGAAAATGTTAACAAATTTTAACAAAAGATGCCTAAATGAAATTGTGAATAGGGATGAAAGATGGATTTATCATTCTGAGCCTGAAAAAAATATTTAATGATCGCATCTGCTGGTGATCACACTGTTAGTGCCTCAAATTAATTAAATAATTAAAATAAATTAAAAGTAAATTAAAATAGAAATAATTAACTAAAATAATTCAAAATAATGTAGACTTAGATCCTGTTCCCAGAGGTTTATCTTATGTTTTATGTATATGTGTATGCATTCATTTTGTTGATTTGCTTGATTATATTATTTTAATTAAATAGATTTTAATGTATAGGTATAACACAAAAGTTATGATTCACTTTTGATGAGATTGGTCATATTTAAATTGTGGTACACTCAAATAACAAATTGTGTTCATATGATTTAACTTTGGTTTAAAATACGAACAGTCTTTGGTTGAAGGTAAAACAAATATAACAGACAATATATACAATTTAAAAGTTAGCACAACTAGGCTAATGTGTTGTATGCCATAATGGTGACATGTATGCCTAATTTTAAGAAAATTTGCCATGTTGACATGGTTGTCAGACTGCATATGTTGATGTTTATTAAACATCAGACCTTCTGTGTTTAAGGGCTTATCAGACTGCATGTGTTGATGTTTTTAAACATCCAACCTTACGTGTTGATAGGCTTATTAGACTGCCTTTGTTGATGTTTTCAAACATCAAAACTTACTTGTTGGTGGGCTTATCAGGCTGCATAAGTCAATGTTTTATTTCTTTTTATAATTACCGTTAGGAAGTTTCCTCTGTGAAAAACATAAATTTTAGTAATTTTCTTGTTATAGGAAAAATTTCTGCTTGCAATAATTTGTAGATTTACACTTAAACAATTACGATAGTGTAAACCTTATTGTAGAATGACTAATGTTTTTTTCTTAAATATTTTTTAATATCTGTCAAGATAATATCAAGTGGTTTTCGATTCGATTCTTGACTGTGACTCTGGCTGTCATTTTATCGTATTGATTTTCTGCTTTGTTGTTTTTTAGTTTTAGAATATATATTTGACCCAATAATGTTATTTACATTTATATATATTCTACCAAACAATGGCTGTAAGTTTCCAGAAAAAAAAAACACAAAAAAAATCATATCCGTGATTTAATTGCAATAACAAGTATTTATGTATTATTTCTATGTAGTATTTTATATATATGCTGTTTAACCATGCTGATACTGTGCAGCAACATTTCTATCATTATAGCACATTATAGCGTTAGAAGGGAAACCACTACCACCAACTTTAAATTCTTTGGTTTGACCCGGCAGGGTTAGAACCTGTGACCTTCCGATCCGTAAGCTGTATATATATGCCAAGACAAGGGATTTTCACTGATGTGGAAACTATATATATATATATATGTATATATTTACAATAAAAGCACTTCAAACCTGCCTCACACTGGGTTTACTCTTTAGCAACATGGTTAAGCGGCATCCAAAGCTGCCCGTGTAAGCAGCAGTTACTGTGGCCGACTGCTGGGGTGAGCTGGCCTGCATTATAATATCTAGGAAAAGTGCCAAATGACATTTATTATATTAGACAGATTTTATTATGATGTTAACATTTTGCTTTTACATGTACATTTTCCCCACTTGTTAAAGAAGATTAAAGAAGATTTCTCCAAATTACTTCTTTTAAAAAAAAAAAGACTCCCGCGAGCCGGATTCGAACCAGCGACCTAAGGATAACTACTGAACCATCTACAGTCCTCCGCTCTACCAACTGAGCTATCACGGGAAGTTGTAGATGACAACGAGAAGCTCTTACAAATACAAAGCTATCTCATTTGTAACAAAACGTTGCGATTTGAAAGCGCGAAAACTCGTTACTTTTTAACCAATTTGCACTTTAAGATTTTAAAGAAAGGCCTTTAATGTTGTTAACATAAAGATGATTTACGTGCAAACTAGTAATGGTTATCAAGAAAACAAAGTGTTCAGCGAATAAAAATACGACGACTTGGTAGGAGGGGCAAGCGTTGTCTCCCCTTCTGGTGAACTGTCCAATGACGTCATTCCAGATTTGACAGCCATTTTGGTTGAAATAAAAACACACCATCTCAATACGCATTTTCCTTCAGGTATAGTATGATTCTCTGTGATATTTAATAGAGCATATCTTGTCATTGTGTAGAAAAGCACCAGTTTCATTGAAATGCATACATGATATATTAATCTCAGGCGCGATCTGCTGATAATTTCTGTGTTTACACGGAAGTCGATCGAAATTTATGCGTCATGTGAGATTACAGCTTAGCCTCCCATTTTCTGTTTCATATTTTCTTACCTGCTATCGTTATATTTGATATTCACGTAAATTGCTTACGTATAAGTGATTTATTTCGGTTCAAATGTCACTAAAATGATAAAAACATCGGAAAAACATATGTCCGTCGTATATGTCATTCAACAGGACATGAGATGAACAAATAAATTTAGAACCTAGATTATTTTTTCCCCAAAAATATCCTCTTTCCATATAAGCATAAATCATGTGTTATGTCTTCTGTCAATTATCACACATGCCATTTATCAAAAAAATGTATATTATTTTGATTCTTATTTATTTTGATTATTGATTTATGGAAAAATGAAGAGATTTAACTTGCTGTCAAAGTTTTGTGTTCCAGCTGTCTGTACCCTAGACGTCTCATAGCCTTCAAACAATCAGATGTCTCGTACCCTCAAGCAGACATGTTGTACCCTGCGGTTGGTCATGTGATAACTGCTATTAATAAATTATGTTTACGTAAAGAAATAATTTACAAATTTTGAAATTTTCTTTGTTGGATTTTTTAGACATTGTAGTCGTAAACGTGTGAAATCAAATTAATTATTTCAAGCATTATTCTAGCTCTCGAGAAAATGCCTTTCTACAAAAATGTACACCTATGTTTATTAAGTTGGGTTCTCTGGCATACCTTAATCAATTTATTGTGTAGAAAAAAAAACATACCTGCACTAAAATATAGGGTAAAGAATCATTCACAAAAGTTTACCATATGATTAGTGTACTTGCCTTGCAAACAAAAGAACAAAATTTTACTAATTATATGTGTGACGTCGTCACGTCAAATCAGCTCTTTGACAGCAGATTGCAGCTATTGTTGAAATATTGTTTGTTTTAATTTGGAAGATAATTTGGTAGCATAGTCGTTGTTTAACCGTAAAAGAAAATTTTCAAAAAATAATATTATACCATTATAGATAGTTTCCACTTTAGCAAAGATCCCATATCTTGGCAGCCATCTTTGAAGGTAACTTCAAGGGATTTTCAGATGAAACGTAAATTTTATATTTCCTTGTAATTTCTTCATTTGTGGTCCAAAAATTTGAAGCTATTCACCATTGTAAAGCTCTTGAAATTCATATTTTTAGAATACAATATTTTTAAAATTGATAAATGCAAAAAGAATTGATACACAGAAATAAAATTATTGGCTCATCCTGAAACAAAATGAACAGTGTATCTTTTTTGGTTGTATTTTTTTTTCCTTTAAACTATCAAAATATAGTTTGATATTTAAAATACTTCATAAAAGCTATTACATTTTGTATAAAATTTAGTAAAAATAAACTGAAAAATTAAAACACAGTGGTGAGTTTAATACAGCACATATTCCCAGATTTCTGCCTGTATTAGCTTCTGCCTTCAAAGATGGCTGCCTTAAACTGTCTTATCAGTGCCTATGACATTGCATGGAAACTATCTATAGGGTGATTGCAATTATGTACAAAATAACTGTTTCATAGTTTGGTATTTTAATAATTCGTTCACATACTTTGTAATCACTTAACTTGTAGGCAGCAGATATGATTAAAAATGCAACTCGCACTAATTATCATTCACATATGAGAATGTTATAGTTTGCATGAAAAGGTGATAATGCTCTGTCATGTCAACCAAGCATAATATATTGGCGGGCTGCGAGATGACCGACTGCTGGGTACGAGATGTCTGCTCGATGGTATCAGACAGCCGGTCAGTTGGAGGGTATGAGACGTCTAGGGTACAAGATAGATGGCTCCCAAAGTTTTGAATAGTAGGCTTATATAGTTAGTCTTCAGTATGTCTCTGTAGCTTGAGGTTTTACATCATCTAATCTTATAACGTGTTACAACCGCAAAATAGTTAAACAACATCTGTACTTATTCAGGCCAGTACTGCCTGGCTACAACAGGAAGAGAATAACTCATTTGAGAATAAAAAAAAATGTGTATTATGTTCAAGTGGCTTAAATTTATGTGCATGTCCTGAATACAGTTTCAGAAAAAAACACACATTACCTTGGTCTGACAGTTTATTGGATATGACTAGTGTGTCTTCAATAATGTAAATTAGCCTGGTGGTCAGCAAGCACATGGTTTAAAAGTTATTATGGCACCATAACTCAATGGTAGAGTGTCTACTTGATGATTGGAAAGCCCCAGGTTCAATTCCCTGCCAGGTCAAACGAGATATTAAAATTGGTAGTAAAACCACCCTTCTCTCAGGTAGATAGCCCTGTGGGAAATGAACCAATGAGAATTTAATGGATAGTCTCCCCCGAATTATCCCTTAATGCAAGTAGGTCCTTTCACTTGGAATTACTCGGTTTTTAGGCTTGTACTCTTTGGAGTGCATGTTGACACTTGCACCTTTTTTGTGGAACTAGAGTTAACCATCATCAACAAACACTTCCATTTTTTGTGTAGATAAAATATATCTGTAAGTATTTCAGTGAATACAAAGCTTAAACTTATGCAAAAAAGGAATTTCACTGTTAGTGATTGCACTATCTGGAGAAGAAAAGGCGATACATTCCAAGAATTCCAGCTAACAGGACCTACCTGGAGTACTTTCATTATTATCTAACAAGGGCAACAATATCCAATCCAGCAATGTTTCCCATTGTTTAAAACCATGATTCTCTGTGTTGCATACAAAGTTGGGAATAACCGTTTACATGCTGGAAACATGATTTAGCGAAATAATCAACTTCAAGTCTGGTTACTGTTTTATACTTCTGTCAATCTTTTTGCCTGCTTTTCATGCCCACATGTATATCAACATTTAATATGATTTTCTATGTATATTGAGATGACAGTACAGGGCTGCAAAATTATGGTAGCCCGACGTTCTGGACAAGTCATAATGCAGTTTCGGGCTATTGGTCATTGATCATTAAATTAGTCCTGGACAAGTCATAAATCGGCAGTCGGACAAGTGACAAATAAACAGCGGTTTCTAATTAGAGAAACGAAGGTAGTCAATTTCACATGCCAGGAGCATTTATCAACAACATGTAAAGGCAGTACAAGTACAATGCACACACCTGTCCAAAACAGCCAACCACGATGCGTTGTACATAATCACTTCTAGACAAAAAATAAACAACTTGTTGTTATTCCTGGTTTGTAAGTTGTAGATGTGACAAATGAGTTATTTTGTTTGTTAATTAAAAACATAGCAAATTTTTGGACAAGTCATTTTTTGTCCAGGTTACTAGTCGGGAACTAGTCGTTGACAAGGAAAAAATGTCCAGTCCTGACAATGCTTAAATAAATATACTGAGTATATTTTGTAGTTTAAACCTTTATTGTGTTTGTTGTTTAACTTGAACAGCAGTTGCTCCAACTAACCATTTCATGTTTCAGTTCCACTACCCAAGACTTCAAGATGGCCGCAGGGCCCTACAATTATTCCTATATATTTAAATATATTATCATCGGAGACATGGGAGTTGGGAAGTCATGCCTGCTTCACCAGTTTACAGAGAAAAAATGTAAGAACATGCTTGTGCTTGTAGTGTAGTCTTACTATTCATTATTGATATACTCTAAATGGTCAGTCGTTTTACTTTATCTTGCGAGTTCAAGTGTAAATCTCAATCAAATCACTCAAATTGATTTGTGACAGTTTCAGTGCAACTATAATAGAACTTCCCCACAAATTTAGCCGACCGGACCTGGAAGCGCAATCGATAGAGCATCGGCTCCAGGTACTAGAGGTACCGTGTTCAAACCGAGCCGTGACATACCAAAGTCATAAAAAAACTGTAGTGGTATAGCTCCCTTGCTAATGTTGAAGCAGATATAAGGGTAGTTCCATGACTGTTTGGCCCGGTGTCAGGATAATGTGACTGGGTATGGTATCATGCCTAGAGTTCACAACATGCAATACACAGTGAAGGCAGCACTATTTCTGCTTCAAGAGGACACTGTCTCCAAATAACTGAAATACTGTTGGTAGGAATAAACCCAACAAACAATTCTAGCCTGGATCATAAAGTTTATAATTTTGTCATTCCAAGAGGAGGAACATGGGTGAATAGTCTCCCCTTAATACCCCCTTCCATGCAAGTAGGTGTCTTTATTTGGATGACTCGGGGTTTATGCTTGTACTGAAAGAAGTGCATTTAACTATCTTCTTTACATTTTGATATCCAGATTACCATTTTTCAACAAACACGTCTATATTCTGGTTATTCATGAATCTTTTTAAATACTTTGATGGATTTAGCAGTCATGTGAATGCCAGGAAAGAAATTCCATTGTTTAAACCAATGACAAAAGCCAAGCATTCCAACTAAAAGGACTTACATACAATATCTGAAAAGGGAGACAATTTTCATATCACCATGGTTCCCCATTGCAATGTCAAAACATGTAAGCGTCTACTCCAGGATAGCTCAGGTGGTAGAGCGGCGGCTTGCGGATCGGGAGGTCGTGGGTTCGAACCCCGACCGGGTCAGACCAAAGACTTTAAAGTTGGTAGTAGTGGCTTCCCTCCTAACGCTCGGGGCTAAGGGGACAGCATTACGCCTGACTCGTCGGTGTCAGTATAATGGACCGGCCGGGTTCAGTCCCTGGGCACCTCATAAGTGCCCCTGTGCTATAATGATAGAAATGTCGCTGCGCAGTATCGGCAAAAATGCCGGCTTATCCCTATCCCTATCCCTCTACTCCAGGTACGGGAGGCTCCGGGATCGATCCCGAGCCGCGACATACCAAAGTCATTAAAAATGGTAGTGGTATAGCTCCCTTGCTAACGCTCAAACAAATATAAGCCTAGTTCCACGACTGGTTGGCCCGGTGTCAGGATAATGTGACAGGGTGTGGTATCATGCCATGTATTCACGGCATGCTATACACAATGAAGCCAGCACTATATCTGCTTCAAGTGGACACCGTCTCCAGATAACTGAAATACTGTTGGTGGGACGATAAACCCAATAAACAAACAAACAAAACATGTAAAGTAGTTTAAATGTTCCACCAAGGGCACCAGGACATTTTGCTCTGAAGTACTACAAATAATGTTTAGTTATGTGAAACCAGCATTTATTTCCTCATTAGCTTAGTTACTAGAGCCCAAAATGAAAGCTGCTGTTTACCTCTATTTCTTCTCCATATGCTATATTCTTGGTAATTGTTAAAGTTATCTCGAAATTACAATTTTAATAAATATCATAAGTGATTAGTACCAGGAATATGGGGTTTGGTTAAGAATTATGGGATATATGGTAATGCAAAACTATTAATTTTTATGGTTTACATTTAAATCTACTATTTCTAAAAATTTCCTGCTCGCTTTATAAAGTGTTATTGATACCGTACTTACTCACTTATAAGACGGGGATTTTCCTTTAAATTTCATGTTCAAAGTGTGGGGCTCGTCTTATAGGCGGGGTCTAGCGACCTGGCAAAAAGTTTTCACGTTGTTTTAGGGTGAAAACATACCACATAAACTTGTTAGCAGTTATGCAATGACCCGACGTGCCGTCATTATCGACCGCCGATAACTTACCTTTATTGAACTTTAAATTCTGTCGGTCAACAATTAACTGTCTCACATACATTTCCTTTTGTTCTGCATGAAACACAGCTTATTATCCATCAGTAAACACTGAGACAAACTTTCAACTTCAGTCTGCTAAATACACCAAGCTGTAATTTACTTGGCGTTTCTGTGTAGACTTGCCTCATTACACAGGTCAAGTGACTGACTCTGAGATAAGCTGTTGTCAAGGTGATATCGATCGGAGCAGTTTGACAGTAAGAGAGTGAATGATGTGTTTTTATAAGCAGCTGCCAATTACATTTCTCCATGAAATTACTGATTGGTGGCATGTACACAAGGAGAGTGCACTGTTCCCCGATATATCGTGTACTGTCATACCAAACTTGGTGACGTAGATCAAAGAAATTAATGTCATGAGCTACAGGATAGCAGAGCAAATAACACTAGACACATCCTGCAACATGTGAAAATTACAGTCACTGTTTACCAATTAACCCATTTGTTGAGACAGCATGACTGGACGACGCTCCTCTTCATTTTTTCGCCTCGTCTTATAAGCGGGTCGAAGCAGAAACTGGCAATTTCACAGGTGAAGTAGGGGGGTCATCTTATAAGCGAATAGTCTTATAAGTGAGTAAGTACGGTAATAATATTTCCCCTTTTTGCTTAACACAGAAAGCTGCCAACCTAACTATTCAATAAATAAGAAAATTTCGGCTTAATACTTAACAGTACAATATATCCATTTATTTTCAGTTATGGCAGACTGTCCACACACAATAGGTGTTGAATTCGGCACAAGGTAAGCACCAACAGATAAACAAAAATTAAAATCATGATAATTCATATCATGTTGTTATTGACTTTTTTTCTGTTATTTGGGTGTAGATCTAAAGGAGCAATTGAAAACCTCAGTCTTATAATAAAATATCAGCCTTATCTTAAAAAGGAAATAAATTTGGGGCACCCGTGGCATAGTGGTAGAGTCACAGATTTGTATCTCCTCTGACTGCTTAGCCTCTCAGTGTCTGGGTTCGAGTCCCGTTTAGGGCGAAGGACTTACTGTGAGAATGTCTTCCAGCAGACTTGCAGTGCGCCGATGGCTCTACCCAGACTTGTGTCTGGGGTCTTCCTCCACCAAAAAGCTGGACCTTGCTATAATGATTATAATTGGTCGCTGCAATATATTTTAAAAAACAAAACAAAATGAAATTAATTCTAAAAAAAAGTCTATAAAGCAAAATGATAGATTTTGAAAATCTCATTAATAATTCACTTGTCACTCATTAATAGTGTGCATAATTTGTTGCTATAAATTTGTCTGTAAATCAGGACATTTAAATTGCCATGAAGCCAGTTATTTATATTGCTGTGAAGCAGTTCATTTATAATACTGTGAAGCTGGTTATTTATATTGCTGTGAAGCAGTTCATTTATATTGCTATGAAGCAGATTATTTATATTGCTGTGAATCAGGTTATTTATATTGCTGTTAAGCAGGTTATTTATATTGCTGTTAAGCAGGTTATTTATATTGCTGTGAAGTCAGTTATTTATATTGCTGTGAAGCAGGTTATTTATATTGCCATGAAGCCAGTAATTTATATTGCTGTGAAGCAGTTCATTTATATTGCTGTGAAGCAGGTTATTTATATTGCTGTGAAGCCAGTTATTTATATTGCTGTGAAGCCAGTTATTTATATTGCTGTGAAGCAGGTTATTTATATTGCTGTGAAGCCAGTTATTTATATTGCTGTGAAGCAGGTTATTTATATTGCTGTGAAGCCAGTTATTTATATTGCTGTGAAGCCAGTTATTTATATTGCTGTGAAGCCGATTATTTATATTGCTGTGAAGCCAGTTATTTATATTGCTGTGAAGCAGATTATTTATATTGCTGTGAAGCCAGTTATTTATATTGCTGTGAAGCAGGTTATTTATATTGCTGTGAAGCCAGTTATTTATATTGCTGTGAAGCAGATTATTTACATTGCTGTGAAGCAGGTTATTTATATTGCTGTGAAGCTGGTTATTTATATTGCTGTGAAGCCAGTTATTTATATTGCTGTGAAGCCAGTTATTTATATTGCTGTGAAGCAGGTTATTTATATTGCTGTGAAGCCAGTTATTTATATTGCTGTGAAGCAGATTATTTACATTGCTGTGAAGCAGGTTATTTATATTGCTGTGAAGCTGGTTATTTATATTGCTTTGAGCCGGTTATTTATATTGCTGTGAAGCAGTTCATTTATATTGCTGTGAAGCAGATTATGTATATTGCTGTGAATCTGGTCATTTATATTGCTGTGAAGCAGAATATTTATATTGCTGTTAAGCAGGTTATTTATATTGCTGTTAAGCAGGTTATTTATATTGCTGTGAATCAGGTCATTTATATTGCTGTGAAGCAGATTATTTATATTGCTGTGAAGCAGGCTATTTATATTGCTGTAAAGCAGGTTATTTATATTGCTGTAAAGCAGAATATTTATATTGCTGTGAAGCAGAATATTTATATTGCTGTAAAGCAGAATATTTATATTGCTGTTAAGCAGGTTATTTATATTGCTGTTAAGCAGGTTATTTATATTGCTGTGAAGCCGGTTATTTATATTGCTGTGAAGCAGGTTATTTATATTGCTGTGAAGTAGGTTATTTATATTGCTGTGAAGCAGATTATTTACATTGCTGTGAAGCAGGTTATTTATATTGCTGTTAAGCAGGTTATTTATATTGCTGTGAAGCCGGTTATTTATATTGCTGTGAAGCAGGTTATTTATATTGCTGTGAAGTAGGTTATTTATATTGCTGTGAAGCAGAATATTTATATTGCTGTGAAGCAGATTATTTACATTGCTGTGAAGCAGAATATTCATATTGCTGTGAAGCAGAATATTCATATTACTTTGAAGCAGAATATTTATTTTGCTGTGAAGCAGGTTATTTATATTGCTGTGAAGCAGGTTATTTATATTGCTGTGAAGCAGAATATTTATATTGCTGTGAAGCAGGTTATTTATATTGCTGTGTTGCAGGTTATTTATATTGCTGTGAAGCCGGTTATTTATATTGCTGTTGCTGTGTTTGCAGGATTATCGAGGTGTCAGGTCAGAAGATCAAGCTGCAGATTTGGGACACAGCTGGCCAGGAGAGATTTCGTGCCGTGACACGCAGCTATTACAGGGGTGCTGCCGGCGCCCTCATGGTTTATGATATCACACGGTACATTGAGACTTAAGTTATTTTTATTTTGCTAGAAGTGAAAAAAAAACCCAACAGGTTTGAGACTCTGTCAGGGTGAGAACTTCAATATTGGGAGATCTTTTAGCTGGCCTGTTGTGCGCCATTGGTTCTGTCCAGACACGTCTGGGGTCTTTCTTCACTAATAATTGCTAGCTAGACATCCCCATTAGAATGGTTTCTGAAGCATTTTTCAAGAATGAAACTATGAATTTTAAGGGTTTAATCTGAAATGTTATTAAATAAAAGCTTGGCAGAATGACCCAATCTGAGGATAATTGTTAACATAACTGAGTATTCATTGCATGCTTAAGTAATGAAGCCTGTGCCATGTTTATAATATGTATATATTGCAAAGCCTTTATTTGTGGGGGATAGGAGGAAAAAAGGAGTGTTGGGGGGGGGGGGGGGGAGGGGGGGGGCTCAAAAGTGTTATATAGGGAAAGGGAGCAATATGTAAGTAGGTAGGTTAAATTTAAAAAAAATGTTCAGTTTGAACTATTAGGTGGTTCAAGCCTGCATGTCAAGGTAGTTTCTATAGGTAAGCCATAGGTGATGGAAGTAGGCCCCAGCCCAAATGTTTCGCAGCTATTTTGATAATTCCAACCATTTTTAATATCTTGACTTAATTTTACATCAAATGTTAATCAAAGGACAAAGTTATGCATGAAATAGTCATTATTATAAAAGATGCTTGTTTGTTGTTTTGCAGCTTCCATCAAGCCTGTAAGCAAAAGTTCAGATCACATTCTGACCAGTAATTAAAAATAAATGACACAAGGATAATAAAAAAATATCAGACTTTCCTTTTTTAATTTGTAGAAGAACATCATAATTTTGTTACAATATGATAAGGATAAGAAGCCCTAAAGTGTGGGCAAGTTTGAGTATAAAACTAATGTAGACAGTCAAGAAGAAAAGATCGCCACTGTCCTTGTATCCCTATTAATATCATTTTAAATCACAATTATCGCAATCTCATATAGTTGCATTGTACTGGCATGATTTCTCGTACCTATGTTTGGCTGATATTGAATAACCAAGTGTCTGGATAATGTAACGAGACTTTGTTTCAGTACTGTCTGCACTATTTCTGTGGCTTTGCATGATGTTGTTCATAAAAGTACTTTATAAAGCGCATTAGTGTACTCTAATATTTACTGAACCATTATCTTAGCACTTTTCTAGGCCCAGTGTCAGGATAAACAAACATAAATCAGATGGCTTTTTAGCAGTCTTCGGTAGTGGTATAGCTCCCTTGCTAATCCTCAAGCAAAAATAATGGTAGTTCCATGACTGGTTTGACCGGTGTCAGGATAATGTGACTGGGTGTGGTGGCATGCTATTCACAGTGAAGGCAGCACTATATGCTTCAAGTGAACACTGTCTCCAGATTACTGAAATACTGTTGGTGCATAAACTTTTCAAAGAAAAAATGTATTGTTAAAGGTAACAATTGTTCCCATTTTTGTTAACATTAGCAACTTTTGAAGACATGCTGGTTCCCTTTCCATTTGGCCGTTAATGTGTTTACATTTCTAATGGCTGTATACCTGTTTTCCTCAGTCATTAGTTGAGTTAACAGGGGATGCAGATTTAGGTCGGAGCCTATGGACAGATACATCAATAAACTGGTATGCATTGGACTGTACGTTTCCATGGGAAGAGCAGTCTTGTAATCTGAATTTATTATGTTTATGTTAATTAACTTGGTATCTGGAATGCATATATTTAGTTCAAAATGTCATATTATGTAACGGTACAAACCTTTTTACTTGTCAAAACCTGATCATTGCATTCCATTTCCTTGTCTATAATTATCACTTGATTGTGTAATTGCTAACAGCTATAAATATGTGCCAGTTTCTCATGTGACAAGTGAAATTGTAGGTGTTGACTGTCCAGATGCAAGTACAAATTTCTTTTGTCTATGTAACCAAGTCAGCATGATGCCAGATAATGATGAAGTGGGGTGAGATTGACACAATACACAAGATCATATGGGGCAAATGACAGTTGAACAGGTAGTTTGGGGTTATGCTAATTAACCAACTATAGGAGAGTAACTTAATGTGACATTTATAACCAATCAGTATTGGAATGAAATGGTGTCAAGCACAGGCTGCAGCAGTTCTAATGCTGGTTTATACATCAGTTTTAAATAAAATGGCTATTGGACTGGAATATTACATGGTCGACATGAGATTTAACATCACAATCATTCTTGCATTTTTTGTGACTAATAGCTCTTTTTCAGATAAATGGAAAAAATAATGGCCGTGCAAATCTGGTTGCATAAACTGAATGATTTGGTTATATTCACTTCATATTTAATAACAATAGAAATTATAATTAAAATGTATTTTACATTACCATGTGTTCTTTGACTAAATATTTATTTTTGTTTTGGTCAAAAATGTCAAACTTAAAAGTTTTGACATTTTTGACAAAAAGTACTAATGACCAAGTCATGACAAGCAACAAAAAGCTACTTTTTTTCAATAATATCTTTGCAGTTACATGTAATATGAAATAAAATACCTTAATAATACAATTTATGAAACCAGATTGGAAACTAAGCACGAAAATGTAATGGCCATTATTTTTTCCAGTTGTCTGTAAAAGAGCCTAATCAGACTTTTTAACAATGGCTTAACAGGAATTGACCTGATTTTGCAGCTGTGTTCAGTGTGCACATTTGCTTATTAACATAAACTCTCAGTTGACCCAGATTCTTTTGTTTTAATGTCTTCTTCATGAGCACGGCCATCTTTGCTTCCCTCCAATATTGATTGGCCAAAGAGGCTGGCTTCCCTTTATTGATTGGAAATAAATCGAATGTACTCGTAAGTGCTCGTTGATATTCAACATGAAAAGGTTTATTGCATAATTCCTGTTACTGGGACGTATAAAAGGAATTTCAAACCGGAAGTTTGTGGTTTTTTACTTAACGAAAGTGTTACAGTGATGATTTCAACATGATATCTCAATTCATAAATTACCACCTCGAATTACGGCCGGGACGAAATAAAATCCTGCCATTTTGACCCATATAATCCCCTTCGACTTATGAGCAAAGTAGACTTATGGCTGAGGAATTACGGTAAGTGATTTTTTCGTATATTATGTTACAAGACAATGACTACAGCTAAAGTTGAAGAACTTCTGATTAACTTTAAATTAGCTTTCACTTTTTTGTTCATTTTATGTTTTCAGACGAAGTACATACAACCACTTAAGTAGTTGGCTTACAGATGCAAGAAATCTTACAAATCCTAACACGGTAAGCTGTTTAAAGAGATGTGAATGATCTTCTTTCGTTTGCTTTTCTGATGAAATTTTCTGATCTTTTTAATACCTATGGTAGACTGTCTGATTTTTTAAAAAAACTTTAGGTGAACTTTTTGATTTTTTTGAAATATTTCAGGTGAACACTCAGATCTTTTTAATTCTTTAGGCGAACTTTTGGATCTTTTGTTTAGTTTCAGACAAATTTCTGATCTTTATCAAATTTAAGGTAATTATATATCTGATCTGCCAATGTAATACTTTGGGTGAACTTTCTGATTTTACAAATGGTGAAGGTGATCTTTCTGATCTTTTAATATGGTTTTTAGTGAACTTTCTGATCTGTGAAAAATTTTAGGTCATTAAATATCTGATCTGCCCTTATAGTACTTCAGATCTTTGGTATGTTTCTGGTAAACTTTTTGATCTTTGTGCCATGGTGTAACTTCTGATCATTTCTAAAATTTAAGGTGATTTAGATCAATATATCTGACCTGCCCTTGTACTACTTCAGGTGATATTTTTGATCGGAAATAAGTCTGATCTAGAGGCTCAGAGAGATGTAACATACGAGGAGGCTAAACAGTTTGCTGATGAGAATGGTAAATATTTCACTCTTAACTCTATCTTTACTTAAATTTAAAATTTATATAAATTTTGTGTTTTTTTGTAAATCATGTCATGTGACTATTTTAAGCAGTCAGAATCACCACTGACTGCATGGGTTCAAGTCTGGGTTAAAATTTAATTTGCGAACCTCCTCCAGCTGACATGCTGTGCGCCTGTGGTTCTATGTAGACATTTGTCTAGGATCTTCCATTATCTGGACATGGCTACAATAACCACAATGTGATGAGAAGGGTTTATGTTTTTTGTGGAGCCGGCCGCAATAGCTCAGGTGGTAGAGCGTTGGCTTGTGGATCGGGAGGTCCTGGGTTCAAACCCCGGCGGGTCAAACCAAAGACTTTAAAGTTGGTAGTAGTGGCTTCCCTCCTTACGCTTGGGACTAAGGGGACAGCATTACGCCTGACTCATCGGTGTCAGTATAATGGACCAGCCGGGTTCAGTCCCTGGGCACATCATAAGTGTCCCTGTGCTATAATGATAGAAATGTTACTGCACAGTAAACTTGTGTCATTTTAGTTAAGGATCATTTTTTTGCAATATGACTGTATGATGTACGTAAGTTATGTTTACAGCCTAAAAAATATCTCAAAAGAAAGTAAAGAAGTAGATTTTCTCTAAGTTATGTTTATGGTCATTTACACTCGAATGGTAATGATTTTTTTCAGACACATTATTTTACAGATTAAAGATTAGATTAACCTTAACCTTGTTGACAACGGTATCTTCAAGGTAAAAAAAAACTCAAATGATGTTCTTTTTTCTTCAGTATTGTAGTTTTATATGATTAAACACATGAGAAAAATCTGTCATTTCTTTTCACAATATTTGCATTGTGACTTTAACTTATTTAAAGCTATCAGAGTTTACTAAATGTAATGTTAACATAACCCAAGTTCTTAGTATACTTAGTTCGACATGAAAGCAAATCATTGAATATATTTTATTCATGCTTTATTCCCTCTTTTGCATATGTAAAGGGACTTTACTTTATTAGAAAACTACATTCTTACCTCCCTTGTGGGTAGGCATTTAGTACGTAGTTACTGCAGAAAATATCAGATTTTTCCACTTTCTAAACTATTGAAAATTACTTAAAGGTAGTATTTGACAGTTTTAACCAAAATTTCTTTTTTCTGATAAATATGTACAATGAATGAAGTAACCAAATTTGTCATTGTTACATGAAAATCTCCTTCAGAATGCTGTTCATTGATGCCCTAGATCTGTGTGAACAGTGAAGAATAAATCCCCACTCATCATGCAGCAGAGATAGCTATTTTTAAACTTAGAAAACCATGTGACCACTTACTTTTGATATCACATTATAATGTCATCCCTGTAATTTTGCTTTTTCTGCAATTAGTTCTGTCTAACAATTCAGTTTATTCATTGAATTTATTGAGACTAAAGGGTTAGTACAAAAATTATACCCAAATTCCCCAAAATAGTGGTTCGATATTGTTATATGTATTCGATGAAGGCAAACTGTCGGATACCACCAAAGCATAAAAAAAAGATTTCAAAATTAGAATTAATTAAAAATCTTGAGTGCATTAAAAAAAAAAAACACACATTAAAAATAAAATTCATTATATTTCTAACATAAAGTATATAAAAAAACTTTCCCACAAGGGAGATAACTAAAACATCTCTTTATTTCGAAAATGGGGAATTTAAGCACCTTAGTGCTTTTATCATGTGATTTTGTTTATTTCCCTTTATTTTTATTTCAGGTTTAATGTTTTTGGAATGCAGTGCAAAGACGTAAGTTAAATTTCATCCTATTTAAGTTTCTTTTTTGCCATTTTAGCAAGTGCCGTTTCAATTTTTTTTTAGTCTTCATGAATTGAATGCACATTTTTGAATAACTTTTAATAAAGCCTTTTTTTTATTGGATTTTTTTAGATCTGGTTGTTATACAAATGTATATCTGTGAAATGGTGTTATGTGATTATGGCATAGTATAACTAATAATGTTGGCATCCTTGGTCTAGTGGATATTGGATCAATAGGTCCAGGGTTCAAACACCTACACCAATCATGTAATGTGATGTTATTCCTTGAGCATGACTATTTACTGCACAAATTCCAGATTCTCAGTACCACAGCAGGGATTTTACCCAGGAAGTGGACAATTTAGATAAATAAATATAAACTTGTCTGACAGAATTTGTGTCAGCTATTAATATAAAGGTTTTAACTAAGACAAATACATGTAATGGCTTTTGTATGATTCAATCCCAGAACCCCTTGAAAGTCAGCCCAGTTGTCTACTGCACTGCAAAGTCTTGGTACCTGCATATTGTATTTAGTCATGCTATACAATTGAACTGCCATATACTTCTTGTTTTTTGAATGTTTTGGACCAATTACATTGTTTCTCTGAAAAGAATATGGCTTTAAGATTATTGTTAGGTCTATACACCACCTAACCTCAGAAACAAAGATTTGAATGGCAGCAACATTATTTGTCAGACGGGAGATAAATCTGGAGATGATTTATTTGCACCCTGGCCTGGATCCTTATTTAATGTTGGAATATTAATTCTATTATTACAGTTATTACAGTAGAATGAAATGCCTGTTTACAGATCCTTTTATTACTGTTACAAAAAATAACTAAAATTGAAATTACTATAAATTATGTTTGATTGCTTTTGTATGTTCACCAAATGTATTATTTGTGCTCGATTCTTATTAAAAACATTAATCAAAGATCCAGGCCACTGTATACTATGACTAAATACAACATGCTTCTATCAAGACTTTGTAGTGCAGTTGGAACACTGGGCCAACTTTTTAAGGGATTCTGTGATGGAATCATACAAAAGTCATTATTTGTGTTAGTTTAATCTTTTTTATTCATATAGCTGATTGAGAAACAAGTCCTTTCAAGTTATATTAATCCATTCCTGGGTAGAATCACTTCTGTGGTACCGAGTACTGGGAGGAATGTTCAGTAAATAGTCTTGCTCAAGGACTAACATTAAATGTATTGTATTGATTCTCATGTGTTCCAGAGGTGACAATGTTGAGGACGCCTTTTTAGACACAGCAAAGAAAATTTACCAGAATATACAGGATGGAAGGTACAGAATAGACTTAATTGTGATTTTCTTTTGCTTAAAACAAAAAACAAACAAAACATGACTATGTTGATGATGATTAAAATTAATTATTCAGTCTTGGCATGATAAATTCATGAAATTTCCATAGAGTATAAGTATTTGGAATTTTCTATTTTTTTCTTCATGTCTTTATTTTCAAGTCAAGCCAACTTTTAAGAAGCTCCCCTGAGCATAATATCTGACCCTCCTTCGTCCGTCGTGCAGCTTCAGCAATTTGCTCATAAACACACATATTTCTTGCCCAGTCTTCATCAAACTTTGTCAGAATGCTTGTCTGCAAGAAATCTTTGATGAGTTTGATGTAATAACCTACTGTGTTTCTGTAGCTCAACCTAATTATTGCTGAATTGATGTATTTTTTAAATTACAATTTAAAATTGTACATGTATTTTATTTTTCCAGCCTGTATGTAAATACCATAAAAAATCTGTAAATAAATGTTTTTATAATCTTGCTTTTGATATTGAATTCACAGTTTCAGTTTGAACTTAAAGGTCGTTTAATCTTTCCTTTATTCTAGCCTGGATTTAAATGCCGCAGAATCAGGGGTTCAACATAAACCAGCCGCGCCACGTAATCCTCTCAATACTGACCAGCAACAAAGTGAAAAACCTTGTGCATGCTAACATGACAGGACCCATAACCCACATACTCATCATGATACTGTTAATTATGTAAGGAAGAAGCTGGTTGGCTACTTGCATAACAACACAATGATACACAGAAGCTGATTGGCAGATTGGCTTCTGATGATAGTGTAAGGATGATGCTGATTAGCTGCCTGTCATGTTAGACAGGAGCTGATTGGCTCCTGTATCAATGTAAGAAAGATGCCGATTGGCTTACTCTTGTTCTAAAGACGGACTCAAATGGACATCCATTAAACATGAAAATAGTATCATTATAATTGTTGCTATGGTAATGTTTATTAGGTATATTTATTTCCTGTTTTAACACAAATGAAGATGTTGTTACTTAATTTGACGTTTTTTTGTTTAAAAGTGCAAAAAAATGACTGTCAGTTTATATAACTGAAATATTGTAAGAGAAATATTTCATCAATAAAACCCATTTTTTCTGGGAAAATAGTTTGCAACCGGCCTTTGATTGAATCTTAAAACTTATAAAAAATTTAATTGTTAATGTCTAAATATAAGAAGAACTCAATTTACTTAAAAAATATAGTAAAGACTAAAACTTCTTTATGTGCATCGAAATGATAATTTTTCCAATAGTTACAACAAAGTATTTCAGCCTGCTCTTTTCAGCTAGTCGGGTCAATATCAAGTTTAACTGAAACAAATGTGCTGTGTGTTTAATGTATGTGTGATAGAGTAATATATATTAAAATTGCATTGAATGGGAGAGAATGGAATTTGTAGAACAAGTTCAAACAGTGCAATCCCAGACCAAGGCTTTGGGCTGTTTGTTGATGGTTATTTTTTGTATTTAAGTATTTTAAGTGATTCCATTTTTCATGTTCTACGACGTCTTTTTTTGTTGAATCATTTTTTTTTAAATTAAATTATCCACAGGAAACAGTTTAGTAACTACGCGTCTTGTTTCATTAATATTGTATCAACCAGTACTTTAACTTTGTACTGGTTTAGGATACCTTGCCTTGAGTATTTTTGATTTAAATTGCATATTTTTCTGTACGTAAATCAAGGTAATAAAGATTTTATTCACATCATGACCTGACTGAAAATTCTTAAACAGTTGCAATTCTTTAAAAAATGAAATCGGTACCATTTCGCTGTTATTTGCATTTGATACCATAATTGGAACAGAGTTATGTTTATATAATTGTATAATAAAATTCTTTAATTCTTTTCCATACCTGTATTGATACCATTGTTAATGGAAATTTTATTTATATGCTTGTATTTTGAACATACAACCTGAATAAATGAAATATCTTTATTTAAATAAAATATTTCTCCAATTTACATCTCATTTTTTCTCCTAAACTCTGATATACTCATTCACATTAAAATCATGTTATTTTAAGAATTTTCTTTTAAGTGCCCTCAATTTAAGCATATAGAGTTATGGGATATTTTTCTTAACTAAAATGGATTTACTCTCCTTACTATGTGCATTTTGGGTTTGAGGCTATAAAAAAGTGTAAGCTTGAGATTCAAAGATGGTATCCGACAGTTTGCCTATATAAAATACATGTAATAATATCTTTTATTTGTTTGGGGGAATATTTGCATTATTGCTATATAAATTCGTACAACAATCTAGGCAAAGATGTGTATACTGCCTTAGTTGTTAGACAGTACCTATCATAAAAAAAATCGCTTTAAATCTCCATTTTTTCCAAATATATAAATAAGCACGCTGGGGATTTCTGCTAAAAATAGATACCAATGTCACAGCAAATTACCTGGATGGTCATATAATGTGATCTTAAAAGTAAGTGGTCACATGGTTTTCTTATTTTAAAAATAGAAAACTGTGCAGCAAGGCTCAAATAGCAAATACCATTTTGTAATGACCAGTGGGCTGTTGTGCTTCGTATTTCACTTAGATGTAGTGCATCAATAAACAACATTTCTATGGTTCTATTTATGTAACAATATTTTACTTGTTGTTTTGAGAGAAAAAAAGTTGGTCCAAACTGTCGGATACCACCTTTAAACCATCCTTGATCATTTGATTGGTCAGATTTGAGTTATGTTAACAAACGGAAAAGTCAGAATCTTTGGATATTGGTCTGAGACTTAAGTTTAATGACTAAAGATTCAAGATGCTCAGTGTATATTTATAGTTATAGAAGTAAAAGTTGATTATATGCCATAAATATAGGCTGTTAATGTTAGAGAAATGAACTTGCATATATGTTGGCACCTTATGACCTATTGGCTGTGTGCCGTACATCCCCAAAATACAATGTATATTATAAAGTCATTAAGTATTGAACATTTACCTGACATGCTTATATGCCACTTGTTCTTAGAAATTCACTGACTTTTGCTTTAGAGATTATTTTGACAGGTGTATGTGTTACTAGTTTCAAAAGAAATTGAGGCATATGCATACCTTATGAAGATGTAATTGTCAAACATATTAGAAAAATAAAGGCATGTGCATGCTGTATAAGAATTTTTATAAGTGTTCCAGAAGGATTTAAGGTGTGTTTTTTTCCCTATATACAAGTTGAAAGCACTAGAAGAGTTAAAGCATGGCGTATTGAACAAGAATTTTCATTTGTAAGTCATAACTCTCAAGAGAAAGACACGAGGAAACTGTAAAAATTGACTGAGGTGTGTAGTTGTGTGTGTCACTAATGTCAGAGGACATATTGAAAAAAAAATCTGTCCCTCAAAATCATTCCATGAAAATGTGGCATCATTTTTTGTGTTATTTTGTGTTTTATGTCTGAGCGAATGATGCATTGATGTAAAAACACATGTTATGGATATGTTGTCAGATATTATATGTTGATTATAAACACTAATTATAATTTGATTGTGACATGTTGATTTCAGCTGCTACAGTTCTCTTGGCTGCAATGATTTGTTTTGTAAGACTTACATAACTTGTACACATCACAAAAAAGATAAAAGAATCTGTAAAAAGGACATTCATTCGAACAATACAACAAGATCAACAACTTGGAAAATAAAGAATCTGACACCAGAAAAAATGTTATTTTATTATGTTATGTCCGGTTTATAAAGTTGGGTGGTATTTTCAAACTTTTTTGGGTATTTTTTCTTCTTCATTTTAGAGAATGTGGCAAACTGAAAGAATGTAAATGTAACATCATTTATGTTATTACCATTTTTTATTGTTCTTGGTCCAAACAAATATAGAAAAATATTTTCATTATTTGGACTAAGAAACATATTAACACAATGCACCTATGTGTCATAATTGAATTTGTAAAAACAATTTTTACAAAAAAAATATTTTGAATTATTTTTTCTACATAATAATTTTTCCATATGAAATAAGTGCTTTAATGTTGCAACATTAACAGAACAAGATACAACACTCTGCCAGGTTGTGTGTTTTTTTTTTATCAGTGCACAGTTTACACTGCCAATGATTTATCCTTTTCTTTCATCGTTAATCTATAATTTTTATAAATTCATGTTCAACTTGTAATAAAAGATTTAAGGTTGAATCAGTCTACACATAAACCCTTAGTCATGCAGATTCTGTTAATTATTGTGAATAGTTTGTAAAGGCGTAAAATGGAATATTATTGTGAGAGGTTTGTAAAGGCATAAAATGGCGTAAACATGCAGAAAAGGGATAGTCAGTAAAGTGTGGGGGTTTTTTTCCAATCAAAAATGGTATATTGGAAATATATGTGCTTAATTGTGCTTTATGGATTAATTAATGGTTTCTATTCTAATTTATTAACAAAAACATTTTTTTCTGCTCTTTTTAACATGTGTGGGTTTAAAATAAAGTATGCGGTTATTTATTTGAAATGGAAACAAGGATTTAAATGCAATTGTGAGATAGCGTTACCAAAATATAAAGCACTTTGTGTGCTTCATGGGGCCAAAGAGTGTAAGAGAAAGCAAACTTCATCATTGTTAGACATATTAGACAAAAAGTGTTGTTGTTTTTTTATTTGTTGTTTTATCCACAAAGCATGGTGAACAATTTATTGAGAGTCCTTAAATGTTGTGTCTGGTGTTAATCCATCCATTTTGCAAAGTTATAGTCTACTGTGTGTAATGTTAGATTTTTGTTGCAATTTGTAAGAAAAAAAAATTATAATGTAAAGTAGATCTAGAAGTTGGATAAGTTTTTGTTGACCATAATAATGGTACATTTACTGGTAAGAAATACAAAATTTCAAATTGGTTGTTAGGAACTACATGCCAAGATAACATGAGATGTTTGCTAGAGAATATGGAGTATGTAGTGCAGATTGTGATATGACAGCTCCAAGCTTGAGCTGGCTGATTTGGATCTTCACTATTTGCTGATAAATTTTGTGCTAAGAGTACAATGTGTGAATGTCGCTTGTATTTTCAGATCATTCTTTAAGTAAATACTTGATTTAGTTGTTTTTGGTCGTAGATAATACACAAAACTTTGTTTTTCTGCTCTGTCTATATGCTTATGTATATCCACAGTTGTCTTTGGTGGTTATTTTCTGTTTTTATTCATCAGTGAAAAAAATAAATTTATAAGATAACAGGATCCTTTTGTGTTTTTTTGCATTAATTTGTTCTTGAAAATAATATCTAGTTTTGAATTAAAAGTTTGTATGTAAATTAGTTAACTCCCTTGTGGGTTGGTATTTTCATATTATACTTTGCAAGAAATATTCTTGTTTACCTGAATTATTTATTTTTATCCAAATGATCATGCAAGGTTATTGAATATTTATCTCATTCCATAAATACGATTGTTTTTGCATATTGCAGTCTAAAGTGTTGTCAGTGATGCAAAAGTAGACAATATATAATGTGCCCCGCAGGGAAATAACACAAGTCAGTTTGACAAGAAACGGGTATTTCTGTCCAATAACAAAAAGATTGAATCAACTTGTTATTCTGGACTAAAAAGCAACAAAAACAATGAAAGAAATCTTTTTACTCATAGAAAATATGAAAGTATATTAAAACTTTGTTAATAAATCATATTGAGAACATTAATGAAAAATTAAAGCTTTTTCCTCACTTAACACATTAGAAAATGTGTTATAGATCAATAAATAACATATATCTCATAAAACAGACTGATATCACCTAAAATAGTATGGTTTGGTATTTTGGATGTGAATTTTCCCTAAATAGTAAGGTTTGGTATTTTGGATGTGAATTTCTCCTAAATAGTAAGGTTTGATATGTCTGATGTGAATTTAACCTAAAATGGTGAGGTTTTGTATTTTGAATGTGAATTTCACCTTAATAGTATGGCTTGGTATCTTGGATGTGAATTTCACCTAAAATAGTATGGCTTAGTATTTTGGATGTGAATTTCACTTAAAATAGTAAGGTTTGGTATTTTGAATGTGAATTTCACCTAAATACTATGGTTTGGTTTTTTGGATGTGAATTTAAACTATATAGTAAGGTTTGATAATTTGGATGTGAATTTCACCTAAAACAGTAAAGTTTGATATTTTGAATGTGAATTTCACCTCAATAGTATGGTTTGGTATTTTAACTGTGAATTCAACCTGGAAAGGTGGAAATAGCAAGCAAATCTTCATAATTGTAAATCTGTCGCACGCACACACAAAAATGAAAAATGAAGGGAAAAAACAATTTTTTTATCGACCCTCAACTTACAGCTTATATACTGCCATTTTGATTTGCCATCCTACATTTCTCTATAAAATGCTGTCTTTGACTATAATTCAGTTCTGTTATTTATATACATAAACATGTATATTTATTTTTGTTTGTAATGTGGTACATTATGATGCAGTATATAAGAATTTGTGCTTTAATGCTTTCATCATTTAAGGGAGGTAACTTGGTATTACATCATCAAGGGAGACTATTTGGTACTGTGTACTTCTGTGTATCTTAAATCTTTGAGATTGCAATAAAACTTTGCATCATCCAAGCTCTTGATAAAATAAGAATACCTTTATGGATAAGTTTGAACATTCACAATCGGAACGCCTTGAATAGTTCACAAATCCTCTCTCGGATGTATGACAGGATAACTCAGTGAAAATAAATATGTCTGTGCCTTTGAGGTCATCAGAACAACAAAGATAAATGTTTTCTTACTTCTACTGATAATGCAGTAAATGTTGTATATTTAACAGGACGTGAACAGTCAAATTGTTAAATGAAAGTTTATTGGATGAAAAAATCCTATCACTACACCTATCGCTTTTTTCAAGGAACTTTTTATGGCACATTCTTCTTCCGGCAAACAAAATGGTAAGGATTCTCTTAGCATCATTACACCATATATATCCAAGTGATGATTGTCCTGAGGACGGAATTACCTGAGGAGTTCCGATTCAACATTCTGTCTAATAAAACATAATTACAAAATGAACATCTATTTTAATGTTGTATTTCAACAGTTGTAGAAAACTGTATTTGAGACCCATTGGATGGTTGGATATATAGAGAATCGGAAATGAGTGTTCATCTATTACTGGAAATATTAAATGATTTGGATGAAATGATACCAAGCAAGGCTCTGCTCAGTTTCGTTTCGTTTGAAATATTTTCAGTATTTAATGAACACTATTGCAGGATTCTTTTGATCATATTTTCATTAAATTAACAAAATTGTAAAATATAGCTTTGAATTGAAACTCACGGCATGGGAATTTTGGTATGGGAAGCTATGTCATAGCTACGTCATAGATGGAAATGATGTGGCTTCAAACATTTGCGGCTCGATAACCAACTGGTGGGTTATGTAAAATAACTAATAGGAGTTAATTAATAAATACACAACATGTCATGTGATAAATATGAGTCTGCCCCCACAGGCTGTCAGTGGGAGGTTCCTGTGTGTTGTGTGTCTGCTTGAAGAAGTCCCAGATACTTCTTTTACAAGCTTAAGTGACAAGACTAAATATCCTCAAGTCTTTCATCTTTTACTTGCTGGAAATACTAAAACGGTGGAGTACATTTAATGTTAATGGCGTAAAATTAAAGTAAAAGCTAGTAAATTGTTTAAAAAATATCAATTTTCTTTTAATAGATTTTATTATTTAAGTTTGCGTCTTTATAATTATAACCTTATTTGAATCCACACTTTCTTACAAGATGATTATGCAGTATTTACAATGCGCAATGCTTTTTCCATATTTATACCATCAAGGGGGAGAAATGGTATTGAACTCAGGATACCATGACTTAAACTTCAGTTATCAACAAATATTTCTGACATTAAAGACTGTAATAAAACATTCTTGATAATTCAAAATAAAAAAGTTTATGTTCAACCTTATAAATTGTTTTATCTTAAGGTATACACCAAGGCTGATTTTCCTGAAGAAAGTTTATGTCAGCGATGTAAAATTGCAATTTGAGTTTAATGGAGGCATTATTGAGACTTTTAGAATCATGCCATAGCTTATGTAGTCTTTTTCTTTGAAATACATTTAAAACAGTGAATGTTTCAGATTTGATTCGGACTTGGTGGTTTTACCAAATGAATCACGTGTGTCAGAAAAATGGTGTTTTATGTATATTTTTGGTGTGAATGACCAACTTGTTACTGTAGAGATGTGATACAATAAATAAAATAGCTTAAAATTGGCTTCAAAACCGTAATACTTGTTTGAGTATGTAGGCTAAGTCCTATGGACTTGATTGGTTTATTATTATTAATTTGACCAATTGGCATCAAGGTTTTAAAGAGGTTTCACACAAGACTTCTACAACTCTCAAGCATTTGATTGGTAAAATTTTATTAAAAAATGAATGAAAACTAATAAAAACTCAAGCCGATGCTGAAGTGTCAGACTATTTCAAGCTCCTTATAGCCCAAATTTGAGTGAGAAAAAACTTTTGACCAATAAAATGTGTAAAAGTCCAAAGTTAGACGGTATAGAAGGAAGATAGACTTAAATTAAGAATAAGAATGTTTGCAAGTACTTGACTCTGATTCGTATATTTAAATGTGTCACTTAAATGTCACCTATAACTGATTTTGATAATGAACATGTTACCAAGCATCTGATTGGTCAATTTAAGCCTGCCACTCAAATGTAACAATTACTTTTTTTGATTAGCCTCATAGTGTTGGATTCCGATTGGTCAGATTTTGTAAAAATAATCTAAACCAATCAAAATGCTAAGATCCCATTTAATTTAGAGTATGTACTAAATAGTATTATAATAATGGCCACTGATGTTTATATTTGTAGTTTTTATTTATTTTGTTATCTAAAATTGGTTGTCCAGATTCATCCACACTGTGTCAACATTCACAAAGCTTGTCTACTAGATATTGTTAGAATGCAGTAATGAAATGATAGCAGTTTCATTTTTAAATCATTGCTTACAGCTTTATATTTTTAAATATCCATTGTGTTAAAATGCTTATTAAATCTTGAATCTATTAAATGCATAAAAAATTTAATTCATTTTGTGCATAATACCATCATGATATATTTGGAACATCCATAACTTCTAAGCCTTAAAAAAAAAAATTTACACACACAACAACATCAGACTTAAGCACGATTAATTCTTATCAAATCACCATGCGCATTACTCTGATATTTATGTTTGTGAATAAATTATATCTAATTAATTTATAAATTGCATATTTTTGTAAATTCCTTTCATAAACACAATTGCTTTATATATCTTAAGCCATTTTCTTGATAATTTGGGTTTGTGTTTTGTTTTTTTAAATTATACTCTGTAATATATTTGAATATTGAATTGTCCAGCTTATTTAAGAAATTATATATTAATTATATATTTTTTTTTAATTATAATGTACAAAATGCATAACTTTAAATACAGATGATGTCTATGTTGTACCTAAATGTCCTGTCCTCATTGAAATAAAACAATGCATAATGCCATCAAGTGTTTTTCTGTAGACATTGTCTCCTTTTACGATTTCAACCCTTTGAAGTGAAGCTTAAACTTGCTTTTTAGTTCACCGAGCACAACAAGCTCATGGCAAATATTTTGTTGTTGTCTGTTTTGAGGACGATTTTGAAGACTGTCTCAATTGTTTTCTGCCAAAAATAGATATCGACATCATACATCAAAGTTGTTAAAAACGTTGCTCCTTTTCTAATGCTCAAGCAAATATAAGGGTAGTTCCACAACTGGCTTGCCCAGTGTCAGGATTATGTGACTGGGTGTGGTATCTTGACGGGTGTTCATGGCATGCTATTCACAGTGAAGGCAGCACTATAATTTTTGCATAAACTCGGTGTAACTAAAGGCTATTTTGAACACCGCCTCAATTGTTAGGCAGTACAAATCATGAAATAAATTGCTCTAAACATTCATCCTTTCCAAATCATGAAATAAGTCGCTCTAAATGTTCATTCTTTCCAAATCTATAAACAACAATGACGGGGATTTCTGCCAAAAATAGATTTCGACATCAGAGCTGCTTACCCAAATGATGTAATGTGATCTGAAAAATAAGTGGTCACATGACTAATCGTCATGAAAATTTGGCTGGGCGTGGAATTATGTTAAGTGATTAAAGCCTACTATACCAATAAAGGCAGCATTGTACCGAGTTCAAATAAACAATCTCTAAATGATTGATGTATTGATTGATTTAAACCTAATAAAAAAAGCACATATTATTATTAGCTTTACCGGACCTGGTAGCGCAATCGGTAGAGCATCGGATCCAGGATTTTGTGACTGGGTATGGTATCTTGCCAGGTGTTCATGGCATGCTATTCACAGTGAAGGCAGCACTATAATTTTTGCATAAACTCGGTGTAACTAAAGGCTATTATGTTAAGTGACTTACGCCTACTTTCCCAAGGCAGCACTGTACCTGCTTCAAATAAACAATCTCTAAATAATTGAGAGATTGATGGTATTGATTTGATTATTGATTGATTTTTGATTATTATTGATTTAAACCTTATAAAAAAGCTCATACTTTTATTAGTTATTAATATATTGAATGAGATGTACTTTTTTTTAAACTTTGTGATAAGCAAGAAAGCACAAAGTTAACATCACAATTTTCTGTTTCAATTTACTTCAACTGTTCTCTTGCCTGTAATTTACGTTCTATGTCAAGCAAGCAGTGAAATATTTGTGTGGCTTTCAAGAGATAACAACACTGACTGTATTTTTATGTATATTTATTACGCACTCAGATTTTATATGATTACTATCAACAACAAATTGTGAAACTTAACATCAGCAGATGAAACACAGTGCATAAGAAAGCAACAAGAAAAACAGATACTTATATAGGTCATCATGCAATACCAGAAATATATTTCTCTTTTACAGTGTAAATTCTAGTGTTCCAGAATATGAACCCAATCATTCTAAAAAATTTCTTTTTAAGGGTTTTTTTGTGTGTCAGAAGATGTTGAACTAATAAATTAGTTCAGCGTTTTTTTGAAGCACAGGGTTGGAGATTATAAAACTGTTAGGGTTTGAGGCTATGGTAATACTCAATCATCTAATTGGTTGGATTCAAATTAAATTTGAAATCTGACCAATCAGATGCTAGTTTTATTTTATTTAATTGAAGGAAAGGTCAAGAAAATATGTCTTGTACTCTAAAGTAGAACCACAGGCACCTCCCCACATGAAAGTTCTCAACCAACCGGGACTCAAACCCACATAGTGCTTGGCTTATAAGTTACAAGTCCGTAACTCTAACTGCTCGGCCACGGCACAGCCTTCTGAAGCTTCAACGAATGCATTAAATGGAATTAAAAAATTCAGGACACTGCTGAAATTTTAGACAATAAGAATACTGTTTAAATAAACATATCACAGCTGGAAAAAAGGGGATAAAAACAACATTTAAAGCTTGGCTCATAAACATAGGAAAATGTATTTGAAACACAGCAAAAATATACAATTAACTTATCAGACACCCAATTTGTACAAAACAAAACAGTTTGAATGAGACACTTGTATTTTTATGTGGGAACAGGGTAAAGACATGTAAAATTTTATGAATGCCGCTTTTAGAAATTGTTAGTTTATGGATCTATTCTACAAAAATATATAGATACATGACTAGGATGTATTTTTACTACCTCTGTGGTTAAAAATTATCTTTAATTTGAATATTGAAAGAAACATCGAACAAACTTAATGATGTGAATGAGTGTATTTCAATGGAAGAGGTATCCATATATAGGTATAAAAATTTACAATGTTCTTGCATGTATTAACATTTGTGATTTACTTCAGGTCAGACTGTACATAACTAAAAACAAGCATGGAATGTTGGTTAAAATTGAATTATATTGTTAATCTGTTAATTCATAACAAGTGTTTTTAGACTTCAAAAACAATTGAAAATTGATAGCCAATACAAGATATATTCTCTATCTCAAAATATTCATCAATGCAAATGACAAGAATTTGTCTAATACCACTAGATTATTTCATTGTCAATTCACAGGAATTATTTATGATTTTTTTCTAAATATCTGGATATAAGTACATTCTAAGATACTAAATCTAGTTGTAAGATGCACATTTTATGAAAAATAGAAAAAAATAAAATATCTTTATCATATGCATGTTTTATCTGAAATGGATAAAAATCTAATACTGATAGAACAATACTGTGATGTATTATGATTGACATAGGCAACAGTAAATAGTTCAATAACATAATGTAAATAGGCTTTTATGACATGTAAGTCACTATGCTATTATTATCGTAATCACTCGGTTTTAGTGCGCACACATATTTCGCACTCATTCTTTGGATGTAAAAATAATTCTTCCTAACATTATGCACACTCCTTCCTGAATCTCAGGACGATCAGGGCTTCTTGAAATTACATTGTTAATTGTGGTAGAACCTCCAGACAACTCTGAACAGAGCTATTTTCTAAGTTTTCACCCAGATTTTGGACATAAACTCTATTGTCATGTGGTTGAGGAGTTACAAATTGGTTACATTAATAGCTTACCCATGGACACCCCTTAATTTCTTGTACATTTTGTATCGACAATCATACACATTTTGTTTACAATAATGGTTTTGATCGTGACATTTATTTCATGAAATAATTTAATATATTTAAATAAAAAAAATCCTTTCTATTCAACTATTTACTGATGCCTGCTATGCTTAGACATTTAAGCAGCCAGATGGAAAAAAAAGTTTCTGGACAAAATAAAATGTCATGGTATTCAAGTTTTATTGTCATTTTCAGACATCATCTAAATTGAAAAATATTCTTCAAATCAGGGTCCTTTTAGCAACAATCCCACCCCCCACCCACCCACGCACCCATCAAAAAACAACAACAAACTAAAATCTTGGATGTAGCAAACGCATGATCTTTCATATACAAATACAAATACAAACTAAGTTTATTGTTCTTCTCGAGTCTTTGGGAATGACATTTTTTTTGCCCAGCAACCATTATTATCCATAATGCAGCTGTCACAGAATGAATGACAAATGAAAATAAGACAATACTGATTATTTAACTGAAAATATCTGTGCTTCACATAGATATTCTAACCTTACCTACTATATAGCACATGTGCCATGAGATGGGTATTAAGTGGAAGGGTATTAAGTGGAAACTGAATAATATTTAATAAAATATTAAATAAATAAAAATTGAGCCAATATTTATCTTCATAAGCTTACATCTCAATAAAAATAGTTACAGAGAAGTGAAACTGCCCAATGTTGGAATACACTTTTCTTAAAAGTGAAACCTAATAGGCTAAATAGTTGCAGCTGCCACAGCAGTATCACTCTTCTTCAAAAAGCCTGTGGACAGTTCAGTAATACGAACATTACTCCTCCCCCTAATGAGAGTTTCTATTTATAGCTAGGTCATGTGCTCACAAACAGTATCACAAAGCACATGTAGTGTCAAAGCCGAGTGAAGTAGGGCTACTGCTCACCATGTGCTTTACATGTGCTCTGATTTGATAAATTAGTGAATGTTAAGAGACTTGACCTAAAGTTTATATGTATTTTTTGGGGGGTGGGGGGTGGGGCGTTTACAGCACACCAACACTTAACAGGTCATATGCTGCTGATGACCTTGAGTTAAGATCCACCCTGACAGATTCTCATATTTTTGTTTACTGATTAAGTAGACATCATATGCTGTTGAACCATATGCTCTTGATCTTATTGTTTTTATTGGTAAAGGAAGACCCCTGATTTATGTCAGGGTAGAACCAATGAGGCATCACATGTTGTTGAACTGATAAAATTTGTTAATTTTTTGTCAAATGTAATCAGTGAGTAGAAATTTTTACAACAAAATAATACTGAATAAATAATCGTAAGTGAAAAACACTACAATATAACCATCCTTTCGGTTCACATTATGCTAGCCGATAAACTATCTGCCGATAAACTATCTGAAATTTATGTGAAAAAAGCTAGGCACCTATCACACAAACATTTACATATCCACAGCATTTACAGACTTTCATTATTATAATTAATTATTATTAATTAATTATTAATCGTCTGTGTGGTAACCCACATCCTGTTTCTATAGAAACAAGATAAATATATGATCAATTTAACACTACCGTGCTGCAAGAATTGACACACATTTTGGTCATTGTGGTTTTGAATATTTTTTTTTTCTTGCATTAATTCTTATCTATTTTACATCCATGGTTAGCTTACATAACTGTCAACAAAAATCACAGATCCAGTTATAAACAAACACTTTGCATAGCAACTTTTGTTACAAAGGTTTCCGTTATCAACATTTCAATAGAATTTTAAAAAATCAACAAGTGGTAAAAAACCTATACATATATAACATCAAAACAAAAAAAAACATAGCATTAAGAGTGCTGGCAACACATTTATAAGACATTATAATTAAAACTATTTATAAATTATTATGTATATGCATAATGCTGTTCTAAATAGCAAAAACTGAAGAAATTAAAGTGCTGAAATAAAATTCTTAAATCAAAAAAGGGAAGGAATCAGAAAATTACCATATGTTTGATTAAAATTCATTTTGTACTAAATGAGACTTCATTAAGCGAAGAGTACACACAAAATAACCAATCAAAATACAGATTACAAAGCACATTGACCAACACCAATGCAATATATAAGCTACACTGTACATATAATGTATCATAGCTTTTGTCTATACCAAATGACGACCTTGTGCTCCCATTTACCAATGTTTCATCACATTTTAACAAAACAGACACATTTTTTTAGAATCTACAAAATGTTGAATGAAATTTTCTAGCTTTCGGCTTTTTGTGACAATCATATAAAAAGAGCACTATAGAAGGCTGCAGAGCAAAAGATGTGGATGCAATTTTTCTAATGTAGAAGTGTTTTAGCTGGTGATAATTTTTAGATTTTAAGAAAATGAATACAAAAATAATGCTTGCTATTGAGCTGAATACTTTTGGAATTTTAAAGCAAATATATATCAATGGCAAATCAGGTAAAAAAAATGTTTCAAGATAAAACAGAAACACACAGTTATAATGCAGATATGATTTATCACCATATTTAATTTTAATCCAAAAGAGAATTTAAAAAAATGTGGGTGGGGTAATAAACAATAAAATAAGTTGCCTTAACACAAATCATCCTACTTTCCTTAGAAGTTTGTCTGAAAAGGCATCATAATACTTCTTCCAGTCCTTCAGTCCATGCAAAATCGTACAAAAAAATTGACATAAAAGTATTTATTTGCAAGTACTTATTACAAAAAAATAAATCTAGCTCTAAAACACATGTTATGCATGCATGGCTGGCCTAGAATGCTGCTCCCAAGGTCCATCTGTGATCAGACTTTCTACGGCGGAGGCGTATAATACTTCCATCGACTGATGCGGCGGCGCTCTTGCTTCTGATATCGTCCTGGAGACGGTAATTAGCCAATCCTAGTAGACCGATGTTACGGCTTGTAGCAGTAAGTGACTGCAGAAGGCCGTCTCCTCCCTAGGAAATATACAAGAATTTTTAAGCCACTTTTATAATAAAATTTGTTAACTCTTAGCCTGTTATTTATGTATTTATGTGATCTATGTGTAGATCCAGATCAGCCTGATCTTTTCCTGGAGATGTATGATCAGGATCTAAACTATTCGCTGCTCTACCTATGCTGCCTTCAATGTGATAGCTTGCCATGAGCACTTAACATGATATCACACAAAGTAAGATATTTTTGGCAACAAAAAACCAGAAATGCAACAATTCTTTAAAAACTGTGTATGCAAGGGGTACTGCACTAGGATTATTTCTAATTGCTATACTAGGATTATTTCTAATTGCTACACAAGGATTATTTTCAACAATTTTGTTTGAAAATTAAATCTGCACCCTATCCCTAGAAGAGAACCCTAGAAGAGACATAATTATTATATTACAATTTCTGTAATTGTATACACTATATATATACACTATTAACCTCATAAGAGCAATTGTTTTTGTGAACTTTTTGAATTATCATTATCATTATAATTAAAAATATTGTTTATTAAAACATAGTAATCTAATTTCAAACTTGAGAACAATCTCACCTAAAAAACTATTGCTGTAAGTAGGACCTAAGGCTTAAGTTCTACTTATGTGTACCCTAAGCGCTGCAGCTGGCGGAAATTGAGAGAAAAAATGCAGCAACATTTACCATACACAAGACAACCACCATACTGAGGCCTGAACGACAGACACTGATATTAATTCAAGGAAATAAATCTATGCCAGGAAAAGAAAAAATATATATAAAATGTCAGTTGTGGCCTTACCTCAATAATTTGCTGAGCCTCTGGCAGCTGAGTTCCAGGATGTCGCTGGAAGACTCGAACCATTGGCCTGTCTAGCCTCTCTCGGCATGTCAGGTCAGCGCTCATCATTGGACCCTTGGGGAGAGAAAATATGACATTATTGGTCAGAGATGTTGAACCATGGTTTTTTAATACTACTGTAACTCTGTGTGAATCTATAAGATAATGACATAATGGTGGGAACACCAACAAAGTTCTAGTTTCAAAGATCATCTGACGAAAAAAGTAGTTTCAAATAATAAATGACAATTGTTGGTTAATCAATCATTGTATATGTGTGTGTAATTAAACAAGTTTATATTGTAGAGCTTTGATCTGCATATTAAAATCTCAACAATTTGACTTCTACTGAGAATAAACATGATAAAATATGTTTATATTGTTGAGCTTTGATCCACATATTGCCAGATCAGCAATTTAACTTCTACTGAGGATAAACAAGATAAAAATATGTTTATATTGTTGAGCTTTGATCCACATATTGCCAGATCAGCAATTTAACTTCTACTGAGGATAAAAAAGATAAAATATGTTTATATTGTTGAGCTTTGATCCACATATCACAATCTCAGCAATTTGACTTTTACTGAGAATAAACAAGATAAAATATGTTTATATTGTTGAGCTTTGATCCACATATAACAATCTCAGCAATTTGACTTTTACTGAGAATAAACAAGATAAAATATGTTTATATTGTTGAGCTTTGATCCACATATTGCCAGCTCAGCAATTTGTCTTCTACTTAGAATAAACACAATAAAATAAGTTTATATTGTAGAGCTTTGATCCACATATTGCCAGCTCAGCAATTTGACTTCTTCTGAGGATAAACATGATAAAATATGTTTATGTTGTAGAGCTTTGATCCACATATCACAATCTCAGCAATTTGACTTCTACTAAGAATAAACATGATAAAATATGTTTATATTGTAGAGCTTTGATCCACATATTGCCAGCTCAGCAATTTGACTTCTACTGAGGATAAACAAGATAAAATATGTTTATGATATAAGAGCTTTGATCCACATATCACAATCTCAGCAATTTGACTTCTACTGAGGATAAACATGATAAAATATGTTTATATTGTAGAGCTTTGATCCACATATTGCCAGCTCAGCAATTTGACTTCTACTGAGGATAAACAATATTAAATATGTTTATATTGTTGAGCTTTGATCCACATATTGCCAGATCAGCAATTTGATGAAGGTTTTGGTAACTAATCCTGCTCCATGTTAACATGTTTTTTTATAAGTAGTATTACAAAAAAAAAAACATTCCTTTATATTTAATTTATTTTATAACTCATCAAGTTAATATAAAAGACATATTGAATGAAATCTAATAAAATAGAAAGAAAACTGGTGTCAACAATATCTTTTAACCTGAAAACATGATTTTTAAGTGAAGGCTCAATCAACTGTTGTAACCATAATTACTCCCAAAGAAAGTTACCATAACAGCAATAAAAAAAAATGTTAAAAAAGAATGAAAACACAAAATAAAACAAAAAGTAATTGTAAGCAAGAAAGTATAAACAATAGAAACAGGAAAACTGGTAAGAACCTAAGAGTGGCAAATATGTATAAAAAAATAATCCATATGTAATGTTTTGTTTATAAGTTGGATAAAGTAATCCAATAAACAATCAATAATGCTGAAAAGAGAATATTTAACATTTTCAAATTCAACATTCAACATGAACCAGAGTTACCCTTGTTTTTGGTGCCTCAGGTAATGAGCGAGACAGATGCTTTTTATCCTTGAAAAAATATTTAACCATGCATTTTAGATTTTTGTACTTCATTTTTGTCAGCCTTTTTTATTTGTTTTATTGTCATATAACCAGATAAACATATCAAATTACATTATACCAATATACAATGTTCAAGCAAATATTGACCAGTGACAGATTTTCTCTCAAGAGAAAGGTAACATGACCATTGAATGATCTCTATTTAAACCAAATCCATAATGAAGTATTTCACTGGCATACCTGTCATCTTTCTCTGAAACCAAAGTGGGAGATTTTCACTTGCAAAATGGGAGATTTGTTATTTTCATATAAACAAAGAAGGAAGATATCTGTTTTCAAGTGGGGAGATGATAATGTGCAAAATGTGAAAACTGAAAAGGTGCACAACACCCTTCATTTTCAAAGAGTTTCGAACCTTAAAAGTGGGAGTCTTTCTCTAAAAGTTAATAAATATGCACTAGGTATAACCATACTAACATTTATTCATTGATCAAATATCGGTATTGCTATACAAATAATGATCAAAGGTATAGTAATTGTATATACTGAATGGTCAAAGTCGTAGGATCAAAATGTAAAGCAAGTCTCCCTCTCTGAATACCTATACATGTATGTGTAAAGGTCTTTTCCCAATCCAATACATACATTTACGAAAAATATATCCAGTTAAATAAAGTGCGATAAATGTTTTACTGTAAATTCTTTTCAGTTTATATTATAAGCAAGTTTAAAGATCCACCTGTAAATGGACATTGTACACTTCCATACACATTTATTTAGATTGGTAGTTTTAAGTTCTCATTACTCTGTTCTTTGTCCTTGTTTGGTTACGATTAATCATTAGGCTTTGTAAAGGAAAATACTATTGGATCCATCTCACATCAAACGTATTGATTAAGTTCTAAACTGAAAAGAAAAATAAGAACTAAGAGGTACATTATTATTTTTACAAGAAACTGATTTACACTCATTCAAAAGAGAAAATTTTTTTTTTTCTCTCTATGTAACTAAGATTGCTAAATGATGTTTTTATCTGAATAGCATATTGGAGATAAAATAAGATCAATATCTGTAAATAAGATAAGCTGAAAAGAACCAATGTGGCAAAAATCTTGAACCATTAATGAGATTATATTTTTATTGTAACCTGTAAGAAATATTCCTGAAATGCCATGGAAGACATGCGTTTCGATAGAAAATGAAATGCATTGATACACACAGGATTTTTGGATTTTTAAAAAAAAATTCCTTTAATAACCTGTCTTTAGAAATTTTTAGTCGAAATGAACATTAAATACTTTGCAAATATTCATAGAGAATATAACAGTGTGTTATAGCACAGAGATAAAAGCAGTATAAACAAAATTGTTTAAAGGCTTTACACTGTGCATTTTTGACAGCAAAAAATAGTATTAAGTTAAATTTAGAGTGTTTATGTAAAGTATATTATGAAGATGCAGAAATTTTCATTAAATATAGTGTTAAAATAAGTCATTTTAAGGATATTTTTGTTGATAAGGTACATTTTCTTGTGACGCGGTATATTCATTATAATGAATATAGTACCTAAGTACCTACATGCACTCAGCATTGCTTTTACCCTTTTGTGAACAGGCATGGTTCTGAACAAATTGTGAATTTTCGGGCTGTGAAATTTTGAATTTCATTTAACAATGATAACAAGGGGAATTTTTTAAATCTTATTACAAACAAAAAGTGCTTTGGCAATTCTTCATGTTTAGAAAGTGTAGGATTAACCCTTTAGCATTACCATAACCCCAGCATATTCCATATCTGTTCACATTATTTAACTTTATAACAATGGAAAATTTCAAGAGATGATGAAAGCTGTTTTCAATGATAAAACTTTGGACTGGACTGTCAGTTGGGTCCATTTAATTTGCTGTGGTATGAGAAGACCAATAAGAAATTTGGATGAAAATTTATATTTTTGTAATTGTGAAGTCTGTAGTCTTCTTACCGGACCCTTTCAAAGATGAAAACAAGAAAAAACACTGGTGTGAGACATCCAAGGCTCCACAGAGAGCATGCACTATAAACAATAAGATGACTATAAGATGACTATTCTGGTAACTGAACACACTATTACACTGTCAAATCATCACATTAATATTTGAAAGTAATGAATCATAACTCTGATGCGAACTAGACTATCTGCTACTTTAATTTCTTCCTCATTGTCTGCTACATCTGCATCTACTAGACCTGTATAACAGCTATTAAACAAGACCTCGCCAAACAGTTACAAATTCATTGTGTCTGCTACCTTTTTAAAATTACAAGCTACACTTCACCGTATCAAGCTACATCATTAAAAAAACAGAACTCGGCTCTTTTCTCTAAAAAGGGTCTTACAGCAGAACTGCGATTTCCTGTTATTGACTGCTATACTGTCATCATCATAAAAATTGTATTCCTTAAGAGGCACCACTCTCAAGAGTGGGCGTAGAGCGGCGCCCAAAACCCTTGCTGTACACCTATGCTTGTTTACATAAAAATATTGTCATTGAAAATTAAAATTGTATATTTTATAAAATCAAAACAATTTTATTTTTGTACGTCTTACCCTCCTCAAACTTAATTATTAAAAACAAAAACAAACATGACATGAACATCAAAAAAAAATATCGATTGAACATTGTCAGTTCTAAATCTTGTTTGGCTGAAATTCAGCCATAGTTTAACAAGTGGGGGCAGAGGTTAAGGTCTTGTTAAAGGCATACAACTGCTACATGAAATTGTGTTTTCTATATAGCAATAAAAGCCCTGGAATATCATAAATACTGTATATATGTTAGCCATAATACACACAGAGCCATTAGGTCACAGAATGAGAAGGAATTTGAACACTTCAGTTAGTAGTTTTAATCAAAGGTCCACTAAAATAAAATCAATATTAACAGAATGTTTTTGTATAACGGTTAATAACCTGTGCAGGACAGGTAACTCAGGCCCCAGTACACATTATTTGTAAAGAACTATGGCAGCTAAAGGGTGGTCCCTTTCACTGGATTGACCATCCTTTTTCTTACATTCATTTACTATTACACATCTAAATGTACATATTAAAAAAGTAAACATGTTTATAGAAACTTGGCTACAATGTAATAAGTGTGAGATAACTAATCAGGATTTACAGTATTTTCTTGCAAATACTTAATTGCAGTTTACACATTTACAAGCAACATTTGAACAATAAAGTATATTTGTGAAATGAAAATTGTCTCCCTTGTTAAATAACAAGAGACTCAGAAGTAGTCCAAATAGGTCCTTTTAGTTGGAATCCTTGTATTTTATTGCCATTTTTTTTTTGGCAATTACTAACAGTGATATTTGTAACTATTGCATATATATATAATTTTATATCCATCGAAATACTTACAGAGATAAGTTTTTTAAACAAGGAAATAGAAGTATTTATAGATAATGGTTAACCTGGGTATTGCAAGAAAGGTGCAAAAATCAAAATAAACTCCAAAGAGTACAAGCATTAAAACTGAGTACCGAAATCCAAATAAAAGTACCCACTTGCATTTTAAGGATTATTCAGGGGAGACTATCTACTAATGTCTCTCATTAACATCAAACCTACCACACCTTAAAGGTGTTTCCAGCAAGTAAAGGGCTAAAGATAAGCCGCATGTAGAATTGTGACATACCAATGCACCTTATGACCATGTTGTAGCAACCTATTGTTCTTGGGGGTCATAACAAGCCAGACTTGTCTAATGGAAGAACATAAAGAAGTATTGATTATGCCCCAGTCCCCTATCCTGCCCTATCCTACCATAATCTGAAAGCGACTTAGATTCGAGGTTATAATTTCTGGGTGTGAGTCTGAGATTATCCGCAAGAATCTGATTGGCTGAATTTAAAATGAAATTTAAAATCTGACCAATCAGATGCTCTCACCTGACCGGTCACAAGTTGAAGTAGATGTACACACATAGAGCTACAATATCTGCACATTATATTTTTATTTTAATTATTGCATTACTATTACACCAATAAGTTTATGACGGACATATACATGATGTACATTGCTATAAATGCAGTTTAAAGATACTGTTGAGCTAAAACCAGTTAAAAACAGTTACAAAGCATCATAACCTTTTTGATTGTAACAACTTAAAGATAACAGAATCTTTTGAAGAATCTTCGGTTCACATAATTCTTTGATTAAAATGTAAAATTTTATTTTTCATTTTTTCATCTTTGTTCAGCAAACTTTTGCTTTTTTCTAACTTTAAACATGCAGATTTGACAAACTGTGATAAACTATTACCAAGTTACTTTTTATAGTTATACAGTAATGTTCTTAAGATAGAATTTGGTTTTTTGGGTTAAACAGTACATCTACACTTTATAAATCACATGGCGCCGAATATAATTTTATTGTAAATAAAGTATAATCAGGTTAAAATTAAAACATGAAAGCAAACATTAAAATCAATAGGGTTTAAAACAATGATAATGATCATGTTTCAGAGAAGGCAAGTTTATTTTGCTTTAGTCACAAGATGCCTTATATTTGCATTTGTATAATTATTAACCCATCTTATGTGCATACACTTAAGTATGGTGTGGATGGCTCATCCAGCACACACCTTTGTATTGACCTGGTTAATAAAATCTAAAAATAAGAAAAAATTTAGGCAGCAACATATCCAATAATTCTTAACCAAACTCCTTATTGTGGACATTTGTGAATACTCATAAATCGAGGCGATTCTTTGAGTATCAGCAATATATGGTTTGGAAAAGAAATTTGTGTAAAATATTTGGCTTAGGAAGTTCCCTTAATTTTTCCTCTTTGCCTGCATAGCACAAATTGATCTTAAAGCTGACTTGCAGTGCGCCGGTGGTTCTACTCAGACATTTGTCAAGTGGTGTTCCTCCACCAGAAAGCTTGACGTTGCTGTAATCACAATTGGTCACTGCAAGGTTTTAAAAAAAAAAAAGGCAAATAGTGCAGACCTACGGGGAGCTGTCTGATCAGGATCTGCACTTTTTACCAGTACAAATAAGTCATTGATAAATGTAACAGAATAGCATGGCTCAGTCAGGTCAAAGGATTTTCCAGCTGTATTTCAGTGCATGGGTGGTTCTACCCAGACAACTGTTTGGGGCATTCCCCTAAACCAAAAAAGCTTGAAGTTGTTATAATATCCACAAATGTGTTGCTGCGATGTATTTAAAAAACAGCAGCATAAAAAATAACAACAGCTAGGATAGCAGGCTTAGGTTGCAACTATGTTTATTACTGTTTTTAAGTACTTAAATAGAGCTTAACATTTGTTTTAATAGCGTGTCTAAATCAGTTTTTATTGTTGCTTTTTGTAGATTAATTTGTTTCAATACTTTATATCCCAGAAACAATCTTTATCACATTTGGAGATGATAGATTCTTCTCATGAACATGTAGGGTCCTAAATGCCAGGCATAAAAATATCCATGAGAGGAATGGGGAATAAAGTTGCACTAGCTGCTTGGTATATAAAACTAGAGTTGATTAATAAACAAGAGCTGTCTGTTGTAGGCTCTACTTTTCTCACTGCTGGATAGTTTAATTAAAATTCTAAGGAGAAAGGGGCTTAACTATGACATCATTTATTTTAGGGTTACCTGTCCTTTTGAAATGTTTTTGTTTGTTGTGATTTTTACATCTTACTGACACAATTATGGTCAAATTGGCGTCGTCCAGCTACTTTTTAGTGGAGGAAGAGCCTAGACTTATATCTGGGTAGAACCACTGGCACACCGCTGGTAAACTGGAGAATCTTTTGAAAAGGGTTTCTTTTTTGATACTGAACATGTATTCCAATTTCGCAATAAATATCTTTGATGATTTTCAATAAATGGATGTTAAGGTGAATCAGCACTATTATCTACAAGAGGGTCCTGACAATACATGTCGCTCCACTTTTTGTCTTTGAAAAATAGAGCTAAAAATGTTATATGTTTTGGGTTATATACAAGGTGCAGGAAATTCAATACCTGAATTATTCAATGAACAATATTTCAAGTTTCCAACTGGAAATTGATTACTTTAACCTGGATTATTCCAAAAGGTAGTCAATTGGAGCTGTTCGAATGTTTATGTCTTGTACCATTTGTGACACTTTATACAACAATGGGATATTGATATCTTAACAGCAGTTAATTTATTCTGACCCTTACCCTTCTTGTAAATAACCAACACTATTTTAGTTTGTGTAGACTTACATGCAAGAGGATTATTTTTTGTCAATTTTATAGCAGTTTTTCCGTCATATTGACATTGGGTATTTAGTATTCTGTTACATTTACCAATTAGTACAAGTTTTTGTTGTTGTTATTGCTGTTTATATTACATTGCACCAACACAATTAAGGTCCAGCTAATTATTGGTGGAGGAAGACCCCAGACTTATGTCTGGGTAGAACCACTGGCACATCGCAGGTTAGCTGGAACCCCCACCTCACATGAAAGTTCTTGCCCTGACCAGGGCTCGAACCCACGTGGTGAGGGCCAGCTGGTAAACAAAAATTGACTTTTATCTTAATTCTAGAAGAAGGCTTTTAGTAAGAAATTCTGTACAAATGTTACTTACTTTTTTTTATAGATCAATGTTTTAAAAAGATCCTCTTTCTTATCTGTAGTACACGGCCAAATGTTATAAAATAGAGCATATGTCTGAGACCAATTCTAGCCATTGGGAATGCTGAGAATTAACTCAGGCTCATGCTAAAAGTTTTGTAACTCTGACACCAGAAATCTTTTGAAAATTTCTCAAAACATTTTTTTTGGGCAGGAAACATATAAATGTATAAATTTATCAATTAACTCAATTACATTTATTCTTTATTGGTAAAGAGTGTGATCAAAACAGTGCTTAACTGTTTGTGTTGGAAATATTTTTTTTTTGAAATACATCACAGCGACCATTTATGATTTTTATACCGATGTCCAGCTATTTGGTAGTGGAAGATCCCAGACAAATAGGACCACCTGCACACCGCACGTCCGAACTGGACAAATGCCTTAGATAGGTCTCAGACAAACCCACGGAGTGAAAGGCAAAGCAATTAGAGGAGTTACAAATGACTCTACCACTAGGCCACAGGCAACCCAACTGGAAATAAAATAAAAAACTTACCATGGTATAACCTCGGGCTCGTTCTGTTGCATCATACCATCTCTGGGCTCGATGGAATGCGTGTCTGTTCTCTCCAAGGCCCACAGTCAAATGTTGCTGCAAATGTAAAGAATGTAATTTTGCTAAATATGAAAAACATAGAATAGGCAAATATGAAACATAAAATATGAATGTGAAAAAAAGAATATTATAAAGGCGAGAAAAATAGAATATGGAGTTGAAAGGAATAGAATAGAAATATTGGATATAAATAAGAAATATAGAATATGGATATGAGGGGAATAGAATATAAAAATAGAATTAACATATGGAAAACTGAATATGGATATGATGGAATAATATTATAAACAAAAGAAAAAAGAATATGAAAATTAAAATGTCTAAAAAAATAGACAAACACTCCCCCTACTACCGACCATGCCTTGATGGCAAGTAAAAGAGAATATTATCAAATAACATATAAAAAAGGGTGTTTAGTCAGCATAAGGTGTTAATACTTTTTCATATCATTTAAATCTAGGTCAGATTAAAAGTGTAACAGCTTTATATGAGCATGTTTATAAGAAACAACCCCTTCTTTTATTGTTATCTTTGTGGATTTTAAAGCTGCTTGGCCTAAGTTTAGCCTGTACAAGACACAGAGAACATCATAGTCATAATAATAAGATCTAAATATAACTGGTGGAAGAAGACTCCAGTAATATTCAGATGTTTAAGTAGAACCTTCAGTGCACTGCAGGTCAACTGTATCACCTCCCGATATTAAAGTTCTTGTCATGACCGTAGCTCAAAGCCACACATTGATGGGGCATGTAGTTACAAGTCTGTGACTCTAACAGCTCAGCCATGGGTACAGCCCCCAATCCCTATGTGAATATGTTTTTAGAAAATTGTAATTTTTCATTTTAGATAAAATAATTGTACAAAAGGTCACAATAGATTCGACAAGTAGTGAAAGGATTCTAAGGTATATGCCTTATTTGACACATTTAATGATAGCCTATAATGATAACTTCCATATCTGTTGAAAGCCTATAATGATAACTTCCACATCTGTTGATAGCAAAACTTCCACTTTTTTAATAGCCTACAATGATAACTTCCATATTTGTTGATATCCTATAATCAAAACTTGCACATTTGTAGCCTATTATCATAACTTCTACATTTGTTGATAGCCTTTAATGATAACTTCCGCATTTGTTGATAGCCTATAATCATAACTTCTACATTTGTTGATAGCCTATAATCATAACTTCCACATTTGTTGATAGCCTATAATCATAACTTCCACATTTGTTGATAGCCTATAATCATAACTTCCACATTTGTTGATAGCCTATAATCATAACTTCCACATGATAGCCTTCTCATGTGGTTTATTTGATTCTACCATTATTTTGACTAAGAAAATATTGACCAATTCATGTTTAGCAGGTGAGATCATCTGTATTATTCCAATAGAAACGTTTGACATTGACTTTTGCAAAGACATGATCCCTCTTAAGGGATTACTGTCGTCAGGATATAAGGGTCAGAATTGGCAGATTAAATCTAGATTATTCAAAGTTCCTGCCTATCCTTGTTTGTAAAACACTATAAGACATGATATTGAAATAAAGTCCAGACCCACAATTGGTGTCTGCATCTAAGTGTGTTCTATATGTCTACAGGCTTAAAATGGATATCATACTTAAAATAGCTGTTTCATGCAAAAACCTTTACATTTGATACATCTGATTAAGCCTTGAAAACAACTGACAATGAAAAAGGCTTTCTTACAATGCATGTATTGATAGTTTAAAAGTATGTAAAAGCATGTTTTATTAGCATTATAAACTGCAAAAAAAGACCCATTGAAAATATATTTTGCTAATTTAATTTTTTTTTTATATTCTAATTTTATATTTTTTAATTTCCACTGTCAAAATAATGCTAATCATGGTGAAGTCCAGCAAATGATATGCGGAAAAATGACCAGAGACAAATGTCAGATAGAAGACCTCGTGTACGAGTTCTGCCTTGAACAGGACTGGTGTTAAGGAGTTACAAGTCAGTGACTCTAAACACTCCGCCACGGGGACCCAAAGTTAATAAAAATATATCTGCAAGTATGAAATGATACATACATTTTTATTTCAAACATGCTCTCAATCGTTGGAAAAAAAGTACTCTGGGTTATTTCTTGTTTTTGTTTTAGGCATTGTCCAGCTAAATATTGATGGAGGAAGACTATAGACTCATGGCTGGGTAGAACCACTGCCACACCACAGGTTAGATATGAAATCTTCCCTACATTAAAGTTTTCGCCCTGATCAGGACTCGAACCCACTCGGTGAGGGGCTGAGGTGTTACAAGTCAGCGACTCTAACTGCTTTGTCATGGGGACCCAAAAAAGTACTTCTTTTATGAATATAGCACCAGCACTCCTTTCATATTTCGACACACAGTTCTGCATTATTGATTACACTTTCTTTATAATAAATTATTATTCACGAAGCTAGCAATATTAGAGTTACACATAGAAAATATCTTCATTAGCATATATCAATAATCAAGGTACTAAATTGCAATCAATATGGTAAGATATTAACCTAGAGTCAGCTTTCCAGACAAAATCCGTCAATTCAGAGGCTCATTTGTATGCAATGGTCCCGATAATTGTGTATATGACTGAGATAAGGGAGGCAGTTACACTACCAGAATGGTATAATAAAATAATTTTGCATCAGACATGCAACTCTGAGGTGGCTCTCAAAGGTTATAGTAGGATTTAATGTTTTCTGGCTTCAGTTGCAAAACCCTTTGCATGTTGCATTTGTTGATATCTGATACAAATTGTTAATTATTTTATAACAAGTTCACAGTTACAGCAAGTCATATTTGAAGAGATGAAGCAGCATGGTGTGGTCCCTGATCGGACAACACAAAGATGAAGTTGGTTGATCTGGATCTACACAATATATCCACATGTTATCTACATATCCTTATCTGGCTTAGAGATAGTTAGCATTGTAGAACCTATTAATTATAATAATAGAACATCCTCATAATGTACAAAGTCCCAGCTTTGGACATTTTTGTTTGTGAAAGCCATTGTGTTGATGATTAAGAGTGGTCAAGAAAACAAATGACACTAATTTACAAGATTCATCAGTGTTTGGAGAAAAATAACTTGGTTTTATACCCAATTATGCTTTTATTTTTATACCTCAATTACACAAAAGAAGTCAATATGGGAGGTTACTCTAAAAATCCCAAAAGTTTCATATTCCCATTGCTATGTTTGACACAATTTTGCTAAAAATACTACCTTGTGTTTATAAAATTGACTTAAGTTTGAAATGATATAAACATAATTATATTCATTAAGAATAAATTCCAGCGACCTTCACTGAAAGAAGACAAAAGATTTACATCCGCAGATGCACTACAGGTTAGCTGGAAGACCTAGTGCAAATCCAGATCAGCCAGCTTTGAGCCTTGAAGTGGGGGCTGTCTGACCAGGATCTGCACTAACTGCTGCCTATAATTGGTCTGTAGACATGTTCATCTATGTATGAAATATAAAAGAAAATAACTTTAGAAATTAGTTTTTGTGTTTTATCAAATTTTGTAATGGATAGATCTTTATCATAATGGGACTTTCACATTTGTGCTTTCTGTTAAAAGGTTGTTTGAGCATATAATCAGATGCAGACACAAGTACCAGCCAAATGTAGTTGATGTTTTGCTGTAACATTAATCAACAGCCTTTACAGCTTCAGATGCAAGAACTTATTTGATTGTTTAAACTGTATGGTACCCATTATAATATTGTCTTAATGTGACACTTCAAATTTTTATCAACAATTATGTCTAAATTGAGAATTGTGGGTTATATTGCTTCAGAAACTTAATAAATGCTCTCTCCACTTTCTGGAGGTGATGAGATAAATAAATATTGGAAAAAGCCCAAAAGGTGTCCAACCTACCTTCAGTGTGACTGTTTCTGACAGTTTCTGAGTAAGACCATCATTCACAGATTTATGAGCAGCCTTTGTCAGCTTTTCTGTCCTTTCAATTGTATCCTTGAGCTCTTTACGCAGGTATGCTCCACGCATGCGCGCATCGTACGCATCAGCAAGAGCCTGGTCTGCTTCGGGTGTGTAAGATCCGAGTGGATCAGTCACAGAGGGTCCCAGACGAGACAGACGACCATCCAGGGAAGATCGACTCCGGGACAGTGTTGGACCTCGCTTCTCATTGTTGGAGATTGAGGAGAGGGCGTGGCACAAGAGGTCAAGGACACGAGTTCGCTCCTGCAGCACGTTGAAGAGGCGCTTCCTTGCGGCATCTAGGGTCTGTGGGGGAAATAGAAAGGTAAAAAATTATTACATTGTTTACAATTAAAAATAATAATAAATCCATGTTGGATAGTGTCCACAAAAAAGTATGAATATATGCTTCTGTCTGTCTAGCAGCTAAGGTTAAATGGTAGGCCCAAGGTTATAAAACCTTGAGCTTGAATCAGACATTGTTCTCGAGGATCTGATTGGTCAGATTTTGAACTTGAGTCAAAGTCTGACCAATGGGATGATTGTGGTTGTGCTCAGGCTCAGTTTTTATCTTTTGCCCCTGATAAATAATTATGTAGATGTGATTTTGTAAATTTTAAATAAATAGGTGATGTATTTCTTCATCAGTAGGTTAAAGTTAGCATTTCATTATCATCTGTGTTTACATGTTTCTGAGCTTTGTTTACAAAGTGTGACCCCCAATACCCAAGTCTGGGTTATCAATGTCAATAATCAGGCCTACAGATTGTTGGCAGGGCCACAAAAAAATCTGATGCCGAGTCTCAAGATTGCAATGGTTTTTGAAGCATATCAGAAGGCGGGGATTATGAGCAAAACTGTTCAAACAAGCAAGTACAACAAGCAAATCTTTGAAACTGATTTAAATGTACAGTTTAAACAGCTGGATATAAACTCTGAGTTAAGGTGAGCACAGCATATGGGACTTTTTAAGTGCTACATTTTACTGTGAAACTTAAAAAATTTGCAATGCAGTTCAAAGAAAAGATGATTTCAATTTTACAAAAATCTGTAAATATACAAAATTAGCTGGAAATCAAATATGAGGTGAATTATGATTGTGGCCCAAAGTTAGAATTTTTCTCATTTTATAATGGTCGAAATAAAAACAAAACTAATTTAGTAAAATAATTCACAACTCAGGCTGTTAAGAAAAACAGGAGGTTTATGAAATAAAAATATATATCTTTCTTTATATTTTAGATTCTGTATAAGTTACAGTGATTAAGAAAGGTATTCTGAAACCATTCCTATCAACTTGTTTTTGAACAGTTAAACAATTGTTTGTTTGTGTTAGATGAAGGCAAATTGACAGACACAAATTAAAAATAAGGAATTAAAAAGACTTAATTTCACACGTCTGTGAGATATTTCCCTACAGGAAAGTACATAGATGAAAACTCTTAAAAAAACTATGGCAACGTCCACGAGTAATTTCAGTACTTTTATTTTTTCCTTTATATAAAAATAATTGGTTGCTTAAGTTACCTGTAGCTGTTGTTGAACAGATTTGAGTTGAGCCTCGAGTGCCTTCTTGCAGTTCAACAGATGGGATCTTTCAGCATTCAGCAAATCATCAGCACCATCTTGATCCTGAAACATGAACATCAATTATCATCATTATCATCTTCACATCAGTCATCCTCAGTCATCTTCCACAGCCATCATCATTATCAATTATTCCCATCCTCATTCCTTACCATCATCATCATCAGTCGTCATCATCAATATCATCATCATCATCATCATCATCATCATCATCATCATCAAAAACATTAGCAAGCACAAAATCATCATCAACAACAACAGCAGAAACTACGGTAGCATAAGCTTAACCATGAATATCAACAAAGCAAAACCTTCACCAATCACTACCATTTTAATGTTATTATCAATTAAATCATTAAATCATCATCATCAACATTGTTAACCTTATTCTTTTTTTGTGTTTTGTTATTTCCAAAACCACATACTAGCAATGTGTGACCTGATTTAACTAGCTTACACAATTTGTATTTTTAAAAGTCTATTTACTGACTGAAAATAATGTAATGCATTCTATCATGTAATTTTCAGAAGGGTTCCCTTCACAATGATTGTAATTGGAGTGTAAACTGCATTTAACCTGCCTTTGGAATATGACTCACAAAATTTGCATGACAAGAATACATTTTGAAAATGTTGTAATTTTACTTATTATCATCTCAACAAATGGTTTTTGGACATACACAAATATCATAACCCTAATAGCTTGCTACATTTTGTTGAAAAGCCCCTGCTAAATTCTTAGGTTTTTTTGCTTTAATATTATATGTTACACATTAGGGTTGATATACTTATAAACAGAGCAGCAAATAATGTAGATCCTGATCAGACAGCTCCCAGCAAAAACTGGCTGATCTGAATCTACACTATTTGCCTGGATTTATAAATATGCAAACAGCAGGTTATGAGTTAAATTTGTTTATATACACACATGTCTGTATTACCTTTAAAATATTGCTGACTTCTAACATTCTTTAAATCCCACTTACCTGTACTGCTTTTATTGACAAAATGCATTACCCACTACACTAAATAAGTAATCAAATGACTGCCCAAGGCATATAACTATAGATGGTGACAAAATAACAAGATTAACTGCAACAATCAAACATTTTGATCTATGAATTCCTCTCCGGCAGTAGTAAGAAAATGCAAAATAAACATTTTCAGCTTTCATTGTGTATGTTTTTGGGCTTTGTTCACACCAAAAATTGTATTTTTTATGAACTGTAGCTACTGCTGGTCTAAGAAGGCTGCTATGCACTTGCAAGGTTCAAACCATTGATGCCAGTTTCCTTTCTGGATCCATCAGGGCCTTGAAGTCAATAATACAATACAATACAGTGCAATACAATGCAGTACAATACAGTGCAATACAATGCATAATGCAGTGCAATACAATGCAGTACAATACAATGCAGTACAATATAATGCAATACAATGCATAATGCAGTGCAATACAATACAATGCAAAGTAATGCAATACAACACAAACCTTATTTAATGTCAGTTAGATGCATTAGCATCTTATATTCGTAAAAAATAGCATTAGCTTAGACAACTGTTTACCAACATATCAAAATATGTTTTGACCTTAATAAGACATATTAGACCAAAAAATCTACCGCAGCAGCTTAGACTGTTTAGCTTAATTAAATTTTTGTGTGTGTATTTTCTAATGGGTTAAAATATACAGCAATGGTTCCGTATGACAATTGCAATTCATGGAGGAACATCCTAAACATTGACAATTTGCAAAGAAAAGAAGTGCAAGCTATCTGGAAAGGTTCATTATGTCTAATTTCTTAACCCATATGGATTTTGAACTCACAGCAAATGATATACATGTAACTCTGGATAAATGAAACTCTTGTTTTATTAGTCCAATAATCTTTTCAGATCTTAACATGTTAATGTTCGTAATTATTAGAATCATTCCAATAAGTTGCAAGGACTACCTTAAAAAGACCGCTCAGAACAAATGTATTTTAACCAATTAAAATCAGCAAATAATTTTGTGCATGGAAATGCTCTCAAGCAAGTGAAGGTAACTCCAACTCAAACTGAGTAAAATAAACATGGCATTAGATATGTTATTTTTGTTTTACCGTTTTTTTAATCATTTTGTTTTAAAAGTAAATAAAAGGTCTTACATGCTGTTCAAGGCAGTGATGAAAGATAATATTAGTTATTAAAAATATATGTTCAAAGATAGATTGTTTACTGGGTTTATTGGATGTATCGTCCCACCAACAGTATTTGAGTTATCTGGAGATGGCATCCACTTGAAGTAGATATGCTCCTGCCTTCACTGTGTAAAGCATACCGTGAACACCTGGCACCTTTTTAATCGGGGTTAAGATTTAATGGTGGCCTTTGGCATTGTACCTATTTAATCAAATTCTATCAAGCATGAGCATCACATGGAGAAAGTGCAACATGTGTGTTGTTTGTTTGAAGTGAGTAAATACGAGGCTGTTCTCATGTTCATAGACTAATGTTACAGTCACAAATTTTCAAGCTTTATTAATGCACTTTTCCATAGGCATGTTCTCAGATTGCTTATTGTTTGTTTATTGTTTATTATTCCCACCAACAGTATTTCAGTTTTCTGGAGATGATGTTCACTTGAAGCAGACATAGTGCTGCCTTCACTGTGTATAGCATGCTGTGAACACCTGGCATGATACAACACCCAGTCACATCATCCTGACACCGGGCCAATCAGTTGTGGAACTACCCTAATATTTGCTTGAGCAATAAGCTATACCACTACCTTTGGTATGTCATGGCCCTGGCTGATTGCACTTTGTCAGAACAAATATGTGCTGGACCAGACAGTAAACCATACAAAATTACAATACACCAATATACCATTTTGTAACATTTAGTCAAGGTATAACAAACAACAGTAAACATAATTCATGTTCGTGAGAAGTTGTTTTCTAAGTGGTTAATATGTGATCAACATTGATTCAAAATACACCAGACCCCATATTGCAAAGTATTGGGTTAACCCTGTACTTTCTGGAAACACCATTAGGTAGGAGCATATTTTATGTAAATGAGGGTGGGGGAGTGTTTCTGGCAAGTAAAGAGGTACTAGTTGTAAAAGAATTCAAAATACAGAATCAGGAGAAAAGATATAATGAATAAAACTATTGATAACCTTTGAAAACAAATAATAATGATGACTTGTGCACACTGATTTTATACATTAAAAGTGTTAAAATATCTACTACTCCTGACTCCACTTAAATCCATCATTTAGATTTGCACTTTTATTTATTTATTTAACTAAACATAGCTTTATAAATTTACTTATTTCAGTATCTTGTTTTAATAATAATTGAGTTTAAAGGCAGCAATGTTTAAAACAACATAGAAGAAAGATAAAGCTGAAGGCTTTTCAGTCCTTTTTTAATAAAAAAGAACAATACATTAAAGGCCTTTAATTTTTGCAGTTTCCTTTCCTTTTAAAGTGCATTGAATACTCTGTTCAAAATAATTATAATACTGAGAATACACCTTCTCGTCGTCTCTGGCCTGTTCAAACAGTACTATAAAAAATTTACACCATAACAAGTTTCATGCTCAAATAAAGAAGGCCCATTTGGATGTCATGAAATATTTATACAAAATGCCTGCAATACACACAAAGAGGGCAATAGATTTAATGTTCTCTTATTAATTATACATCAGCTGGTATTGTGGGGCAATCAGCAGTTGCTTAGCAAACAGAGCTAGTTCCCAGGCATAAAATCTGCCTGGTTTGTTTGCTTAAATGAAGTGTGCATTCATTATGGTGTGTTTTGTAAATGAAACACACAAAACACACTCTCTTGCTCTTTACTACATATAAAAATGCTATTATTTACTAATGACAAAAAGTGTATGAAACCCTATGGAGATTTTAGGAATACGTGCCCTGCATTTAGCTGTATTTGTTTTTGTTTTTATAGGTTTCATCTCCCACCAAACACTCTTTTCAAGAACACTGAAAATGCATTCTTTTGAATACACACTGTATTAAAAAACAAGATATCAATCCTAAGATCTTGAAACAATAAGGCCCAGAACAAATCTTGTAAGGGCAATTATAAAGTCCATATTCTAAGTCCATGACGATATTTATCCACATGTATTTTTATTTTATTGCATTACCAATAAGCAAAATGTTTACTTTTTATTACTGACTTATTTTTACACATGTTGTATAACTGTGTATTCCAAAACTTCTTGTTAAGAGCTTTACTAGATTTTTTTAACTTATTGTCTCTCTTAAAGTTAAAGATGTTTTAGTTTAGCAAGTCTGAAATTTGTTATGGGTTGTTTAGAAATAGACAGAAGAAAATACAAGGTACGGAACCATTTTTACTTTTTATTGCTAAGATGAACTCTTTACTCTGTCAATCCTAATAACATTCTATTTGAAAAGATCATTAGGAGTGTATTAAAATGAAAAGTATGCAATTTTGTGTCAAATTGGCTTTAAAGTAGATTCCTTTATGTGCCAGATAAACTTCACAGTGACTGTTTGCTCAATTCTACTCTGAAGCACAACATTTATTTGAATTGTGAAGAAGCCCTTAGCCTGACCTTTTGACTGGTACAAGAATTTTCAGACATCACATTTGAAAAGATTAAAAGCCCATTTAGTGCATAAAAGTGTACAATATATTTGATAACAGAAACATCACGCCAACAAAAGTATAGACCTCATGGAAATTTCCAGTCATTATAAGAATGAGGAGCCACAAACAAAAGCACCTTCCCATCACAGGGCAACAGAAAGACCCCACCCCCATCAATGCAGGATTCTGGCATAGAAAAGGAGTTCAATCCACATTGTGAGAGGCTAAATAGAAGTTACAAGTCTGTGAATCTAACTGCTAAGCCATGGACTCCACTGGTAAAGTTGTATTTCATGTGTTAAATATTGTACAAAATGGACATAGAACATGTAGATGGTCTTAAAGGGTCAAAACATATAACTTAAAAAATCTGGGTATACAGATTAAGTAGTTTTAAACAATAAGTAATGATGTAATTATATGTGTTTTTTCATTGATCATGGGCATACTGTTATTTATCTTTAATTGTGTTTAAAGTGAAAAATGGATACCAGTGGTAATAATTAAATATTCTCAGGACCTGTTTTTCACAATAAAACTTCTTAATCGCATGCCCCTTTGTCATAAGCTGGCCTCAAAATTATTCATCTATGATACATGACCCATATATCAAGCATGCATGTTTCTCTTGTTTCAAATTTTTAAATGGGGGTTCTGTAGTGGTAGCCCCCTTTATACAATAACATCAAATGTGAAACAAAATAGAAAATTGCACTATGCCAAATAAAACTCAACAGTAACCAACAGAGCATTTTTTACATACCAGTAAAGTGCAAATGTCCTATCGCTATGTTTTATATCTGTGGTGCAGCCACAATGTAAGCCTGAGGGCACATGCCCGTTAAGAACTTGTATGAGAAAAAGTGCTGTCTAGCTAACACTTTTGGCTATATCATTTTGTCTGTTAAGTAATGCATTATATAAAGCGATATTAATCTAGCTGAAAAGAAAATATAACAGCTTATTTACCTTTTCCTTTGTGGGTCTTGATAATCTGTTGTCTTGACTTTCTTTATTCAACTTAATATCTTTTCGAGTGTGTTCAAGTGCCTTTTCTAAAGCCTCTTTTCCTCTGGTTAGTGCTTTAATTTCCTCGTTTGTTTCAAGCAGACTTTCACGCAGTTTAGCTACTACAGCTCTAACGTCTCTTGTGTAGCGATGAATTTCTTCATTACTTAACTGTGCTACTGTGTCCCTCAAGTGAGGGAGAGGGTCCATAGAACGGCCAATATCACAGTTCTTGTCACTTTTCTGAACTATTGTCTGTGACAATTTGATTCCTTTTAGTGTGGAATTTCTCCATGATTCTGGTCCAATCGTCGTGGCCGCTTTCGTTCCGAGCATGATTGGTCCTTCGGCCGCCTGTATCTATTCTAAAATTCAATTCACAGAAAACACGCTATCACATCAACAACACTCTTGGCTCTTTTATTTTCCTATATGCTGAAAGCGTCGTTCTTCCCGTCTAGTCGCCCCTGGTTACTAAGTTTCGGATACTTCCGGTTGGATATTTAAACGGCCCGCAGTGAATCGTTAACTGTAAAATTATTTCTAAATAAATATTTTACGGCTGATATTTTTACATCATGAATATGTTAGATATTTAGCTACTGATTTGAACGGAAAACGATTTGTTAAATGATTTCGCATATCACTTTAAAAGCCCATTAAATAAATTTTCAATTTTATTATTTGCCATAAAATTGGAATGCATAACATTGTCATGTAGAAAAATTAAATGTGCAATTAAATTTGAAACAAAATATAATTTCAAATTTTATTAAATATGTAGTTTACGCCTACTTTCACTTTACACATGAGTTACGAATATGTAACAGGACCGCACCTATCACGTGACGTCACAGCCATAATGGAGGAATATAGAGACACCCGTGTTGGGGTGCGCTGGTAAACAGTTATCTTATTCATTCAGTTATTTTTGTGACCGTTTGTCTATGTGGAATTTTTATATATATACAATTCTTTTTACTGGATAATTGTTATTCTTATCGGTTTCAGGAAGATAGTTTTATTATTTGCACTAAATTATCAAAGGAAATAAATCAGGAAGCAAGTGTCAACAAACCAAGTAGAGATAACTGTAATAAGTAGATATAGTTAAGTGTTAAGGCATCAGTTGTAAAAGGGATACTCTGATATAATAACTTGTGAATATTTTGCTATCAACAAGCACAATGAGTTCAAAGGATCCTGAACATTTATCTTCTTTGCATGACAATCCTTTTATGAAAGGCTTTGGAAGGGGGCTTAACCTTAACCCAAATCCTAGAAGAAATGATCCTGTTGTTACTTCTAGCTGCAGGTCTGGCAATGGCAACAACATAACAGACAGTGACGAGCCTGAAGAATACCATGTCAATTCAGGTTTTGTCAACAAGCTTCGCTCAAAATTTGCCAGGTTAGAAAATGATCAAAAGACAGTTACCCTCACAAAGAAAAGTGCCAGTGTAGAGAATCTTATTAGTATAGGAAGTTCAAAAAGTTCTAATGATGTCACAAGGTATCGTAATCGATTTGGAAGTGCAGGTCGTTCTAGTAATGATGATTCTACTTTATCTACTGAATCTAAGGCAGAGCTCAGGAAAAAAGTGCCAACTGAAAGTCGACAACTTTTAATAGGTCGACCAAGTAGCAGTGAAATGACATTTGCTGAAAGACCACCATTGCCAAAGTCCACAGATCATTCTCGATCAAATATTGATAGAAAAAGAACAAGACCACCTTTACCAGCACGAAAGGCATCATCAGACTCCCTGCTGAAAAGGAATTCTGCATCAGACATTATTCCAAAAACAGAACATCATGATTGGAAGGTCGCTCCCGATCTTGAAATCATTGGTAGAGATAATATTGTCATAATTGAGTCCAGTGCACCTACAACTGTAGAGCAGAAGACTGATAAAGAAGATGTGTCGAGTGGATTTACCCAAGAGCCAGATGACAGCTACAGGCACGCTAGACCAATCAAAGACATGACCAAAGATGAAAATGAGTTACCTAAGCCAAACACTGTGTCAGCATTTAGGTCATTGTTTGAGAATGTAAACACTGCTTCAGAAGTAGTACAAACCTGGAGACATCTTTCTCCCCCAAGAAAGTCTTCAATCCCTGAAAAGGGATCTTCTCAAATCCTATCTCCGGTGTCGTCTCCACGGACACCGCTCAGTCGAAAGAATGATGACAATGTGTTTGAAGACAGTGGTGTGACAGTGCAAGAAAAACTCATTAAAAGCTCCCCGCATAATTCATCCACTGATAATGTGCCCGAGGTGGATACTACTCCAGTTTCGCTTAGAAAGTCAATGGAAATCTTTCAGCGTGAAGCAGAAGCAAAACCGTCAGAGGTTATATCTTCACAGAGTACTCTTACTCCACAACATCCTCTATCTAATGTATTTGACTCTAGTGCTATTAAAGCAGATACACAAAAATGGAGAAAGCCAAAGCTTCATGTTGACACAAATGCTCATATTCCAAGGGATACTCTACAAATGAAGCATGAAGGCATCCTAAAAACTTACCATGGAGATATGTCCCCTACCGAGCAAACAGTAAAAAGCCCAGAAGTTGTCAAGAGCCCACAAAAGAGTCCAGGATTTGATTACTCACCCAAAGAAAAACCATCAACCACTGTTAGTAGAAGCTCAGGAAAAACTTCCCCAAGGAAAACTAAAATATTTGACTCAAGCCAGATGGTTAAAAAAGAAAGACCGCCACCCAAAGTACCAACATCTCCAGCTGAGGCAGTTCAAACTCAATCTCCATTTGAGAGTATGAAAAAGGTAGAGATAGAAATTAAAGATGCAGAGAAAGAAGTTGTTATGGACACAAGTCCACCAATTATTCCTGAACCAAAAATGCCTGATCAAACCAGAGTCACATCTGGAATGACTGAAATTAAACCAGTTGTTATTCCTCCCAGAAGAAATAAAGGAGACAAAAGAAAAGACAATGATCTTAAAGCCACAACTAACAGCTTTGGAAGAGAACCCAATTTTCCAAAACCTTTGACCTTTGAGACAAAAGTAGAACCTAACAAAAAGTCACCAAGTGAAGAAGCTATTTCATCCAATGGTGAAGCTCCTGTGTCTGGCATGTCTTCGTTCTTAGCTAACAGATTAAATAAATCAAAAACAGAACAGGAAAATCAACCAAAGACAGTTCATTTAGCCAATGGTTCATCCCCATCACCAGTTCCAAGAAAACGCCAAGCCCCAGAACGACCAGTTGTAAATGGAGATGTTGAAATGGCAGAAGAGAAACCCGCAGCTCCTCCGTTACCAATTACCCCTGAACCATCCTTGCCTAAAACTAATATAGATGACCTCTTTGGCAAAAAGAAGAGTAAGAAAAATCAGCCAGCTACAAAGATGGTATTTGACTCTAGCAATATTGCTTCCAAAAGAAAAGAACCACCAAAGCGAAAACCGCCTAGACAAACTCTAGCTCAAATGAACGAAGGGTTGCAAAGAGAGAGTGCAATAACACCTGTGCCTAAGCTTGACCTAACAAGTATAACAGACACAAACACAACAACAGAGTATCAGGAGGGATATATTCCTACAGTGATAAAGCCCTGTACATTCAAGTTTATTGGTGCTGAAGTGACCTTTGAGAAAACACCATACAAGAAAACTCGTTCCTCTAAGGTAAGTTTATCTTCATTATTTTCAAATAAGTATTTCTTATTTAGGCCTCTTACTTTTGCAACACTTGCGACGCATACATAATTAAGCCCCAAACAATGTTTTTCGTCAGCTTTGATGTCTATCTCTTTCAGATTATTATGAAACTATGCTTAATGTTTAAAGGGTATTTGGATTTTATTGAATTCATCATTGATTAATGGTAGTAGTATACTATAATGTTTATTTGAATATGGTTAATAAATTATTATTGACAACATGTTAGGAAACAAGTAAAAAATTACTCATTGCAAAGTTTCATTTGTTGCACAACTTGATACACCGACTGCCTTTGTTCATCTTTTTTTCCAAAAATGTCTTGATGAATACACAAAATACACCCACTACCAATTCAGGTATTTAAACCCACCCATTTGTATATCATGACCACAATCCGTGACTGTGCTGATGCTGTATTAAGCATTCATTTTACCACTAGTCATCTAAGGCTGGGGTTGACACAATTATGCTTCACTATAAATATGAATTGATCAGGCTAAGGCATATAGTGTAGATCCACATCAGCTAGCTTCATCTTGTCGCTATTTGGTTGGGATCTGCACTTTTTATTTCTGTGTCTCTAGCAATACACATATGTCAAGGCATATATGTCCAGGTAGCTATATGATGCAAAGAACTTCTGTCAGTTATTAACATAAAGTAGCATGATAAGGACACATGGTGATACGCTAAGTTTATGTAGATGTATAATGTATCAATGTGACTTATGTATCGTCCGAAAGGTGACTTTAGTGTCTCGCATTTCATTCCGATGGTTTACAGGCTGTACCCACAATCATATTTATCCTTTTACCCATATAAATTGTTTTTTTCACGCAATCTATTGGTACATGTATCTAATAGTGGTCTCTCATTTAATGAACGGTCTTTGATATTTCATTTTTTTTTTTGTTTTTTTTTTTTTACAAAATTTGGAAAATTACCCATGCTGTTGCCCTTTTTTTTTTTTTTTCTTTCAAACAAACTAAGGCTTGTTTTTGTTTTTCTTGAAAATAGTTCTGTTTGAAAGTGTACAAGTATGGTCATATTGGCAAGGTGTCGTTATTATAAGTACCACTAGCAAACAGCCGGTCAGCTAGAAGACCACACATGAAAGTTCTTTATAATATATACCCTTGTGATTGAGCGGCTGAGACGTCACTCTAATCGCTTGACCACAAATCACCTCTTGTTCGTTTTGAGATTTATAGTTAAATTTAACAAAAAATTACAAAAAATTGGAAATCAGTACCAAGTAATAATTACTTGCAAACTATGTACTGTGGTTGTATTGTGTGTATTGAACTTGTGACAGGTGTAAGCCTAGGTAATTTGATAATGCTTTGCAGGAAGTAATAACACAATTACCAATACACACTACACAATTGACTTATGTATGTTAGAACTTCAGTAATCAATATGTAATAATATAAACATTGTTCTTTCTACTATAAATTCCTGCACTGAATATTTATGAACAGTTTGAATCTTTATTATTATGTAGAAACAACATTGGTTAATTAAATAAAGAAATTAGTAGAATTTTAAAATGATGGCAATTTTCTTGTATTTGTAATATAGAATTATTTGAACTTCGTTAAAAAGTTTATTTTTATCGCTATTATTAAAGATAGAATAGTTTTTTCCTCTGATTCAAGTTAGTAAAGTCTTCCATTGACCTTTTTATAAAGACTTTATTTATGGATAGCTTACACAACTTTATTGGTATCATCTTTATTCATTTGACTTACCAGCATGTTAACACAGTGTAAACAGCAGTCTTTTGGTTTCAGCTTGTTTCAAAATCTGTCTCACTTAAGTTTGAAGGCGGAACATAGACGTCACATAAAATACAAACTAACAAACATAAATTTTAAATGTAAAAATATTTTCTGCTTAAAATCTTCTCTTCGAAAAACAACAACAATGCATATGACACAAAATACTTCAAAGAAAGAAATATATAGCACAGAAGAATAACAAATCTCTAGCAACAGACCCCTTATTGTGCCAGCCTTTAATCCGAAAGTACTGATAAGCATTGGTTGAAACATGCCAAAACCATTTGAAATTTAAATGTACATAAGCATTGCCAAAAACTCTGGCGCAATCAGTAAAGTGCCAGGTTCAGGTCTTACAAAAAACCCACAAGTATTTTAAATGTTTGGTTCAAAGAAAATTTTGTCTTTTCTTTCATTTTCATATAAACAAATACTGAATTTTATTGACACATGAAAGTTTCTATTATCTTGTATTATTTTTAAGCCACAGATCATTTAAACGTCTCCTTTAAAATGGTAATGAATATGGTAAAACAATGTTCCTGAGTCATTGTGTTGTGGACTCTTTACCTGCTAAGTATGAAATCATCAGGCATAATTGAGTAGGAAAAACTGTGAGGGTTGTCTGATCTTGATCTGCAATATTTGCTGCTGCATCTCTAGCAAATTGTTTGTTTTTTTTGTTATTTTTGCTTGTATTTTTAAGCAAAAAAACTAAGATTTTGAAATTGTGCTAATTAGCAAAATCACTGAAATTGTTGCAGCAGTTGGTATCCTACCTGTATGGTAACATATTTGCAAGTCTCCCACTATATTCAAACATCATTCTTTTTCTATAAAGACCTCATTGGGTTGTATACATATTAAGGATCTAACCCAACTAGGTTTATATACATAGAGTGTGTTGAATTGTCCAATAATTGGGTTTGTCAAAAATTCTGAAAGATTTCGCTCATTACACAGTTTTCTGTATTGTGTTTTATTGTCAGTCGTTTCACACCTGCTGAGTTTGAGGTATGGCAGACAATCCGCTTTCATCCTTGTATCTCTTTGATCTGCTTGTTATCCTGTGGGGGCCTTACACTAGTCAACTAGAGCAGTAGAAAAGGGTAGCTTTTCTAATGTCAAATAGCAATATATCCCACAATTCTCAACCAAACCATATTTTGGTGGTACTCATTAGATTTGTGTCGCCAAGACAATTCTTATGAGTACCAGGTTTATAGTGTTACAATGTAAGATAAATGATTTGAATTCTCTCAAAGCTCTAGATCCCATAATTTTAATCCAAACCTTATGTTGTAGGTACTCATTAGGTTTGTCTCAATGAGACAAAACTAAGGAGTACTATTATGAAGGATATTTAGAAGAAATAATGTTGCCAGGCTGGCAAGTATTCAACCCCTAATTTGACCTCTGCAAGTGTATTAAATAAAGCATATATATCTTTTATACTGGACCTGGTAGGGTAGTTGGTAGAGCGTCACCTCCAGGTACGTGACGCCCCAGGTTCGATCACAGGCCGCGACATACCAAAGTCATTAAAAATAGTAGTGGTATAGCTCCCTTGCTAAGGCTCAAGCAAAGATGAGGAATACCCCCACATTACTTGTGGAGCTATGTCAACTATCAGAAAACTACATTAACCGCTGAGTTATGCCTCCTTCATTCAGAGATTAAGATATCCTCCAGAGCTGTTACCTGTATGCATTCCAAACATGTTATTCATAATAGATACAAAGTATTGCACTTGTTAGTTTATAATAAATATCCAAAACGTTGTGATGTATCTTAATCTCAGTTTGCTTATTTTAGACTTTTTAAAGTGTAAAAATGAAGTGATCTGAGTATGTTTTGAAAAAGTTTTGAATAAGAAATTGATATCACTGATCCAATTATGGAAATTCTGTTGACTTTAATTAAGGTGAATTAGTAATCAAACAGTGGTCTGTAGACTAAAGGTGGTGATAATAGAAAAATGGTCTTTCTTATGGTACTGTTATTGTCTATTTCACACATGGGTTAATTGAACATTCCAAGATGAACCTCAAAGATAAATTGTCAGACAAGATTAATATTAAAATAAAAAGTTTACCAATCTTCTCTTGACACACATTCCTAACTGATAAGGTGTTTTTTCCCCAGGTAGAAATGTGTTTGATGGGTTATCGCTGGCAGATATATACGTGTAACTATCTCCATACTTGGTCTTATTATTTTGTGATCGATTGGTCACTTTGCTAGAGTCACTAACTTGTTACTCCTCAGCCGTACGGATGATTTTTTTCTTGGTGAGATGGTCGAGCAGGGACAATTTTTTAGCCGGAATATTTTTTCCGCGTTTTGGGCCAGAGAACATTTTACAAGACAAAATGTTAACCCCAAATGAGAGTATAGTAATAAATTCAGTACAAAGTGTGTTGTTGTTCTTTTGTTATTTTTCTGCATAGACGGAATAAATATGGCTTCCCATATGGGGCACCCATGGCATAGTGGTAGAGTCGCTGACTTGTAACTTCTCTGACCGCTTAGCCTCTCAACTCATGGGTTCGAGTCCCATTCGGGGCGAAGGTCTTAATGTGGGAAGGTCTTCAAGTTGACCTGCGATGTGCCGGTGGTTCTACCCAGACATTTGTTTGGAGTCTTGCTTCACTATAAAGTCGCTATAATAATAATAACTTGTCGCTGCAATGTATTCCAAAAACATAACAAAACAGACTTCCCATAGTATGTGTTAGTTTTGTTTCTCAGGTGTGGGCCATTTTCAAAATTTTGTAAAAAAACAAAAACAAAGCTACCCTGAAGATGGAATGATTGAGATATAAATCAAACTATTGTGATCCAGGTGAGAGGTGAATTTTTTTTCTAAGTATATGATAGAGTCTATTAAGACGTTCCTATAGAAAATAGAAGCCGAAACGAGCGAAGTCCCCACCTCACTTCTACCTGCTCTACCAAAATGACATATAATCCACGGCACCCCATTAAACTGTCAATCAAACTGTCAATTGTCTTGATATGTTCAAACTTGTCATCACAAGGGAAGGAGTCAAGCCAGAATGCATGGTTTGTTGCACATGCGCAGTTGATAAAAAAGCCATTTAGTAAAATGGATCAATCTATTTTGTTCATTGTAAAATAGAAATGTTGAAATAAATCGCTGAGGAATTTGAATTTTCATAGCTTCTGATTGGCTACATATGTAGGGCGACTTCTAAATTATTTTATTTCTTATATTAAAGGGACACATAAGATAATGTCTTTTTGTGATATTTTAACAAAAACAACCCCTATGTAAGCTTAAATAGAAACTGCAACCAAATCTGTACTTCACAACAACTGTATCCTGACTTAAACAACAGTTTTTTGGCCTCAGTTATATCATTGAATAAGAGAAGGAAGAAAAAATAATTCATTTTATAATGAATTATTTTATACCTCTGGGAATAATCCCATACATGATGCCCTATCCAATTAGGAAACTTTGTATAAAATGATTCCATCACAGTTGTTCTTTAATTCCGGAGTATTCAGCTTCTATAGTACAGAATGAATGGTTCTTTGTATGCCAAACTGGAAACAACACCCAAGGGTTCCAGAAATTAGCAACTTCTGAATATAACTAATATTATACAGTCCACAGTTTTCATTTGGTTACTGCATATGTACACTTAGTTTGAATGTAAATTGTTATTTTTTATTTTTACATGTTTTATACAAATTGGGTTTGCTCTTTTATTAAATGTCACAGTTTTGTTGTAAGTTTTTGCATTTAACTGGCATGTGAATACCTTTGTCCTGGCTCTTTTCAAATGTTTATATATAATCCTTTGCTCATAGGATATTGTTACATTTTCTTATTAATAGCTTCTATTATTTTTGAATGACATAAGGATTTTTGTGTGTGTGTGAAACAATAAGTCTTTTCTTAAAGGTGGTGACTTAAAGTTTGCCTATATCAATTGCATGTAACAATATTTTTATAGTTTTTTGGGGGATTTAGGCATAATTTGTGCATAAACTCATAGTTTAGTCTAATAAAAAAATATTTAAAAACTTCCTCTATTAGAAGAGAGTACAAATTGCGACAAAAAATCACTCTAATGTTTACTTCTTCTTCCAAATCTACAAAAAAGCCCGATCGTGATCTCTGCTAAAGTAGATATTGTCAGAGCAGACTTCCGAGAAGATGGTATAAGGTATTCTCATAAGTATGTTTTCATGGTTTTCTTAGTTTAAAAAAGCTGTCTAAGCAGAGTCGCTCAGATAGGAAATACCTTTTTGCACTGATGAGTGGGGATTTATGTTTGACTTTTTACACAGATTTAGGGCATCAATGAACAGCATTTTTTTCTAGAATCTTTTCAGGAAACAACAATGACTTCTTATTTGAAAAATATTTTTTTTGTCCAAACTGATACATGTACCACCTTTAAAAGTTTAATGGCTCAGTTGTTGTAATGATGGATAGGGGGTTGCTTAGGAAACCTTAAATTTGTGGGACCTAAAGTGTTATAAAGAAATTTTAGATTTTATTTTGATACAACCTTTATGCTTAATAACATGCAAATTAAAAATAAATGAAGCATTTGTTCAAGCCTGTAATACTGTTTGTGTTACAGTGCAAATAGGTCAAAAATACTTAAATTTACTACCAAAAATGGTTGAAGATTTTGCTTTGTGTGTGTCAGAATATACATGCATTTTATGTAACCATGCTTTAATAAGCATGAAAAAATGTCACAAGAACAATGTTTAGTTTTACACCAATTTATGAGCTGTTGAATAATTAATGCATACATGTTGGTTCTCCCTTCATTGTGCTCATGTAGAAAGGTCAATATACATACAAAGGCACTATAGGAAACTGAATAATATTGGTGTATTGTTCTTGTATTGGGTTAGTTAGTTTTGCCTACTAGTACTGTTTCCGCCCCAAAGTTTTAAGCCATTCACAGCAAGATTAGTTCCAAGACTGGTTAGACTGCATTAAGGATATTGACAGTGGTATCAAGTAAGGCATTCCCAGAATGCTATCACAGTGGAGGCAGCTCTACATCTGTTGAGGTTTTCGAGCTAACCTGCGGTGCGCCGGTGGTTCTACCCAGACTTACATCCTGGGTCTTCCTCCACCTATAATTGGCTGGACATTGCCAATATGAACATAATTGTGTCAGTGTGATACAACAAAAATCAAAACAAACAAACATCTGCTTAAGATTTTTATTTCTTGTTTCACGAATGCTATGAAGCGTTTTCTTTACTGTGTAAATACACAAGTAATGAATTAGGCTATGTGAAACTTTGCTCAGTGATGACCTAATCTCAATTCAGTACTATACCATTTTGAAGAGCCGTGTATAGTAAGCTGATTAAAGTCCAAATATTGTTACAATATATTAGTTATTGTTACATTTTTCTTTAATCACATTTACTACTTTCATAGAACATAACTGGTGAAGTATCACTTAAGTTGCATAGTTTCTACTTGTAGAGCAGGGGCGGTTCCAGGCCCTAAATTTGACTTATTCACAGTTACAGAGGGGGATCATGTAGCCTGTCCTAGGTCCCATTCAAGTATGAAAAATAGATCGGCCCCATATGTGAGAAATTTGGGTTGAACTCTACAGTCATTGTCACTTTTGACGTGCATGAGTCTTGGTGGTGAGGTAGGTCGGGCCCATGTGTTAGAAATGTGGGTTGAATCGTCAATTGTTTAAAACTCACCAAGAATTCTGAGTTTTGACATGCAGGGAGTGTTGGTGGTATGGTAGATCGGGCCCCATGTATGAGAGGTCATCGACATGATCCCAGATTCTGACATACAAAAGTCTTTAAATACTTCCTTTCCTTAAGCAGAAGTTTAACTTTGACAAAAAAATTCAAGACATATTCACTTGCTTTAATACCTTTTGTTAGTAGCTTTTCTTTAGTTATAACCCTTATTATGCTACATTTTGTAAAAACAACAGCAACCCAGCTATGTCCTTATTTTATGTGCAGGTTAACATTACTTGAGAATATATATGGCAAAAAGTGCAGCTCCTGATCAGACAGCTCCTTAACATAGAGCTGGTTGATTTGAAGCTACTTCTTTTTACCTTTGTGTGATAACATAAGCAGAATAGATAGTTTCCACATCAGTGAAAATCCCTTATCTTGGCAGCCATCAAACTTCAAGGGATTTTCATATGAATTGTATAGAAGGGTAAATTTTATTTTCTTGTAATTTCTTCATTTGTAGTCTGAAAATTAAAAGCTATGCACCATTGGAAAGCTCTTGAAATTCATATTTTTAGAATACAATATTTTTACCATTGATAAATGCACACAGAATTAATATACAGAAATAACTAAAACTATTGGCTCATACTTAAAACAAAATGAACAGTGTATCATTTTCGATTGTATTTCTTTAACCTTTTAAACTATCAAAATAAAGTTTTGATATTTAAAATTCTTTATAAAGGCTGTTAAATTTTTATATAAAATTCAGTAAAATAGACTGAAAAATAAAAACACAGTGGTGAGTTTCATACAACACATATTTCCTGATTTTGGCCTGCATTAGCTTTTGCCCACAAAGATGGCTGCCTTAAACTCTCTTATCAGTGTCGATGACATCACATGGAAACTATCTATTAAAGATAATAATAATTGAAATGTCAGGATAATGTGACTGTGTGTGATATCATGCTAGGTGTTCACAGCAGCACTATATCTGCTTCAAGTGGACACCATCTCCAGATAACTGAAATACTGTTGGTGGGAAGATAAATCCAATAAACATAATCATAATAACTGAAATGACAGGGGTCACCATTTACGCTCTAACTCAAAGGTTAATTTAGTGTTCAAATCCCTTTTGGGAATAAGTAACATTAATGTGAGAGAAATGATATCTTTGCGGTTGTATCTATTAGAAGTTGGTATGATGAATAAAACAAAACAAAAATCACCAAAGCTGTAACTGCCGATTTAGCTTGATCCCACTCCAAATAAAACAACTGTGGTATACATATTAAATCTTTATTTTCAGTTGTGATTATGCAAACAATGACTCAGTGCGACAGAAACAGGAGTGTGTGTAAAATTAATTGGACAATGAAAATAGTTTCTGTTCAGCCAATAAGATTGAGTGTGGGGGGTTTGGGGGATGGGGGATCATGTAATTGAGCGGTCACAAAAAATGGGACCTGAATTGATTTATTTGAACTTGGTGCACATGTAAAGGTTTTTGTCTTCTGTGTATTTGGTGTTTATTCTGTACTTAGCAAAATGTTTACAGGTTATTGTTTTTTTAGTTTGTTTTAAAGACTGATTTTGGGTCGTGTTCCCAATTGCAAAAAGTATGTGTTTTTTTCCCCATTTTAAGAAGAAAATTCCATGTAAAAAAAATCATTATTCTCACCCCTGGTCAAATAAATGACATAATTGACCAATCAATCACAAGAGAAAAAGAGATATTGCTTTGTGAATGATGGAAGTATTAAAGAAGTTAAATGAATGGTGAGGAAAAAACCCTAATTTATTCTATTTTATAATATTCAGCTTTTAGCTATGGTTTTCAAAGAAGAAAGTGATGCTCTTGTCATTGTAGGTTAACTGTATTGTTTAATTTATTCCAATCTTGGAATACTAGGTCATTGTCAAAAGGGCAGTTAATCCTAAAATTAATTTTGAGTTATGTCCCTTTCTGAATTGTTATTGCTCTAATAAACATAATAATTTTTAAATATACAAATATCATAACATAAAAATATTTATATATATTTAATAATCATGGGTAAGCATCAGGGTTGCCCAAGTTTAACTGCATTTATCAGTTAATCAATTTCAGTCATCTGTGTAACATAAAAATAAGAAAGCCATTTACCATTTGATGCATGGAATATTTGTTATAGCGAACAGCATTTATTATTGTTTATGGGAAAATTATAGGATGCATAATTTTTTTCCTTCTTTAGTGGGAGCCGTTTACAGGTGCCAGCCCATCAGAAAATTTCTTTAAAATGATGCAGTTTTCCCCAAAAGTAACTTAACATCAGGTTTTTTCATTCCCCTTTAACGAAGAAATAATGCTATTTTCCCCAAAAATTAAAGGGCATGTGTCCCTTCCCCTCGCAGTGAAAAAAAGCCTTGGGATGCATATAAGGAACAGAAAGCATATGCATTGCCTTACTCATTAACAATCATAAAGTTCCTGTTTTTTTTGGACATCTGCAAAATTAATTATGATTTAAGAATATGTTAAACTACATCATCCCTTAACCACCATCATTAGTGATAAACCTTTGATAATTCTTTGTTATTAGATAATTATGCACAAAGATAATTGCACAAAGCAGCAAAATGGTGCAGATCTTGATTAGTGGAAGAGGGCTGATTTTGATCATGGCTTGCAGATCGGGAGTTTGTGGGTTCAATCTCGGCTGGGTCAAACCAAAGACTGAAAAGTTGGTAGTAGTGGCTTCCCTCCTAATGCTCAGGACTTAGGGGACAGTATTACACCTGACTCGTCGGTGTCAGTATAACGGACCGTCCGGGTTCAGTCCCGGGGCACCTCATAAGTGCCCCTGTGCTATAATGATAGAAATGTCACTGCACAATATGGGCAAAAATGTTGGCAAATCCCATCCCAATCCCACCAACCATTCTTAAGCCTACCCGGCAAGTCATGACTTAAGCCCAAGTCACTATTTTAACACTAACAAAAATAAGCTTGTGCATGAAGTTTCAAGGTGATTCAAAGCTCAAAATAGCAAAGTAAAAGTGTCATGCAAAAATACAGCCAAATACATAATAAAGATATTGTGGTTTGAAATCTATGATTTGAGCAGTTCTTACTTAAGAATAGTTGGTGAATACAGGCCTTAGGCAACCAGCTGGCTGCTCAGGGTCTCTTCTCTCGTACAAGATGTATTATTAGCTTTGCATATAGTCTGTTAGTGAAATAAGAACTAAGATTCTTTATTGCTTATTACTGAACAACCAAAATTGGTATTGCTTATTAATGGACAACCAAGATTTTATATTTCTTATTGATGAACAACCAAGATTTTGCATTGTTCATTAATATCACCCAAGATTTTTTATTGCTTGTTTATGAACAACCAAGATTTTGTATTGCTTATTAATGAACAACCAAGATTTTGTATTGCTTATTAATAACAACCAAGATTTTGCATTGTTAATTAATATCACCCAAGATTTTGTATTGCTTATTAATGACAACCAAGATTTTGTATTGCTTATTAATAACAACCAAGATTTTGTATAGCTTATAAATAAATGTAATAAACAGAGGGTTGAGGGTAGGTTTGACAGATCACAAGACTAGTACAGATAACATGCTGAGATCTTATCTAAGGCCCATTGATCCTGATTGTTCAGTATCTTTAGCTTTGGCCTTTGGTGCATGAGGTCACTGGTTTGATCACAGGTATGGACATATCACCAACCTAAATCTGTAAACGGCATGGGTTTATCAGGGGAAAACTGGCCCTGGTGTTGCTGTAGCTGCAGCACTGGCCTGTGGTGCACGAGATCATGAGTTTGATATCAAATATGGAGAAAACATCCATATCTATAAGAGGTATGGGTTTATCAAAGGACAACTGGCCCTGGTGTTGCTGTAGCTGCAGCACTGGCCTGTGGTGCACGAGGTCATGAGTTTGATATCAAATATGGAGAAAACATCCATATCTGTAAGAAATATGGGTTTATCAAAGGACAACTGGCCCTGGTGTTGCTGTAGCTGCAGCACTGGCCAGTGGTGCATGAGGTCATGGGTTTAATATCAGATATAGACAAATCACTTATATCTATAAGTGGCAAGGATATGTCAGGGGAAAAGTATTACAACACTGGCCCATGGTGTGAGAGGTCATGGGCTTGATCCTAAATATGGAAAAAAACCCATCTATAAGTGGCAAGAATTTTTCAGGGGAAAAGTATTACAACACTGGCCCATGTTGTGAGAGGTCATGGGCTTGATCCCAAATATGGAAAAAAAAAACCCAAACACATCCAAATCAATAAGAGGTAAGGGTTTATCAAGGGAAAACTGGCCCAGTGTACTAAGTCACTGGTTTGATTCAAGACAAGGACATATCAAAGATTATAAGTAACTACAATTTAAGAATGGACAAAATAACGGGTTATATGTTTAATCTAAGCCTACAATCACCACATGCCTTATACTAACATTGCTGGTTGTTATTATTCATTTATTTTTTATATTTTGTAACACAACCACAATCCTTTGATTAAAGAACAAAACCTAAAATTAGGCCATGACAAAAATAATTATTACTTAAAAAAATATTTTATATTTCCTTTAAAAGATTATATTATGAATTATTAAAGTTGGCTTTGCTGCACAAAATTCATTCTTTTTTTAAGTGTAAGAAAATATTGGAATAATGCGCCAATATTAATGATTATCAGAAACGTTTTGTTCTGATTTAATTTGTGTTCAGCAATATATGTTTATGAACATGGCTGTAAATTTAAATTTTGTGTAACACAATACCTTACAAAATGTCCCTGTAGTTAAAACTGGGTGCACAAATGTAACATGGCAGTAAATTTTACATATTAAACCCTTCTCCTGCTACAGTTTCTATATAACAAGCTCTACATTGGTCCTGGTAGCACCGTCAGTAGAGCTACGACTTCAGGTACGGGAGGCCTCGGGTTAGATCCCAGGCCACGACATAGCATAGTAATTAAGGTATTAGATGTTTATTCAATTTCATGAATATTCGTGTAATGTCGGCATTTAGCATTTTACGATGTTAACATGTTCGATCATTTACGTCAACACTCAGCCTTATGAGAATAAGAAAAATCACCAGATTTCAGTTTTCCAATTTTATCCAATGAAATCACATCAATTTCTTCATTCAAAAATTGTGACAAGGAATCATGGTCAGCTAGGAAGATTCTTAAAAAAAGTAAAATAAAGGCAAAGAAAGAAAATAGTGTGTTTTTCACATGTTTTTGAAGTATTTTTATTTAGAAAAGTATACTGTAATAAAAATGTAGAAAACAAATTACATTGCTGTTATTTTTTATTCATCCAAATTTGGGGACGTCGACCTAGTACATAAATATTTGCAAAACTTTGAGTTAGCTGAGGTGAAAAGTTGTTAAAATTTGGAAAATAGTCTAGAAAACATTGCTGAATAATGTGATAAATCTTTCGTCAGGATTCACTTTAGACACTATGACACATCTAATACCCTAAAAATGGTAATGGTACAGTTCCCTTGCTAACACCCAAGCAAACATAAGGGTGCTTCGACAACTGGTTGGCTTGGACTGTATGATATGGTTTGTGTGTTGTTTATTTTTTGTGTTTAAAGACTTACCTCATCATCATGTTGCATAGTAAAAGTTTTTCCATGAAGCGGATAGACTGTTGCCTTTAATGTGACAGAATGTTTATGTTTATTGTGTTATCTGGAAACAGTGTCAGGATAATGTGACTGGGTGTGGTATCATGGCAGGTGTTCCCCCGGAATGCTACAAATATTGAAAGGCTGCACTATATCTGCTTCAAGTGGACACTGTCTCCAGATAACAGAAATACTGTTGGTGGGATGATAATAATATATGTTATCAAACATACCATAGTCATTAAAAATGGTACTGATATAGCTCCCTTGCTAACACCTAAACAAACATAAGGGTGGTTCCACAACTGGTTGGACTGGTGTCTGGATAATGTGATGAGTGTGGTATCATAACAGGTGTTCGAAGCATGCTATTCATAGTCAGGGCAGCACTATATCTGCTTCAAGCTGACATCGTCTTCAGAAAACAGAAATACTGTTGTTAGGACGATAAATCCAATAATCAAAAATACCATAATTATAAACGTGGTAGTTGTATACCTAGCTCCCATGCTTACACTCAAGCAAACATAAGAGAAGTTCCAAAACTGGTTGGCTCGGTGTCGGGATAATTTGACTGGGTTTGGTATCGTACCAGGTGTTTGCGCAATGCTATACATAGTGAAGGCAGCCCTATATCTGCTTCAAGTGGACACCATCTCCAGATAACAGAAATGCTGTCGGTGGGACGATAAACCCAATAAACAAACATAGGCTCCACAAAGACATAGCTATAGGCTAACAAAAAGATATAATTATAAGCTAACAATTACATCAAAAGGTAATAAGACACGCTGCTAGAGACTCGGCTGCATGTCATGTAGGTGCTGGATCTTATCCTGTTTGTGAAAGTATGATGAATTTTTACTAGCAGGTTAAGTGTAAACTTATGTCACACAAGCACATTAACATGGCTGAATGGAGAGAGTCCACAATGCATTTAATGAATGCAGAAATGCATGGACATGATTTCATGTTCTCAACATTTGTGTTTGGTAATTGAAATGCATTTACTTGTAGCCTGTTAAGCATGTATTAATAAACATTAGGCAGAGGGCTGTTTGATCAGCTACAGGGTTGCTAGATAAGTCTAGTTTTTATTTATTGTAGTTGCAAGCAGTTAACTCTTTCATCCATAGTTCATCTATAAATTTTTAAAAATTCACATGGCTTTGTTGTTTTTCTTTAAAAGAGATAAAAGGATTTTACTAAATGTATGTTCAACTTGTAATTGTGAATTTAAGGCTGAACCAGTCTACACATAAACCCTTAGTAATGCAGATTCTCCTTATAATTGTGAATGGTTGTCATGGCGTAAAATGGCGTATTCTGGAAAGGGTTAACTAAAATTTAATTTTGCTTTAATTACCCCCACAATGAAGTTTGAGAGGTGGGGTATACAGGAATAACAGTTTTGGGGTGGGGTATACAGGAATAAAAGTTTTGGGTAGGTTATACAGCAATAAAAGTTTTGGGGTGGGTTATACAAGAATAAAAGTTTTGAGTAGGTTATACAGCAATAGAAGTTTTGGGGTAAGGTAAACAGGAATAAAAGTTTTGGGTAGGTTATACAGCAATAAAAGTTTTGGGGTGGGGTATACAGGAATAAAAGTTTTGGGTAGGTTATACAGCAATAAAAGTTTTGGGGTGGGGTATACAGGAATAAAAGTTTGGGTAGGTTATACAGGAATAAAAGTTTTGGGCAGTGGTGTTCAGGAATAAAAGTAAGTACCAAATGAAGCTGCACACCTGCTATGTTCCCTATAATCTGATTAACCCGTAGCTTGCTAAAATTGCTAATTACCCAGACTAATTCTTAGTCATCGTCTTAACATTGACATGAAGAGGTGCCTAGCGACATGTGCAGAGATACCTAGACATATTGCAGGAGCATGAAAAGGTGCCTAGCAACATATGCAGAAATACCTAGACATAATGCATGAGCATGAAAAGGTACCTAGTGACATATGCAGAGATACCTGGACATATTGTAGGAGCATGAAAAGGTGCCTAGCGACATATGCAGAGATACCTAGACATAATGCATGAGCATGAAAAGGTACCTAGTGACATATGCAGAGATACCTAGACATAATGCATGAGCATGAAAAGGTACCTAGCGACATATGCAGAGATACCTAGACATATTGTAGGAGCATGAAAAGGTGCCTAGCGACATATGCAGAGATACCTAGACATATTGCAGGAGCATGAAAAGGTACCTAGTGACATATGCAGAGATACCTAGACATAATGCAGAAGCATGAAAAGGTACCTAGCGACATATGCAGAGATACCTAGACATATTGTAGGAGCATGAAAAGGTGCCTAGCGACATATGCAGATACCTAGACATATTGCAGGAGCATGAAAAGGTACCTAGTGACATATGCAGAGATACCTAGACATATTGTAGGAGCATGAAAAGGTACCTAGTGACATATGCAGAGATACCTAGACATAATGCATGAGCATGAAAAGGTACCTAGCGACATATGTAGAGATACCTAGACATATTGTAGGAGCATGAAAAGGTGCCTAGCGACATATGCAGAGATACCTAGACATAATGCAGGAGCATGAAAAGGTACCTAGCGACATATGTAGAGATACCTAGACATATTGTAGGAGCATGAAAAGGTGATTAGCGACATATGTAGAGATACCTAGACATATTGTAGGAGCATGAAAAGGTACCTAGTAACATATGCAGAGATACCTAGACATATTGTAGGAGCATGAAAAGGTACCTAGCGACATATGTAGAGATACCTAGACATATTGTAGGAGCATGAAAAGGTACCTAGTGACATATGTAGAGATACCTAGACATATTGTAGGAGCATGAAAAGGTGTCTAGTGACATATGCAGAGATACCTAGACATATTGCAGGAGCATTAAAAGGTACCTAGTGACATATGTAGAGATACCTAGACATAATGCAGGAGCATGAAAAGGTACCTAGCGACATATGTAGAGATACCTAGACATATTGCAGGAGCATGAAAAGGTACCTAGTGACATATGCAGAGATACCTAGACATAATGCAGGAGCATGAAAAGGTACCTAGTGACATATGCAGAGATACCTAGACATATTGCAGGAGCATTAAAAGGTACCTAGTGACATATGTAGAGATACCTAGACATATTGTAGGAGCATGAAAAGGTGCCTAGCGACATATGTAGAGATACCTAGACATATTGCAGGAGCATGAAAAGGTACCTAGTGACATATGCAGAGATACCTAGACATATTGTAGGAGCATGAAAAGGTGTCTAGTGACATATGCAGAGATACCTAGACATATTGCAGGAGCATTAAAAGGTACCTAGTGACATATGCAGAGATATCTAGACATATTGTAGGAGCATGAAAAGGTACCTAGCGACATATGTAGAGATACCTAGACATAATGTAGGAGCATGAAAAGATGCCTAGTGACATATGCAGAGATACCTAGACATATTGTAGGAGCATGAAAAGGTGCCTAGCAACATATGCAGAGATACCTAGACATATTGCAGGAGCATGAAAAAGTGCCTAGCGACATATGCAGAGATACCTAGACATATTGTAGGAGCATTAAAAGGTGCCTAGCAACATATGCAGAGATACCTAGACATAAAGCAGGAGCATGAAAAGGTGCCGAGCGACATAAGCAGAGATACCTAGACATATTGTAGGAGATTCAGCAGCAAATAGTGCAGATACTTATCAGACAGCTCCCAGCAGAAAGCAGACTGGTTCTTCAGTTTTTATTAAGATTGATAATACTAAGCAAAAGGAGAGGCAAAATTGTTTTTTATGTAACTGTTGAATTTCTCTGCTCTTAGCAGTGTTAATATGACATTGTACCTTGCCCTTGTATCACTGTGTCATTTGTGCTTTTTTTCTTTTTCCTGCTTAAAGAACAGAAAAGCACAATGAATAACAGATCGGTAATGACTGGCCATAACAGTTATGATGAAATATATTTAAAAAAAAGGATAAAAGTGATAAAAAAAATTGTATCTAACTATTCATGTTCTGCCCCTGTATTAGGGCTACTGTGGTAGGGGCTTGTATTACCCTATCAATGTTCACAGCAATCATGTAAGTGTCCCCACCACACAATCTGGGGTTGATAAGGTGTGATAAATCACACTCCAAATGAAGACCTTGTCATGCTAACAATTCCTTATCAGCACCAGTTCTGTTTGTAAACAAACCCAACCCCAGGGAGATGGTAGTAGGTTTAGGGCAAGTTTGTTTGTTTTGGTTGATTTTAATGTCTCCACCAAGGACCTTTTCAATCAGTCATGAAAGGACTTGAAACAATGTTTACAGACCATTGAAGCAGATAAAGTGCTACCTTAGGTATGATTGCATGCAATGAAAGCCCAGCCCATGGCGTAGAGGTAGAGTCGCTGACTTGTAACTCTTCTGACTCCTTCCTGTCCTATTCAGGCCAATGGTTCATATTTCCAACTGACCGTTCCAAGGCAGTAACTGTTTGGTTTGCTCTTTTTGTTAAATGAATCACCACAGATTTGTTCTTTAAACATAAGGCTTGCATGTGAATACCATAGTTTTTGCCTTTTAAAATTTGGGTATCTGTTGCAATGCTCATAGAACTTTTTCATTTTTTTTTTTTTTCGTATTGGCGTTGGAAGGTCTTCCAGCTGTCCTATATTACACTGGAGGTTCTACTCGGACTTTTGCTGAGGTCTTTCTCCACTAAAATACCCGGACATATATAATAACTATAATTGTACCGTGATAAATTTCAAAAACAAAACACTATGGACTTGCTGCATACAGTTCACTACTTTGAGAAATAGTCTGATGATTGTAAGTCAGCTAGTGAATATTTATGGAGGTAGTGACACCTTTGCTCAAACAGTGAGAAAATGAGTACTATATTTGTTGACTTGCTGCGATGTGGTGCCTGAGGTCTATTATGTATGCATGGATTGGTGGGGTAGATTTCTGTTTCAGATAGAGTACTCAGGTTCGGTATATTTTGTGGACATCATGGGGTAGTAATTATCCAGATGTAATGGTTATTGCCATGTTGGTACAAACAATTTAGGATGGGTCTGGGGAGGGCACCCAAGGCTGAAAGGGTCAAGTTGTTTACTTGGTTCTTCTGACACCTCAGCTTCTGGTTTGAGTCCCGGTCTTGGCGAAAAAATTTGTGTGACTAGGTCTTCCAAATGACTTGCAGTGCATATGTGGTTCTACCCAGACATTTGTCGGTGGTCTTCCTAAACCAGTTTATTCCCTTTACTTACCATGATTGTATCGCTGCAATGTATTGCAAAAGCAAATAAATAATAGTACCAGGACCATGCAAATTTTAGCTTTATATATATTAAGTATATATTTATATAGTAAAAGCAGCGCTATATAAGTGAACACCATCTCCAGATAACTGAAATACTGTTGGTGGGATGTTAAACACACCCTCAAAAAACAAGAGTATTACTATTGACCTAATTCAACTACATGGAGCATAACAATAATACCAGGTAACAGTCATGTGTATTAACCCAGGCCGCAACATGTGGTCCACATGAGGAAATAAATAAATACACCCCAGCATCTGTCTCTGTCACAGGTCCCAATCGAGGCCTTGGGTCTCCATTTTTATTGACAACCTATCCAGTGGGTGTGATTTAAGTTTGTTTTTGTTTTTTTGACATGAATAACAACGATACAGTTTTGTTTTTTGACATAAATGACAACGTTACCGTTTCGTTTTTTAACATAATTTACAACCATACAGTTTTGGTCATCATAGCGATGTCTGGCTATTTTCCTGGAGGAATTCACCATACTTTTGTCTGGATAGAACCAACAGCTGGAAGGCCTTCCTACATTAAGTCCGTTGCCTTCCCTGTGGGACTTGAACCAGCACAGAGAGTGACTAAGCAGTCATGAGTTACAAGTCGACGGCTCAACCACTTGGCCATGGGCGCCCCTGTGATTGTAGATTGTCTTACTTGACACTATACTTAATACATTAAGTGCCACGATGTACATTGTAATTGGTAAGCGATCCTTTTAAGTACTAATATTGTAAGGTCTGGTTGAGAATTATGGGATATAGGTGTATTGCTTTGCCCAGTGTCTTTAGTCTGTAGCTCTGAACAACTTCACCATCCAATAGCAATGAGAAACACGATGTAAACATGCTGTCAGGTTGTTGCACCATTGTAATGAGTACATTACACTGCTTCAGTGTGTATTCCTTTTATGTGTTTTCTCTTGTGCTTTTCTTTCATGATGTTTTTTCCACTGTTGTTGTAACCATTGCAAAAAAAAAAACCCTGCTTCAGCATGCTTCTTTTTAAGAGCTTCTGTTTGTGTTTTTATGTTTAATTGCTCTACACTTGCTACATGTGTACCCTATGTTTGTCATGCATCTCTCAAGCAGCTGGTATCTTGTTAATGGATACAAGTGACTGAAACGGAATTTCTTTGATCTCTAGACTTCGAATCAGGACCTGGGGTTATATAACAGCTAGAGTCTGAGATCATTCTCAAGCTCCTGATTAGTCAGATTTCAAATTTCATTTCAAATTTAGCCAATCAAATCCATGAGGATGATCACGGAATCCAGCTTTGAGTTTTCTAACCTTGGGCCCAGATATGCTATGATCATCCCTGCAGTTAGTCTCGAATCAATGATAAACTGCCAGTGTTTAATGGGCGTAGACACTTGACCTTGACCTATCATTAACATAAAGGCATCAAAATTCAAAGATATTTAGGTGAATTTGCTAAATTTTTTCCTTGCTTGTTATTCTCTCTAGAAACCACTAATTATTTTTTTCTTTCTAGCAACCACTTATTATTTTTCTAGAAACTCTATACTGCTATCATTGGGCATTCATCATCAAGTCAGTGGAGTCTTTGATTTGTTACTTTTGGAATCTCAGTTTACACCTTCTTGGTTTGACTGGAGTCTTACACAGATGTTCGGGGCGCCCGTGGCGTAGTTGTAGACTCACCTATTTGTAACTCCTCTGACTGCTTAGCCTCTTACCGTGTGGGTTCGAGTCCTGGTCAGGGTGAAGGACTCAATGTAGTAAGGTCTTCCAGCTGACTTGCGGTGCACCGATGGATCTACCCAGACATGTGTCTGGGGTCTTCCTCCACCAAAAAACTGGATGTTGCTGTAATGATCATTGGTCGCTGCAATGTAGTTAAAAAACAAAACAAACCAGATGTTTGTCTGGTGGTCTTCCTCCAGAATGAAAGCTGGACATTGCAATAATGACCGAAAACATGTCACTTTGATGTATTAAGACCCAACAAAAAAATACAGTCAATACATTTTATTTTTTTTTTATCGACCACAAAAGCTCAAGTGGTAGAGAGTCGGCTTGCCGATCAGGAGGTCGCAGTTCAAACCATAGGACCAAGGTCAAACCAAAGACTTTAATGTTGGTTGTAATGGTTTCCTTCCTAACGCTCGGGGCTAAGGGGACAGCATTAAACCTGACTCATCGGTGTCTCAGTATAATGGACCAGCCGGGTTCAGTCCCTGAGCACCTAATAAGTGTCCCTGTGTTATATTGATAGAAATGTTGCTGCACAGTATCGGCAAAAATGCCGGCAAATCCCAATCCCATCCAATTTTTTTATAATACTGAATATTTTATATTTTTATTGGAAACTTTCACTATCTTCAAACTAGACACAGGTCTCAGATTAATGAAGCACTTAAAAAAATATAAAAAAGAGCACATTTGTTATATCCATGCATAAAAAAAAATCTAAGTTAAATTTTGTACAAAGTTTGTTACAGAAAATCTTTGGTTTTTCTAATTTTGATAAAGACTCTAAATTGTTATTTGGGCTTATATGGGAATGTTCTATAAGAATTGGTCTAAAAGTATACATTTTCCCTTGAGAACAGAACACCATAATGACAATAAAGTTGGACAAGAAAAAAATGTTTGAGTCTGGAAAGATAGAACAATGCCGACTTGGCAAATTTTACAATTTATTTCATGATTTTATTACCAATTCTGTTGTTAAAGACTTTGCTGCGTGATTCATTACATTGCAAACAAAAGGCATTGTGTCTCATTGTAAAGTAAAAGGAAGAGGGAAGAAAGCAGTTTTATTACATTCCTGGTATATAAACAATTAACAACTTAAATAAAATTATATTCTTACAATATAAGTTGTTTCTACTCTTGTTGAAAAGTACTATTTTGTTAAGACGAGGAAATTAATGATTAAATTTACAAAAAATGAGTGAATTTAATGTATAATTTGTTTCCTTGATTTGCCCTATTAACTAAAGAATGTCGACGGGTAATTATTAGTTTTTCTGGTTCATAAACTTCAAAAAAACTTGGCTAAGTCACAGATGTTTAGAAAAGAATTCACTTTCACAAAACAATGAAGGTATTGTTGCCAAATACGCAACTAATGATACCCTTTGATTTCACAATCTTGAGTGTGTGTTTTTTTTTTTAAATTTCCAATTAAATCACCTTTTTGTCCTTGTGTTTTAATATTTTTTTTTACATTCTGATATAGTAAAGCACAGAATTCTTCTGTTTTGAAATTCTATCTCTTCTCAAAAAATGACTCGACACTGAGTGTCTTGTTTAAGATCCAAATTTAAACAACAACAATTACCGGCATGCTTATTCATTGATTTAACTCTGAACCTGCTTGATATGGATTGTTTAGCCCAGGTAGGGGTCGCCAGTGGCCGAGCGGTTTGATTTGTCGACTTGTCGTAACTTCTCAGTCCCTCACCGCCTTGGTTCAAGTCCCGGTCTGGACCAAAAATTTCATGTGGGGAGGTTTTTCCGACTAACCTGTGGTGTGCCAGTTGTTCTATCCAGACATAAGTCTGAGGTCTTCCTCCACCAATAATAAGCTGGAAGTCACCAACCAATATGACCATAATTGTGTCGGTGCGATGTAACAAAAACAAAAAAACAACCCACATCAAACATAATTTTTATGACTATATATAATATAGTGCAGTGTTACAAAAAACAATACAAACAAACAGCCCAGATAATTAGAATGGTCCTGATCAGCCAGATGATTGATCAGAATCTGCACTCTCTGATGCTCAGTCACATGCAGAACATCTTCTGACCTCTGCATGTTTTGGATAGTAGCAAACCTTAGAATTAATATTCCTGATAATAACCCTTTACTGGCTAGAAAGCACCAGATCTGGTAGCGCAATCGATAGAGCATTGGCTCCAGGTATGGGAGGCTCTGGGTTCGATCCTTGGCTGTGACATACCAAATTCATCAAAAATGGTAGTGGTAAAGCTGCCTTGCTAACGCTTAAGCAAATATCTGGGTAGTTCCACGATTGGTTGACCCAGTGTCAGGATAATGTAAATGGGTGTGGTACCAGGTGTTCACGGCATGCTATACACAGTAAAGGCAGCAGTATATCAGCTTCAAGTGGACACTATCTCCCGATAACTGAAATACTGTTGGTGGGAAGATGAACCAAATAAATAAACAACACTTGCTAGAAACACTTTTAGGGTTGGGCATGTTCTTAATGTAAATGGGTTTAATATTGTTTTTCACCATGAAAAGAGTTAATGTACCAATTAAAAGGTTTATGTTCCACTGACATAGTTTATGTACATAATATTGGATCATATTCCAATCATGAGGAGAATATATGAGGCAAGTCCTTGCTATGTTGAGGTAAGGTGTGGGTGAAGGATTTCTGTCTCTCGGCTTGTCTCATAGTTTCTGATGACTCACCAGGAATGATTGAAGAACCATGGGCATTTTGTAATGAGATTATGCTAACCACATGGTAACCATATGTTTTAAAGATTCCCTCACGCAGATGGTTTTGCTAAAAAAAAGAGATTAAATTTATTTTCAGTACGCAAGATTGCACCACAGAGCTATTACAACTGTCTGTAAATAGTAATAATAATAATTATTATATGGCATAAGAAAACAATAACCAAATCATACATAATGCATGAGGTAATATGAAAGTTGTTGGCTAATGGACCACAGAAAATACATGTTGTACATTCCTGCTAACCTGCTGTATGCCACTGGTTCTGCCAAGACATAAGTCTGTGGTCTCCCTTTACCAATAATTAACTGGATGTCGACAGTATGACCATAATTGTGTTGGTTTGTACATGCCATATATTTCAAGACTCAAATTTACTTGGTTAATTTGGTTAATAATGTCATAAAATTATACAATATTTCCTTAAAACAAGAGAGTAAGTTCTTACAGACTTAAACTAAGCAGAACTGTAAATACTTGATAACAATTCATCTGCAGTTAATACAAATTTAAAAATATAAAAAGTTACAATAATTCTTATCTTTGCAGCTGATCATAAAATGTGTTCAAATTCTAGTTTCTTGGGAAATAAACTGTGGTGTAAAATTACCATGAATAATTTCTTGCCACTCCTGTTTGTGTTTTGTTCTGAAGAAAGCTTTCTCAAAGCAACCAATGCTGACAGATTTGATGGAAAACATGAAGTATGTGTTGTTTGCAGCTGACATCAAGGAAGACGTATGTCTGAGAAATGGCTTGTATGAGTAATAACATTCACCATCGTAAGATTGTACAATTCCCCGTATGAGTCATGGCTAGGAGGTGCCCATGATCGACAGTTAAGAGTCGTGAATTTGTGAATCTTCAGCCTCACCGCATTGGTTCGAGTTCTGGTCAGGATGGATGTCTGGGTAGATCCACAGATGTTAGTGTTCATGCTGAAAGTTGTGATTTGAGCTTGAAATTAAATAGAACATTAAATTTAAATGAAATATTTTAGTGAGAGGCTATCTGGGGACTCAGATCTCTCTGTCATTGCCACCCACATCCCTTCTCCCCCACACACAGAATTTTCAATGATCCATCATATCCATGAAAGTTGGCTTGACCTTATCTCTGAAATTTCCTTAAATTTTGAAAAAGGAGTTTAGATAAAAGAACTTTTCTGAGGCTAAAAAAGTGTCTTATACCTAAAAAAATATGTGTATTTCAAAATTTAAGGAAATTTCTAAGTTTAAATTGTATAAAACAAAAAACAAAGCAAAAAACCACCTTCATCCTTGCTGGACTTATTTGACCTTTGTCACACCATGGTGTGGACAGTTGTGGCAAGAATCTGTAAAAGTGGGGGTGGGGAATATTAGAGCAGTTGACATATGATTGGTCGAGTCCATTTTCTGGTTCTATAATCAGTTCCAATGGTTTGTAAAATCAAAATACGTAGGATGATTCAGTCGTGAGCTGAATCTAATATAATAGTTTAAATCATCATATGCTGCACTTACATGAGCAAGCAGTTGTAGGTTTCATAAACTCGCTTGATAAATTCTGATATTGGCAGCACATAAGCCAATAGCCAAATTATTTACAACTTAAGCTGCAATGCATTGTCTTTCAGGACATCATTTTCAAAGCAGACAGATCTAAAAAGTTTTATATCAAAATCAATGACCCATGAGCACAGTTTAGCAATCGTGTTCTAAATATAAATTCCAGCAACAAACCTATGACAAATACAACTATGCAAGAAGTAGTAAGTCATTGATATAGAGATTAAACTAATAAAATCATATAATAATAAAACCAAAAGTGATTTTATAAAGGTAAGATATCTTGGCTACCTGTCCAACCAGGAAAGTTGGCTTGTCAAAATATTGTATTCCCCTCTCCTGTCATTGTCTTGTCCACTTTGATAATTTTATCTGGTAGCCTACCACAGGCATGGGGTGAAGATATGTTCGCTATTTGCCCTGCATTGTTATCCCTCTAGTTGATTAAGATACATAATATCCTATCCCTGGTGGAGATATGCATATAGCTTGGTGGGGTAGGCATAACCTGATTGTGAAGCACAAATTGACATGCTTTCCACTGGGAGCTGTCTGATCAGGATCTCTTCTAGTTGCTGCTGAGATAATTAGTATAATGTAAGTAGTTATAGGTAAATGACTTATGGGTATCGGTTGTTAATATATGTAACAGGATAAGGGTCTAATCTATTTATGTATTGATGGTCTAGTGGCGACATGTTTGTCCTGGTCAGTGTGTTACTTTTGGCTTTTTATTGTCCTACCAATAGTCTTTCAGTTAATGAGGCACAAACCAGAAAGTGTGCTGCTTTGAATGGGGGTAACTTTTTTTTGGTCATTTTTCTGGCATGTTTTCAAAGTGTACTTTTTTCCCAGTTCTAAAAAAAAAAAATCGCTATTAAAACAATATTAAATAAATAAAAAGAAATTTTTTTTTTATGCATCTGTGACAAACTCTAAACAGACTCAGTCTTGATTGCTAAAATAAAAATGAAATAATAAACACTATAACTGCATTCACACGTTACTAGTTCTTGAACAAGACTATTTACTGCACATTGCTTCAGGTACTCTGTGCCTGAGTACTGGTTCTACCCAGGAAGTTGGAAACCAAAATCGAGTTATATAACTCTAAAGAACTTGTTTTCTAATAAAAAAAATAAAAATTTAATAGGTTAACTATTGTTAAAATAGACATTTTATGGTGCCATAAAATCTCAAATACAAATACAAACTTTTGTATGGTATTAACATTTTAAAAACAAAACCTAAATACTTTAAAACATTCTTAGCCCTTCCCATCTTCATGATGGCTGAGGTTAATGTGATCTGACAGGCATGTCACCTCTGACACGAAGTTTGTGTCTTGTCTAAAAAAACGATCGAGCTCCCTTGCTCAAGCTCGGCACATTATTAGAGTATTTCCACAGCCAGTAAACAGAGAGTGGTATCGTTACTGTTGCTTCCAGGTACGGGAGGTCCCGGGTTCGATCCCGGGCCGCGACATAAGTCGTTAATAATGGTAGTGGTATAGCTCCCTTTCTCAAGCTCGGCACATTATTAGAGTATTTCCACAGCCAGTAAACAGTGAGTGGTATCATTACTGTTGCTTATGGCATCCTATAACAATAAAAACAGCAACATTAGGATTTAAAAACTGAAATAGTGTTCGAAGAACAAAGCAAACAATTCATAATCTTTTCTCGACCACATTTGATTTCAATGCAATAATAAGATTGCTGTATGCTCAATAAATTCATGAATTGTCCCGGCATGCAAAGATTTATTGGTAGCTGTAATCACATTGCATTGTTTGATAAGTCATGTAGAAATTATTGCAGTCCCCTGCTGAGAAACAAGAACGTGTATCATGCCTTTTAAAAACACTGCAAATGGCCGCCAAGGAGATTGATTTCTGAAGATATGCGTGTATAGGCCAGAGGAGTTTTGTTTAATTCTCTGAAATATAAGGACTTATACTGCAGTACATGGTTGTTGTTTATTGTCCATTTTCAAGACCAATAGTTGGTTGTATTCCCAATCATAAATTTTTATCTTTTTTTTCAAATTTCAAGGAGAAAATTCCCAATTCAAAGAACACCAAAAATTATCACGCCTTATCATATAAGTGATGGAAATGACTACTTCCGTCACACCAGAAATAGATATTGTTTTATAAATGAGTAAAATATAAAAAGTGTTGAATCAGCAACTCTTACTACACACAGACATTCCACACACATAGAAAAAAAAAAAAAAAAAAGAAAATAATAATAATAAAATAAAATGAAAATAAAAAAAATCATTAATCAGTATCTTTGAACAATATAACGTGGATGAAAATGGTAGAAATCTGATGCCTTTGTTGCTATAGAAACGAAAAAATTAATTTTATCATGAAGCAGAATTAATTTTTAATGTATGACATTCAGCTTGTCAGAAAACATTTCTATATCATAATATATAAACAATATCTTTGTATTCACAGAGTTTTGGAGTGCCTTTATTTAGCAATCTTTTTTTGCTACTTTTTTTAATGTGTGATATGCAATGCGTGACTGTTTTTTCTTCATTCTTATATCTGCTGCTGCATAATCCCTTCTTTTTTTTCCAATAAAAAAAAAGAATATGGTCATAATGCAAAGAAAACCAACACAAACCACAATAACTACAATTATTCCTTTAAATGACTTAATTATCATCTTTTCAATCACTTAAAAGATCAGATTACAAGTAAGATAGAGTGAAGCGTGAATTTTTTTTTTTTTATGGATAGCTGACTCAGTACAACTACACACCTGTACAGGTACAAAGTACTGTGGTTTAAGGGCGATGTACCTGTATTACAGTTTTTTTGGGTTGTTTTTTTGTTTGTTTTTTTTAAAGAACATTGCAGCGACCAATTATGATCATTATAGCAACATCCAATTTTTTGGTGGTGGAAGACCCCAGACAAATGTCTGGGTAGAACCACTGGCGCACCATACATCAGCTGGAAGACCTTCTCACATTAAGTCCTTCACCCTGAACGGGACTCGAACCCATGTCGTGAGGGGATAAGCAGTCGAAGGAGTTACAAATCCACAACCCTACCACTATGCCATGGGCTAGAACCCATGTGGACAGAGTCTCTGTATTTGGGAAGCTGAAAATGTTTAAAAAGAATATTAAAACGACAAAACAGATACTTAATGATTGCTGACCACTCTGATAGACCCTCATGATAAAACCACTGAGGGGGACAGCCCTACAGGGACACCTGTCATTGACTGGGATTGAGACAACATTTAGCTAATTGACATGTCATCAGGTGTCATCTGTTATAATTGTTTGTCTACTCTTATCAATTAGTGCAGCCGTCCACACCCTAGGGGCATGGATTCCTCACATTGTAAGATTTGCTGAAATGTTGTAAAAGATTCTAAAAACAAAAGGGACATGTCGGTAAATTTTTTTCTTACCTTTCCTTAACAAAAGCAAACACATGTGACCATGTCAGAGCAGTCAGAATTTCTAATTGGGAAAGCACCTTGCCATGAAGCACCTTACCATGAGGGATTGGGCTCCAGTTTGGATGTTCCATCTGACCTGACGGGGGTGCCCGTGGCGTAGTTGTAAAGTCGCCCACTTGTAACTCCTCTGACCGTTTAGCCTCTCACCATGTAAGTTGGAGTCCCATTCGAGCTGAAGGACTAATTTGGCAAGGTCTTCCAGCTGACTTGCAGTGCACCAGTGGTTCTACCCAGACATTTGTTTGGGGTCTTTCTCCACCAAAATAGCTGGATGTTGCTATAATGATCATAACTGATCGCTGCATGTATTTCAGAAACAAAAACAAAACCGAAACCATCTGGCCTGCTGTGCCGCTGATTCAACCCTGACAGTTGTCTGAGGACTTCCTCCTTCAGTATGAACTGGAAGCTGCTATAATGACAAATATGTGTGAAATATTTAAGCAAACCAAATATAAAAACTTGTTGACTTTCCTTAGAGTTGTAATAAAATAAAAAAAACAAAGAGAGACATAGTAGAAGGGAAAAAGGATCTGACATTTAAGATATGATTTGATGGAGATTATAATATTTTTAAATAGATTTAAAAAAGGTGTACATTTATTGTTAACCAGGTTTTTAATGAAAATCCTGGTTATCAGATTGGGATATGGCAGGCATCAAACAGAGGGTTTCCAGTTTATAACTTCAGTTTGGATGAACCAATCTTGCTGAAACTTTGGATATAGCAAACTTGCATGCAGACCTAGCTTGGGATGGGATTTAGGGCCAGTCAGGTCAAGGTCACTGTTATTAATAATAGAAAAACAGTTTCCGCTTAATAATTTGTGTTAAGATGGAGGTATTTTGCTGAAATTTTGTTTGTAGGTAGTTTTTGTGCATACTTAGCTTGATCTACAACACAATCCTGCCAGTCATAAACACCCTGGAACTTGCTGCTGCTTTGCTTTTGTAGTATGACGTGTAGTGCATGCTGCATGTATTTCTTCCTTTACAACTGCAGGCATGTCATCTGCTACATGCACACTACTGTTTTTGTTCAATTACTAATAGCAAAACCATAGAACTGCTGCCTTTTTAGTCTACTGCTAAAATTATTTGTTAAATCAAAGAAAACCTGGTTTCTTGGCATGGCAAAATATTTTGTTTTATTTTAATAATTTGGTCTGAGACATATTTACATTATTTTTCCTTATGAATCCTTTGAAACATTTTTACACTCGACCGATATCGATGAAACATTTTAACACTGGACCGATATCGATGTACGCAAGCATAATATCCGCTGTTGTAGCATGCTTTTGAGATGGCAATGATACTGCAGCAAAATGTGACTGGTATGAGGAGTGCTCAAACTAACATGTGGATACTAAAATTGGGTGAGAGAGACAAGGATGACAGACCGGCTGCAATAGCTCTGGTGGTAGAGCGTCGGCTTGCGGATCTGGAGGTCGTAGGTTCAAACCCCGGCCAGGTCAAACCAAAGACTTAAAAGTTAGTAGTAGTGGCTTCCCTCCTAACGCTAAGGGGACATTATTACGTCTGACTCATCAGTGTCAGTATAATGGACCAGCCGGCTTCAGTCCCTGGGCACCTTGTAAGTACCCCTATGCTATAATGATAGAAATGTCGCTGCACAGTATCGGCAAAAATGCCAGCAAATCCCAATCCCAATCCTAAGGATGACACAGTAGTTGAAGGATCATGTTGCATGGACCCTCTCTTGTGTCTGAGATCAGGAAAAATATCATCAGTCAGTGACCAGAAAATGGAGACCAGACATAAAAACACTAAACCTAAAATACACCTGTCCATCAAAGTTAAAATACACAATGCACACAGTTATAGCAGAAGTTGGTTGGTGTACTTGTACTCAATCACAGGTCATCTGTACACAAAAAAAGACAAGATTTATTTTTTTTAAAGTGATACTGCTTGAGATCAAAGATGGCCTGAAAACTCTGGATGACTGCATGCCAAAAAAGGAACACAAAAAAGACATTAGCAATATTTTTATAAATTTAAAAATCTATAGTCCCACCAGCAGTATTTCAGTTATCTGGAGACTGTTCGCTTGAAGCAGATATAGTACTGCCTTCACTGTGTATAGCATGCTGTGAACACCTGGCATGATACCACACCCAGTCACATTATCCTGACACCGGGCCAACCAGACGTGGTGTGACATAACCACTACACTACAATAAACATAACCACTACTTAGGTATGAGCGTCCTGAGGATGGATCATCTGTGAAGTTATGATTTGAAATATAAGAGTACAAAACTTAAACTGTAACTAGAGTAACAGAATAGTTGCTTAATTGATTTAGCAATTTTTTTTTCATGGTGCGTATAGGGGTACTAGTTGATGGCAGCAAATATACACCTTCACCCTACTAAGGCAAGAATTTTATTGCAGATTTATTCTTACTTTGTTTTTATCCTTTGGGGACAAAGTTTACGCAGCTGCATATTCAATGTATAGGCAGCTATGCGCCTGCCTCTTACTACTAAGTCTATCAGTGCTTAGGTTTGAGTCCTGGTTAGGGCGAAGAACTTAATTTTGAACATTACATGCAGTATGCCAGTGGTTCTATCGGTGTCATGATTCATGCCTGGTGTTTACCACATACTTTCACAGACTTCGACAAAACCCCGTGGACCGTGGACTGAGTCCACAAAATCTCTGTCGGTCCGGTAAATTTTCCAAGTTAAATGGACCAATGGTCCAACAGATTTTTTAGCCTGATTTTGTTCTTTCAAAATTCTGAATTGTTATGAAAATATACAAACAATGCTTTATAGCCTTTTACTGGACGCAACCATTCATAATACCTTGGTTAGCTTACCAACCTTTTACAGAGTTTGCTGATGTGTTCATATGTCTAAGCTGGCGTCGCTTTATAAATAACAGAATAAAAGCATGATTGGCAAAACTAGTTCTTTTTTTGTGTCAAAATGCCAGAATTATACAGGTCCAGTATAATTTGATCTGGACCGGTAGATATTGCTAGTTTGGTGGATTTAAGGTCCAGCGTTTGTAAATTTCCTTCATGAAGACTGCTTTCATATCATGTCATTGCTATGCTACAATTATTGTCATTTCGGAAGACTCAGGATTGTTTGTTACTCATTCTTGTTTTCCCACCATAAATTCTTACACAATGTAAAATCTATAGGCATTTCAGAGGCAATACATATCGACTACAATTTGTGCAGAACTGTAGAAACATTTTATCAATACAAAGCTTGTAATCCAATTTTCAGCTCATGACTTGAGTAAACATGTAACAAAAGAAACCCCTTATCTTACTACAGTTTGTTAATAATAACCAATGCAAATTCCAAGCCATCTTTGTACATCTGCATGGCATGCCAAGGTACCTGGACATATTGCAGAAGACTCCGAAGCAAACAATGCAGATCTTGTTGGGAGATCGCGGATCTAGATCTACAATATTTGTACTATTTGCCTGGGCCTTGTCAACTCACATTTAGCAGACTCAGTTTCTTCATTGCTGCTGGTTGATCAAGTGTATGAAAGTAGATTTTCCTGTAACCACTTGTCTACTTATACTGTAACAATGTTAGTTATTTAGCTGTTATTTAGCTGCCCTACGTATTCATGTTGTTTGCAACTGGAGGAAATGTACTTAATTGACATTTAGTTAATGTATAAGTGATGACAAAGGCAAGATTTAAAGATGAGTAATTTTGTTGTTGTTCTTGTTTGCTAAGTTGACTTTTCATGCTTGACAAATGTTTTAATTTTTTTAATACTGAATGCTGTCATTGGCATCATTATCATCACAATCATCGTCATAATACCTTATCATCATCATCACTGTTATCACCATCATTATCATCATTACCATTGCAACCACTATCATCACCACCACTACAACCACAACCAAACTTTGTAGTTTTCTTCCTTCCTTCCTTTTCCTCCTTCCCTCCCTCCCTCCTTCCCTCTCTTCTTCTATCCTCACTTCCATCTTCCCTCCCTCTTTACATCCTCCCTAACCTCCTTCATTACCTCCCTTCTTCCCTTCCTCCTTCCCTCCTCCCTTCCCTCCCTCCTTCCCTTCCTCCTTCCTTCTCTCCCTCCTTCTGTCCTTCCTTCCTTCCTTCCTTCAACACTGTTTCAGTAAGATGATTATAAAAATCACATACATGGACTATGTAGGGCAGACAAGAACCAGGAAGAAAATCTGACTGGACAAAGCAAACAATCATAAATTGTGTGAGCTGACAAGGACTAAAATATTGCCACACTGTTTAAATTGATAACATGTGCAGTCAATGCTCATAGAAAGTGTACATGAAAATAGATTATTTTAAAGTGACTTGGTCACAGTTTTGTTTGGTACATGGCATGTTGAGCAACACAATTCACACTTTATATGTACTTAAACATGATAAATCTCAGTTCAACCAGTCAATATATTGCTTATGACATATCCTCCCCCCCCCTCTCCCCACTCTCGCCTCCCCTCCCCTCCACAAACACAAACACACATACACTGCAAGAGCTCTGTAATAGACTGAGATGCAGGTTTGCTCACCATGTATAAAAAAATAAACCATTTAGCATAAAAAGGAACCTAGACTGGTTTTGGTTGCAGAGCCACACAGATGTAGGTCAAAATTCCGTCTGAACAAAATCCAGTCTGTCCATTTTAGCATAGCTAGAAAAAATCCACCCCTTTACCCCCTTATCCCTCGCCCATCATGGTGAGCTTGACGAAAAGAAATTACTCGCTGTTACACCATTTTGAAGTTTTTTTGTTATCAGTTCAAAGTCCCCTTTGTATTTATCAAAACAAAATAATACTGTGTAAATTTGATGTCTTTTAATCTTTTTATCTTGATAAAAATGAATATTTAACAAAAAACATATTCACACATTTTCCTTTTCTATGCACTCGGCATGAGTTTTCGATTGTTTAGCAACTAATAAGCCGTGTCTGAATATCAATATCAGTATGCATAAGCAAACAAAACAGTAAAATTTAGTTTATTTATTAATATTAGTCATTATGAAGTTGCATCGCTCAACTTTTTTGTGGGAGGTCTGTTGTCTGAAACAAATAAATTCTGTCCCACATTGGAGAAAAAAGAAGAAAAAAATAAAATTAATTGCTTTTTTTTTTTCTATCAGTAAATTACCACATATTATTTTAATGATTGTGGTCTGGATGTTGGCTAATGGATTCTTATAAAAAAAAAAGTGAAAAATATACAAACCTATTATGAGGAAATTAAAAAGTCATTGAAAGTACTATGCGAAAGTCATCCCAATACTTTCGTTGTTTTTTTTATTGTTAATTGTAAACACAATAAATCCCGGACTTTTATGTTCCTTGCACTGGATTTTTTGTTTGAAGTGGGCAATTTGTTATAATGGATCAAGCTGATCTTGTTTCTGGGCTGTAGGACATACACGATCAATGAGCCTTTTGTCATTGTTTAACATTAAACAGATTTGTTACCTAATGCGATCAAATTAATATTACTTTCATATTTATTTCTTATTTTAATATTTATTGCAACACCATTTTTTTAACTTCTTTATTCTATAAGCATAATGAATTATGCTATGGCACGTTAACCAAACGGTGTTTAAATTATTGTATTTACCAAAAAATGGCGAACAGCGTCCTCAAACTTCAACGTATTCGGTGCCGTATGACCTATCAAGTGTCGATGTGCGTAAAACCCCAAAATACAACAATACAAAAATGGCGAACATCATTAACAGAAATACTCGGACATCAGCAGATGCAACCGTTAAAACTGTTGACCGTTTAATAGTTTGGCACATTATTCTAGGGAATTAAACATTTAAATAAATCCTTTGAAAATAACTTATACATATTTATGTAAGGCAATAGATAATAATGTTGAATATATTATGAATAATAATTACATGATAAATAACAATCTCATGTCATGTGCTTAAGACTTGTGATTAAAAAACTGTTTAATTTCTTTTAAAGAAAAAACTTACCAAGTCAAAGTTTAGATGCAGTCTGAAATCAAAATGCTGACAGCCAATAGTCTTAAATCTATTTTTCAATAAGCTTGCAATGATAGCAGTTTTGCTCTTTTGCAGACTGAAACAGTAGAAAACACTTTAAATTGCGTGTTTAAAATAAAATACATTCATTTAAACATGTTTCTAAAATACCATGTAGATCTATATATTTATAAATAGTATGACCTTTCCATTCTCTGGATGACCACCAATTTTCCATGATGTGGGTCACAAATGAAGCCTATAAATTTAAAGTTGGCAACACTGTGACAATCAACATGGAAAAGTTTGATGCATTTCCTGACATCTCCAGGTCTGAATGGGATGCAGGACCCCATCCCCACACCATTCCCCCCCCACCACCGACACACTTCAAGCCACAAGGAGATGTCCCAATGATGTTCTTGTCATCCTCCTGTCAGACCAATTAACCCTTATCTTGCTACATTTATCGAATGACCCATACTAATTTCATAATTATTTGCTTCTGATTTCATGCAAAAAGTTACTTGTCTTACTTGGAATATATACTTTATTTCAATTAGTGCAGATCTTGATGTCAGCTCCCATCAGTAGCGTCTGGCTGACCTGGATCGACAATATTTGCCTATGCATGATTTTGAGAGGCTGAACTAGACCTGGGGCCCCTTTGTGTAATTATTTCCCCATTATTTCCACCTGTCTTCCTCTGACAGCTCATAGACAGCCTGAGGGTCAAAGGTCAAATTCTGTCTGCAGCAGCAGCTGACCCCTGACCCTTCAGTCTTGATGACTGACCACTGTAGCATGGTAGGTAGAGTGTTGGCCCCAGTCACTTGAGTCTGAGGTTCAATGCAAATCATTCAAAAAGGCTTGAAAAAATGTTAACGGTTTACCTTGTGCTTATGCTCATAAACAACTTCTGACCTTGTAACGCATTCAGTAGATTGTTCGCTCCAGGTACAGGAGGCCCCGGGATTAAATACGGGCAGCAACGTACCAGAGTGGTTAAAAATGGGTATGATTTAGCGCCCTTGTTTTATGCTCTAGGAAATGTAACGGTATGAAGTTCAGTGACTGGTTGATTTGATACCAGAATTGACAAAACAGGGTATTATTAGGTTTGCAACACAGACAGATAGTACAATACAATAATGAAATAATGAAAACTTGCATTTTTGCTAGAGCTTGACAATAAAGCCCAGATAGACATCCATGTTTATATGCTAGATCAATAGTGCAGATATCCCTACACAGGAAGTCTATCCTTGCTGGTATATTGATGTTTAATTATAGCCATGTATAACACTTATCATGCTTCCGTTTGTTAAATACTGGGAGCTGTCTGACCAGGATCTGCACTATTTGCTGCTGCATGTAGCAGTATGTCTGGGCACCTTTGAATGTCAATGCAAGAAGATGACTTAAGAATTATATGGGGTTATTAACAAATGTAGCAAGCTAACACTTAAGCTTTTAAGTGTCAGCATGTCGATTTAACTTAATTGTACAATGCTGGGATAAACCATATCCATGACTTTGTGAATTTTCATGGAAAAAACAAACATAACTTAGACTGAGAAAAGTTCAAAAGATTTTTGTCTTAAAAAATATAAAATAGTTGAAGTGCCTCATTAACAGTTTTCTGATTTGTTTAAAAATTATTGTTTTTGAGATTAAGATAAGGCTTTAAATTCAGTTGTTGAAGGTGGTATCCGACAGTTTGGACCAAAATTCTTTTCCCTAAACAACCAAATAAATTATTGTTACATGAACAGATCTCATGAAATGCTGTTTATTGATGTTCGACACCTGTGTGAAAAATGAACCATAGCGACATAGTCATTACAAAAATGTATTTCCGAGCTGAGCCTCGGTGCACAGTTAGCTATTTTCAAACTAAAAAGACCACGTGACCATTCATATTTTAGCTCATTTACGTCATCTGGTATGACATCGATGTCTATTTTCAGCAGGAATCCCAAGCGTCCTCATTTATAGCTTTAAAAAAGAACAAACATTTTTAGAACTTGTTAACGAGTTTTACTGCCCCTAAAATTTAGATACCATTGAAAAGCACCTAAGCTTAAACTAAAGTATGATCTTTCTGCAGAAACAATGCATTTTAACCTTTCAACTTTTTTTTGTGGGAGAAATTTTATTCACTTTATTTGCATGAACTGAGCTGTTGTTTTGACTCATTCGTCCATTTTTGTTTAAGAATACTTTTGCATTTTTAAAAGTATGACAGACTTCCACCTAAAAGTATAGGATACCCATTCCACTCCAAAACAGAAGCAAAAAATCCCTGATACATGCAAATAATGATAGAATAAAGGATCATGGTCAGGTCCCAGTTTCACTAAACTCCCCCAAGTCGCTCCCTAACCTAAACTTGGAGATTTTCCTCAACTTTTTGACATGTTCTCAAGTTCTTGTTTCACTAAACACTTGGAGAAGCATTTCTCTTCAGTTTTCCTCATATATTTGAGAAACATTTCTAGTAGCCACAAACTGTTTTCTCAACTATGGCGCTAGCAAGAAAGTGTTTTCTCAGTTGAGGATACTCAAAATTGAGTGGAGTGACTTTTGTGAAACAAACTTTTCGAGATTTTTCAGCTAAGTAGAATTTTGAGGTTAAGGAATTCCTCAGCTGAGGCAGGTTAGTTAAACCGGGGTCCTGGTTTATTGTCTGTTGCTATGCCAATGCATATTCAGCCGACTTCACACTCATATATCCTGGTCATTGGGTATATTCGTAATCTAGTAATAACAGCCGAGACATATAACGCAAGGAAGTCATTTGTATGACCCAAATACAGGTACACATTTATATACCGGCTTGTGGATCGGAAGGTCGCGGGTTCAAACCCCGGCCAGGTCAAACCAAAGACTTTAAAGTTGGTAGAAGTGGCTTCCCTCCTAACGCTCGGGGCTAAGTGGACAGCATTATGCCTGACTCGTCGGTGTCAGTATAATGGACTGGCTGGGTTCAGTTTCGGGCACCTCATAAGTGCCCCTGTGCTATAATGATAGAAATGTCGCTGCACAGTATCTGCAAAAATGCCGGAAAATCCCAAATCCCATTTATATACCTGGGTGGAGGTGAATTTCATGCTCCAGGAAATTTGCGGTGACCCAATTGTGATTCGAATCATGGACCCCATGATCCGGAGTCCTGAGTCCTGCCACCGGACTTCCCCACTCTTCACATGTAGCATGGAGTTGCAAACCTTATTTTATACAAATATGTACTATTATATTTAGTATGATACATAATGTTGTTATTTTGTTTACATGCATTAGTGATGTGTTATGACCCAGGTGCACATATTTGCAACTGAATCTCAGTGAATCACTCTCAGTTAATGCCATTAGGCAAATTGATCATTGGTTACCTAGTTATGTGAAAAAATCAGTTTTATTATCAAGGTGATTTTTTCTTAAATCTTTACTTGCTAAGCACATACTTATAGGCAAAAAGTACTTGGGTGCCTTGGACGGTCTGATCAGGATCTGCACTATTTGCTGCTAAATCTCCAGCAATAAGACTTTTGACACTGCCATGAAGTTTTTGGCTTATAACTAAATATTTAGTATAAATGTTATCAACAAATGTAACAGGCTTAGAGTTAAATCGGGGTTTTCAACAAAACATTTGCAGGTTTGGTGCAATTTATGTTCATAACTAAAGTTAGATGTTAGATTGGTTGTTGTTTTTTCTATCAAATTTATATTAGTAAGTTGGTAAACTTTCCAGTCTAGGCCAACTTTCCAGTTGGGAAAAGAATTTTTTTTCCCAAATTTTATAAAAATATTCCAAATTGGGACACCTACATTTAAGTATCCTAATATAAATAAAAAAAAGATATTTTCGTTACAAACTCTACATACACAGGCATAGAATACCGACTGTTTCAAACTCTTTATTTCAGGAAATTTAAACATTTTCATAATTAGTTGTGCATTCCGTACAATGCACGTCAATGGAATGGATCATCTACACTTTTCAGATATGATCATGCTTGTGTTAAATGTACCCCCACCCCCCTCCCTGCACCTCCCCCCAAAAAAGACAACAACAAACAACACAAAAACAAACATCAAACAAAAAACAAACAAAAAACAAACATTTTTTTTTATACTTATGTTTATACATGTAGTTTACACCTACGTAGTCACATCGAATTTTCTGTTTTATGACCATTTCTATATTTTTTTATAATTATTTTTGTATTATTGAAAGCAGTGCTCTTGTTTGCATTTTAAGTAAAATCTATTTTAAAAATGAGTCAATTGATAGTGATTAATTAAGTATTAAAATTTTAATTTTAAATGGAACTATATATAAAGCACATCCTCTTATCCAAACATTAAAAGATATTTTAAGTTATCAACATTTTACCTCCTTTATTTCTTGACTTCCTTTATTACTTGACTTAATTGCATGAGGAAAAATGTAAACATTATTGAAGCACCCTCTTAACCTTTTACATGCCTGTGACAACATTCATCCCATTTAAAGGCTGTATCTGGCAGTTTGGACCAAAATTTATTTTCTCAAATAACCAAATATGTCATTGTTACCCAGGGCTTTTTTTCACCATTTTGGGAATATGACCCATACCCCTGAAATTGGGAATTTTCGCGTCGTTATGCCAGAAATTAGGAATTTTTTTATACCTTTGGGGAATAAAAAGCTGTACTGTTATATGTTGTTTTTTATCATGTTTGCCATATTCTTCAAATTTTTTTTTTCGATTGGGAATTTTTCTTCTCTGATTGGGAAAAAAGTAACTGTTTTGCCATTGGGAACATGACCGAATATCGGCTATAAAATCGGCCGAAAAAAAGCCTTGTTACCTGAAGAGTTAATGCAAAGTGCTGTTCATTGATGTCCTAGACCTGTGTGAACAGTCAAGCATAAATCGCCACTCGTCATTGCAAACAGGTGTTTCCTATCTGAGCCACGCTGCAGAGATAGCTATTTTTAAACTAACAAAACCATGTGACAGCTAACTTTTGAGATCATGTTATAAAGTCCTCTGTTTAATTCGCTTTGATGTTGATAGCTGTTTTTAGCAGACTACTATAAAAGTTTGTTTACAGTTGGTAAGAATACACATTCAGAGTGACTATTGGTTCCGTCTTGCAATTCATTTAAAATGGTATTTATTAAGAGTCAATTTAAATTTATAAAAAAATAATGCCCAAATCCCGCAAAGCAGTGGTTTGTAATTGTCATATGTATATGATATATGCAAACTGTTGGTGGGTTCAAGTCCCGGTCGGGGCAAGAACTTTCATGTGGGGAGGTTTTCCAGCTAACCTGCTGTGCACCAGTGGTTCTATCCAGACATAAGTCTGGGGTCTTCCTCTACCAATAATTAGCTGAACATCGCCAATATAACCATAATTGTGTTGGTGCAATGTAGAAAAAAACACACAAAACAAACAAACAACAAACTGTTTGATACTACCATTAACATAAAACATACCCCACCCCTTATTGTGTTTCCGATATGAAGTGTCATCCATTTTATAGGTCATTTATAAAACCATTTAAATGAGTTATCTTTTATAGACTATTGTTATCAAGGTGTGTCAGCTGCTGATTAGTAAAAAAATCCCTAGATAAAGGGATTGTATGTAACTGAGTAATGCTTTGTAACATTGCATGTTTGTTGCGGATACCGAATTAAATTGTCATTTTGATATTATTATAACAAGCACAAATGCCCTTGGCTTGAATATAAAAATACCCTTATCGTAAGATATTTACCTTTCATCTCTTATTCTTAGCCAACTGTGAGGGTGGGATTTACAAAAAGCAAAACCAACTTCATTGAGGAAAAGATAGTTCTTAATCCAACTTTGTTAGTAATATACATAAACTATGTATCTATACAATTATGGGGGTCTGGTTAGAAATGATTTTTCTGTGCATATCAACTTCATCTATGACAGCTGAACAATTTATAACTGTTTTTTATTTCTAAATCACCTCACATCACCAAACACAAATATAAATACACATGCTGGGCCAGTAGAACACAATGAACTCTTACATCAGCATTATCATGAACTTATCATTTTATGTAGGAAAGAGTCTCTGAAACATTAGTTTATCAAAAAATTTCATCTACACACCACCCCCCAACCCTTCCCCACACACACACAAAAGAAAGAAAAACTAAAACAAGAAAAAGCATATATGCATACCCTTTTAAAATATATTTTGTTTAATTTTAACAAGCACAAATTTATCTTTTTCATTGTAGCAAGGGAGACACAAGTCAGATTTATGGTGACACTTTGAAGTTATCTCCCTTACACTTCTCCCTTACAATAAAATTTTACATTGTCAGCCAATTTTTATAGGCTCTTTTCTTGCAATAAAATTTTGCACTATTCTCTGCTGCAGCCATATTATTATGAGGCCAAAAGGGACTTTATGTAATACTCTGTTAAAAGGTTAAAAGATACAAAAGATTGTTAGATTTGCTTTATGTTCTTATGCCCTAAATAGTTCGTATCATTGCATGGAATTTTTCTGGTAAAAATTTATTTATTAAAAAATTTTTTTTTAAGGATATAAACAATGTTGATGAGTGTTAAATAATTGATTAAATGATTCTACTTTATTATGTCTAAATTGTTACTTTCATTTTCATTTCGAAGGTAGTCATGTATCTTTAATGTCTTACACATAAACATACATGTTGCCAAACTCCCCGCAGTGATTACTTCCCTTGACAGTACATTATATCACTGCCACCAGCAAGTTTTTTCGCCCAAATACAGGCGGATAGTTTTTTTTTTATTTTCATTTTTTTCTGGACTTATCTCTTCAAAATACAGTATCTTTCCTTTAAAAATTTTAATTTATATTAAAAATAAAGGTAACTTAAAATATAAAAAAATATGAAATTATGAAAGTCAAATTTTAAAGTTTATGGAGGCCGCCATGTTTACTTCACGTGATACTCTATCGTCACGTGATCCTTGCTGGGGGCAGAGATTTAAGTAGCAACGCGTGACGTAATCGCTGTGAGGAGATTGACATGTTGCTTGAACCGTCAGTGTAAACATGCCATTTTTTCCTAGTAAAAACGATATATTTCCCATTTGAACCACTGCCAGCTCCTCATTTCTTTACTTTTTGCATTCAAGTCCCATTCTGTGAAAAAAAAAACTGTGTGGGGCAGTCTTCTAAACCAACATATCCACTCCTAGCTCCAAGATGACTTTATTTTTTAAGGGAGACTACTCTGTATTTTATATGAATAAAGGTTTTGTAGGAGTTGTCTTTGATGATCACACTGGTACCTCTGTGATTATAAAGAAGTTTTAATATTAAACAACTTTCGCTTTCTTATATGCATAAACTATTTGTAGGTCGTACTATTGCACAGAAATTATTATTAGCATACAAGCATACAACAATTATTGACTGTTATGAAACTATTTCTCTTTTGTTAAGAATATGTTTTATGGTCCCCAAATTCAGTGAAGCATGCTTTGTAAGGTGTTTGACTGTGGGAACAATTGTCCCATACTTACATGTAGTGACAATTGAGGCTTTATTATCTCTAATTCTGCTTGACACAATTTGATCAGATGTAAACAAATGGTGTTGACCAGACCTGGTAACGCAATTGGTAGGGCGTCGGCTCCAGGTACGGGAGGCTCGATCCTGGGTCGCGACTTTCCAAAGTCGTTGAAAATGGTAGTGGCATAGCTCCCTTGCTGACGCTCAAGCAAATTTAAGGGTAGTTTCACAACTGGTTGGCCCGTATAATATGACTGGGTGTGATATTATGCCAGGTGTTCACGGCATGCTGTACACAGTATAGTGATATAGTAAAGGCAGCACTATATGTGCTTCAAGTGGATACCGTCTCCAGATAACTGGAATACAGTTGGTGGGATTTTAAACCCAGTTAACAAATAAACAAACCAATGATGTTGATCCAATTTAAGATCTACACAGTTTACTTTTTTTATTTATTTAGAAATACAACTTTTGTTACCTATGAATGAAGTAGTAAGCATTTAATGTAGAATTCTATATGGGTTATTAATAACTGAAGGTTAGAACAGCCAGAATGTAAACTTTCCTGACCACTTTCCTTATCCTGCCATTTGAAGACTGCTTGATTCTGTCATCGAATAAATAGAAAATTGACAAATGGTTTATTTCTCCTTCAACATTCTAAAAGCGTTAAACAGAAAAACTGCTTTTAGCATATCCTCACTACTGCTTCCAGGGTTTCATCATACCATTTTAGGAAACATGACCTGACTCCCAGAATTGGGATTTTTTTTTGCCTTTTGTTTTAGATAAAACTTGGAAAAAATCAAACCATATAATATATCACATGAAACAAAATAAACAATCAACTAATTGGTTCCTTCAACCATTTTAATATTTCATTCATAAACCAAGCAATATCATTTTCTTATGTGACTGAAGTAGTCACTTATATAATTTAAATGACAAGGGGTGAGAAATATTTCGTTGTTTAAATTTCAAAATTTTCTCATTGAAATTGAGAAAGACCATACTTTTTGTAATTGGAAACATGGCTGAATATCGGTCTGCAAAACAAGCCTTAAAATAAACCCTGTTTATTTGTCATCCAGTAGAACCCATCTGTAGTAGGAGGTTTCCATATGCCCTCAGGTTGGTGTGATCCCAGTGTCTTAACACTATCCGTTATTGTCAGGTATCCAGGTTTATTCATCACTCCTGCACCAATATCCTAGCTATACAATCGGAACTCCCTGGGGTAATTCCGTCCTCGAGACAATCATCCCTCAGATGTATCTGGTGCAATGAAACTTACAGAAATCATGATTGTTTTGTTCGCCGGAAGTCAGAAGAAGAATAGGCCAAAAATGTAATTTGCACAAAACATAAACAATGGCATCGTTTGACAGCTGCGTGTCTGCTATGCTGGGTAAATTAAAATTGGATTATTTAAATTTGAAGCCACCACATTTGAAGATTTCCAGGCATCGTACTGTACTGAGCTGTCATCCAAGCTGCCATCTTTGTTTTGATGTCTGTCACAAAAGTAGTCCCATTTAGGGCAATGGCCGAGGTGATCCAACTACCTACGTTCAACCAAGAGATGATTCATGAATAATCCGAGGTGTTCCGATTGCTAGCAATAGTGTCTCATTTCAACAATTATTAATCATACCAACAATATGACCAGCTTTGATTGAGAATAACAGTTGTCAAATGGAAAAATCTAGGACCATCCACGCTATCTGAAGCCTATAATGCCTTACGACAATTGCAAAATGCATTAAATTGCATGCATTTTTAAAAAAGACAGATAACCCATAAGTTAATTTTAGCAAAGTTATGCCCCTTTTTTCCAACTTAAAAACTTAAAATACTTGTTCACTTTCAAAAAGGAATCCATTTTTTTTTTTTAAAAATGCAGGTAATTCTAAAGTTAATTTTGGCAAAGTTATGCCCCTTTTTTTTCTTTAACCTATCTAGACCAGAGAAAAGTGCATGCTGTCTTCTGACAGCTCTTGTTTATTTCTTTTTATTTCTTAATTCACGATTCTCTTTTCATCAGTACAATTACCTTAAGAAAATAAACATTAGCTTGCAGAGTCGTGGTTAGACTGCGATCAGTTTTGCATAATTATGCAAAAGTAACACCCAACTTGTACTGTATACCCTTCTGAATGTCCCCTTGAAGCAAGATGTAATTTAGCCACCGTTTAACACGCACCCTGCTTCAATTATTTGTTAGTAAAACACTTCTAATTCATATTTATTTAGAATAAAACTGCTTACAAAGAAATTAGTACCAATGCGAGCAGAGCAAGTCCTATTGTGAGATAAGTGATCAGGATCTTTGCTGTTTGATTCAGTTTGACCAGTTTGCGCTTAGCAGGTTTAACGATAAATCAAACTACCTTAAGTTTGAGGTTTCTTTTTTGTGATCTACCCTCCGCAGTACATGATTGTGATAAAAAATTTTGATCGGTGTCCTCCAAGGGAGATTTGTTTGTTCAAAGGGGGGTATGTTTACTCCAAGAAGCATTGTTTTCTCTTAGTCTAAGAAGTTTAATTTATTCTAAGGGAATTTGTTTACTCAGTTAGTCTGGGTATAGAACAGAACAGAATAGAACATATGTTTTATTGACGTAAACTTAACAGCTTCTTGTCAACATACATAAACAGAAAAAAAGTAAGTGAAATAGGACAACAGTGTAATTATAGAGAAGTATAGAGAAGGTATACAACTAAGCTATGTTTATTATTTTAATCTTTCGCCTAAATAACTGCCGCAGTACCAGCGAGGACCATCCTACTGTCAAATTGTATGCATTAATATGTTTGTCAATGTTACTATGATTTTTTGTGCTAACAATATTTTTCTTGTCTCTTTTCATATGCTGATTCTGCACTTTGGCAAATTAGGTAAGTTATATATTTGTGTTTGTTAAGAAATTAAATTACATGCATTTAGTACTCAGCATTAGGTATAGTAATTTATCTTGATACACTTTTATTTCCCCCTCCATCTCTCTATTTCTGTTACAATAATCTTGTCTATCAGTTCTTAAGTGTTTTGGTTATTCCCATGCAGGGGCAGATCCAGGATTTTTTTCCATGTTGGGCGTCATCATTGGATGAGCACAAGAGGTGCTAGATGTGCTAAGGGGGTCTGGAGGTATGCTTCCCCTGTTAACGTTTGAAATGTAGCAGCAAAACAGAGCCATTTCTTATAATTCTTAAGCTGCTAGAAACTCTTTTCCATGAGTACAAACTGTTTCTATTCTGTAAACAAAGATAATCTAGAATCAATTTTTTTCATGGGATGGGGGGGGGGTCAAATTAAGCGAGAACCAGGTACAGGTATTGTTAGGAGGTCAGGGGCATGTTCCCACAGGAAGAGTGTTGACATCCGAGAGCCAAATAGTGGAATTTTTTCTAAAATTTGTCAGTATGAGCTTACTTATCTTTAGAAATGGACACGTATGTGACAGTTCTATTACTAGTGTCATAAAGATGTAACACATCCAGAAATAGTAAAAAAATACCTTCATGGTCTGGTCTTAGTAATAGTTATAAATGATGAAAATAATTGATATTGATGATAATGGTAATAGTTGTAAATGATGACAATGATTTATGTTGATGATGATGATGATGATGATGATGATTATCATTATAAATGATGACAAAATTGATGTTGATGATGATGATGATGATGATGATGATAGTCATAAATGATGACTGTGATGTTGATGATGATGATGGTAATCGTTATAAATGATGACAATAATTGATGTTGATGATGATGACGGTTTAAGTATTCTCCAAGTAGTTGCAAGGGGCTGGCAGATTGAAGTGACAACAACAACAAACAATATCACTGTCAATAGTGATAATGACAGCTTCCCACCCCGAAAATAATAGTTACTTTTTCCTGAGTGAAAATAAGGAAGGTTGGGAGGAAAATTGCAGTGACATCCTTAGATTCTCTTATCTATTCAAATCCTTAGATGGCCTTGTGGACACGGTTATTAGTTTTTGATGGAGAGCACCATTGGCTTGAGTCAATAGTCATAATAGCCTCCAAGTTGTTACTTGTTAGCCTCTAACCATGTGGGTTCAAGTCTCGTTTGAGGAAAGAACTTTTATTCTTGTCAGAAGGTCTGTACTTGTATGATGTATAAAAAATCCAAGATTTTTAAAGCAGATATTTCTTTTTGGGCTACCCAGTATCTGTAACATTTGTCAAGGAGCAAGGAGTCAATTAAATTCTCAGATGACAGATGTTTGTTAAGATCTCGATTCCTCGTATTGTGCCTGTAATTACAGGGTGTATAGCTGCAGGGAAACCTAGTTTCAGTCCATACATTCTTACAGCCTCACATGTCAGTTTTAGATTTTTTTTTCTGATTTGCATCTTCTTTTTAACTAAAAGAGATGTGTTTTATATATCAAAGCCGGTAAAGATGTTGACTTAGCCTCATACCGCATGGGTTTGTGTGGCAGTCTCGAACAAAGTCTTTTATTGGGAGTTTCGATGTGCGTCAGTGGTTCTTCACCAAGATTTGTCTTCGGTTAAGTTGTATCTGTGATTTACTTGTATATTTTTTAAACAAAATGACCTTTTTCCTACCAATTATCAAGCCAAGACAACAATAGAAAACTAAATTAAAAGCATAAACAAAACCTAGCTGTGTAGACCTTTAACCCTTTTGCTCATGCATTGGCCATTTTATGCCTTTGTGAAGCAATCAGAATTACCAGTATTATCTTTAGTAGAATCTGCACTACTTAGGATTTATTTACTGACTGGTTTGACCATGGATTCACTATTAAATGATGAAACATACATGTATTAGAAATACTTTAAACTGTTTGAAAGAAATTTAAAAAATAGGTTTAAGTTTCAAAACAATATGTTTGTACTTTGAATGAAAAGGTTAATTTGTTTCTTTAACAGTTCTTTTTATGTAATAAGTTGCAAGAGGTTGTTAACATCAAAGACTTGGCCTTTAATTGGAATAGTTGTATATTTAATGTTATTTGAATTCTCAGTAATACTGTTAGCTTTTAGCCAGATTATTAGGGAAGTTATCGGTTACTCCAGTACTCGAGCTCTTGATAAAAAAACAACAACTGAATACTCGAGTACTGATTTAAGTACTCATTGACTACCCTACTGATTTCACAAAAAAATTTCGTAGCTAGTTGCTGACAATTGCATGCGTCAGTTGTATAATTCCTTTTATAGTGACTCAGCAGCAGTGTAGATTCTGATCAGACAATGGGATGCCTGTGGCATAGTGGTAGAGTCGTTGATTTGTTACTCCTCTGACTGCTTTGCCTCCCATGGCATGGGTTTGAGTCCCATTTGGGGCGAAGGATTTAATGTGGGAAGGTCTTTCAGCTGACTTGCAATGCGGCGGTGGTTCTTCCCAGAAAGATGTCTTGGGTCTTCTTCCACCAAAACAGCTGGACATCTCTATAATGATCATAATTAGTCGCTGCGATATATCTCGGCAAAACATCTGATCAGACAAGGCTATTTAATAATATCAATAGCTAGTCCTAAACAGTCTTTTTGCTTTGATGATTAAAAACATATAAAGTATAACAAATAAAGTGTAAAAAAGTAACAAAAGTGGCCATTCCCGATTGTTCAAAAGTTGTAACGTGGGAGATATAGCCTAATTTCTGCAATAAACATTACTATTAAGTATGAATTGGATGGGCTATTCTTTTTGACATGGTTGTAAAATGTCAAAAATGTATGGCAGGAAATTATTTTGTTTTTAGTGAAACAGTCTATCATTACTTATTAATGCTTAATTTATTGGGCAAAAACTGTTAATTATGTGATTGTTTCTGTTGTATTGTATTTTTTTAGTATGTTGGCATGTCATAATTCGACCACATTACTCTTGTTTTTGTTAATAGCAAACGCCTGTCTGCCATGTTTGTTTGGCATGCTACTTAATACATAATGTCTCCACTATAATAATGTATGTAACATAATGTGTACTGTATACAGTTTTTATGCAAGAAGTTGTTTACCCTGAAATAGCTCTGTGTGCTAATATAGAAAAATTCAAAGCATGCTGTCATTATGAAGGCAGCATTATATCTGTGTCAAGGAAATATCATCTAAAATGAATAATTTTTAGCAAACAGAAATTGTAAGACAAGGGGGAAAAATGTGCTGCTAGTCTGGGACTCTAACCTGGGACCTTTGCTGCTATGGTCTACTTACTTAGCAAATAATCTGCCATGAATATAAATGACACATTAGTGGATAGTCTCCCCTGAATACTCACTATGGGTAAGTAGGTCCTTTATTTGGATAACTTGGTGTTTTATGCTTGTGAATTCTCAGCTTAGCAAATAATATTGGACACTTTTACAAAATCTGACTCTACAATTTCCCTCCTGCTGTTTATTGGAAAAGAAAGGAAATGTTAACAAGTGCTGGACAATTTAGGACTGGAAAAAATTGTTTGTAAATTAGGTACAATTTTGTACCAGTAAACCTACTTCAATGTGTTGGTTATTGTCAGGGTGTCGTAATTGGTGAGGTAATAACAATGTGTTATAATTATTTAACAATGGCAGGTATTGTCAGCAAGAGTGAGATAATTGGTGCCTTATTGATTATATCTGTGTACGTACTGCCTCCAGTTTTAAAGGGAACAGGACATTACCTAAAGCAAAATCTGGAAAAAAAATTAGTACATGTACTTGTATTGTGGTTCTCATTGGGATGGGGTGGGATGGGATTTGCCAGCATTTTCGTTGATACTGTGCAGCGACATTTCTATCATCATAGCACAGGGGCACTTTTGAGATGCCCAGGGACTGAACCCGCCTGGTCCATTATACTGACACCGACGAGTCAGGCAAAATGCTGTCCCCTTAGCCCTAAGCGTTAGAAGGGAAGCCACAACTACTAATTTTAAAGTCTTTGGTTTGATCGGCTGGGGTTTGAGCCCTCAATCTCCCGATCCGCAAGCCGATGCTCTACCGCTTGAGCTATTGCGGGCGGTTGGTTCTCTTTGGTAATGGCCAGCTGAAAATGGGAGTTAATACTACCACAAGGTTTTAAAGGGGTCTGGACATTACCTTTAGCAAAATCCATAAAAAATTATTACACATACTTATATGTTGTTCTTTTTTGCTTATGCCCAGCTTATAAGGGGAGTTCAAAAACAAGCTATGTGCTCATACTTACACCATGTTTTAAAGGGGTCTGGACATTACCTTTAGCAAAATCCATAAAGAATTATTACACATACTTGCATGTTGTTCTCATTGCCCATTCCAGGCTGATGAAGGAGTTGCAAAACAAATTATGCATACATACTATCACAAGTTTGAAAGGGATGGGACATTACATTTATCAAAATCTGTTAAAAATGAGTACATATACTTTTATGTTGTTATATTTGCTCATGACAGGCTAATTAGGGGAGTTCAAAAACAAATCATGTGTTCAAACTGTCTCCAGTTTTATGTGATTTGACATTTTATTTAGCAACATCTTTAATAGCTTAGAACAAAATGAGCATATTTTATCCCTTGCTAACGCTCTAGGAAATGTAAGGGTAGTTCCACGATCAGTTGGCCCAGTACCAGGATAATGAGACTGGGTAAGGTATCATGCAAGGTGTTCATGGCATGCTATACACAGTGAAGGCTGCATTATATCTGCTTCAAGTGGATACCGTCTCCAGATAACTGAAATACTGTCGGTGGGACGATAAACCCAATAAACAGACATGATGTGAGGGTCTGAGTTTCAAGTCTGCGTCAATAGATTCAATGAAACACATGTTACCCAGTGATATTGACTTCCTACCCCAGCCAAGATGTAACGTGTAGATATGAGTACTTCTAAGTAGATGTTTCTATCAATAAAACTTGCAGGTGCACACCTGAACATGCTGCATTTGGTAAGCTGCTGTAATTCTTATCTTAGTCATTTTCATATCATTGTTACTTGACATAGATCTCAAGACACTGAAGCAAGTACGGCAGATCCTGATCAGACAGTTCCCAGCAGGATCTTGCTGTTCTGGCTCTACACTATTTGCCAAAGCTTGTTCCATTTTGTACTTATAGCAGGCGAAGCGGTTCCATGCACATAAATAATATGTATGATATGCAATGAATCATGGTTGAATCGTCAACAGTTTATGCACATTGGCATGCATGGTTATGATACTTGCTTATGGTTGATAGATTTTAGCTGATGACTTGAACCAGAAAATTGTATATTATAAAAATTTCTTTTGGTATTTAATACACTTTACAATGTAATAATGTTTACGGCTTCGCTAGATATTTGCTACCCAAGTAGACACCCGATCCAAAATCCCATAGTTTAATTTCAGATAAACTACTATGCAAGTCATTGCTAGGACCGTACTTTGGAGTGCAATCGATAGAGTGGCGGCTTCAGATGCTCGTGGCTCTGTGTTCAAATCCTGATCGCAGCATACCAAATTTAATATAAAAATGGTAGTTATATAGCTCCCTGCCTAATGTTAAAGCAAATATATTGGTAGTTCCACGACTGATCGTCCAGGTTTCAAGATAATGTGACTGGATGTGGCATTATCTAGATGTTCATGTTTTGTTTTACACTGTAATGGCCGCACTATATTTGCTTCAAGTTCACACTGTTTCAGGATTACTAAAAAGCTGACAAACAGCATCAGTTCTATGCAGAAACAGACTTATAGATTTATTTATACATTTTCTTATTGTTTTAAAAGGTTGTGGTATCTTAAGTGTTATGTCATGCTAATACAGCAAAAGCAGCACTATATTATTGTGTCAGTAAGAAAAAACATTTGTTTGATAGAAAGTAAGTTATATAGGTGGGATAGACCCGAGCTGTAAACTCAAAACAAACTCATGTGCTCTTTAATGGAGTAAAAACCTTGAACAAGTAAAAGTGTCCACTTTTAGCCCCTGAGCCCCTTGAAGCATGTGTTTGAGTCCCGCTCAAAAAGTTTTTCTGTTGACTTTTATCTGGGGTCTTCATTTTAGCACTAAGTAACATAGCTAGATAGCACTATCGCTATGATTGTAACTGACCAATACATTAAAATACAAAAACATAAATTGTTTAAAAAAAAGAACAAAAGAGCAATTTGGATGTAATTTTATCAATTAGCTACAACGAGAGACTGGGCTCATTATCCCAACTTGATCATCTGGGTATCCTGATTGGGGGTACCAGCCAATAGTTATTAAGCCTATTTAAACATTGTCACATACTAGAGGCAGGTAACCGGCTGGGGTAATGGATTGACAATGAGACGTGAAAGACAGTGAGAAATGATAGGTAGTGTGGTCTGTTGTGAGTCGTGGTCTGTAGCGTTTGTAGCAATTCTTATAATACGTCACTGTCTTGGCTGTCTCCGCAGCCTGTGTTGGTTTTTTAAGGAGGGGTGAAGCTTTGTTTTGTTAAGACAGACGGAAGATTGGGGTGGAAAAAGGGGGTTTTATTTGGAGGAGATAATTTAAGTGATAAGGAGTGAAAGTGTTAAAAGTCCAATGAAATCAAAGTGTTAGGTTAGGTATAAGTGGATTCGTAACTGAGTTATTTCAAAGTGAATTGTTGTGATTGCTTTTTTTTGTGTGTAAAAATTAAGGGGACTGAAAGACAGTCATAGTAAGTAAATGAAATAACAAGACAAAAGAAGGTATTTGTTATGATACAAGAGTTATTTGAGTGGATTCTTTTTGTGATTTGTGTTTAGTAAGTGGTTTATGATCTAAAGGGGAATTATGATAATATGTATGGATATTGTTTAATTTTCTAGAAAATGTTTCTTGGCAAAGGTGAAGTTTTGCTTGGTTTACTTTTTTTTATTACTGTATCTCTTGTCTGGTCCTGTAATGTTTTAAGAGTTGTAAGAATGGTTGTTGTAAGAATGGTTGTCAGAATTATTTCTGTATTTTTTTCCTACTAAGAAAATTGTTAGTTGTAGTGTTCTGTGGTAGTCTGTTTCTTTCTTGTTGTATCTAACATTAGCCTAAGTATTTACTTTAGCCTAATTTCTTCTCTACTTTCCATGCTTTCTTAATATAAAACTACCTGTTAATGCATTGATAACTGTACTATTTTTGTATTAACTAATTTTTTACATTTGTTCATTGTTATTTATGTTGATTGTATCAACTAGAGAAATTAAATGTTTGTGTGTAATAGTTGTTTTGTTAAGTAAAAAGCATTCTTTTTTATGGGAGCACGCGTGGTCGAGCGGTTAGAGTCGCTGACTTGTAACTCCTCCCTCAACCCCTCACCGTATAGGCTTAAGTCCCAGTCGGGGTGAGAACTTTCATGTAGGAAGGTTTTCCAGCTATCTTGCGGTGCACCAGTGGTTCTACCCAGACATAAGTCTGGGGTCTTCCTCCACCAAAAATTAGCTGGGCATCTTCAGTATGTCTATAATTGTGTCGGTGCGATGTAACAAAAAAAACAAAAAAAAACTATTTTTGTGTGTGAAAGCTTCTATGAAAGCTTCTATGAATTTTAATGTTATTATGAACGAGCGAAAATCATTTTTCCTTGTTTTTTAAAGGTGGTATATGACAGTTTGCCTATATCTAATATATGTAACAATATTGGTAAATAAGAACGATTGGGATTCCTGCTTAAATTAGACATCGACGTCACAGCAGATGATGTCGATGAGCTACAACAATAGTGGTCACTTGGTTTTCTTGGTTTAAAAATAGCTAACTGTGCAGCATGGCTCGGATAGGAATTTAGTGTTTTTTTATGATGATTGTGGTGTTATGGTTCACTTTCAGACATGCATAGGACATCAATAAACAGCATTTTGCGAGATCTGTTAGGTAACAATGGTTTACTTGGATATTTATTGAAAATATTTTTTGGTCCAAACTGTCGACTACAACCTTAAAATTAAATAGTTACAAGATGGCGCTAGTATTAAGCCACATCGTCTGCACATTTTTTTGAAATTCTTCAATTTTTTTGGGCTGTTTAATGAAATTAAGTGTGACCTAGTTTCCATCACTCTTTATGTGAGTTTAGGTAAGGATTTATTGACACATATTAAAGGTCGAATATGACAATCTCTCAATATCAAATTTATGTAGCAATATTTTTCCACTTTTTTTTTTTTTTTTTTTTTTAATGTATGCATAATATCTGCATAAACTCGTACTTTAATAATGACAATTTGGAACACTACGTATATTGTAAGGCAGTACAAGTTGCGAAAAATCACTCTAAATGTTCATTCTTTCCAAATCTATAAATAAGCACAATAGTTATCTCTGCTAATCATAGATACCGACGTCAGCATGGACTACTCGGATGACGATATAATGCGATCTTAAACAGAAGTTGTCACATGGTTTTCTTAGATTAAAAAAAAAGCTCTCTCTGCAGATGGCTGAGATAGGAAATACCTGTTTGCATTGACAAGTGGGGATATGTGCTTCACAGTTCACAAGATCTTGGGAAATAATAAACAGCATTTGCATGACCTGAAAAGGTAACAGGGATTTATTTGGTTAAGAAAAAAGAAATTGGTACAAACTGCCGCTTTTCATCCTTTAAAAGGGATAATTACCGCTGTGCTATGTCTCAGCATTTTTCAACGGATGTTCAGTTTGTCTAGAGCTTAACAATTTGTCATGAATTTAAAAAATAATTGTCCACACACTATTAACCTTTTCATGCTTAAATTTATGTGCTTATGTTGTTTAAACTGTGTGTATTGCTAGTATATACTTGAAACTAGAATCAGTTTCTGTTTGGTTGAGAATTTTGGGATATATATAATATATATATATATATATCCAGTTTTACAAACATTTGCAAGGGCTGTCATTACTAAAAGGCGTTGAGTGCATGTCATACACCTCAGATTGTGTGATAAGGGGCCGCTTTGTTTTCGAGGTGTTTTAAACTTTGGTTCTTCAAAGATCTTTCTTATCAGTAAGGGGTCAGGTGACTGTGTATTCTTTGTAGATCAATATAAAAGCTGCAATTGGCCTGTTCTTGATTTTAGCATAGACAACAATGAATCAGTGTTTAGTTTTACACTCCCAACTTTTAAAGAGTTTTGTTATTTTGTTTGTTTGGTTTCATTTGAAGTTTCAGACCCTATTAAATTGAAAAAGTGTTGTGTCATTTTAAGTCATTTTGTTAATTGTCTTCTATTGAGCACTTTCCTGGATTTAATGTTAATTGGTATTTTTGTTTATTTGTAAATTTTGAATATAATCCAGTATATTTAGATGATGATTGCTTGCAGCTGTTTAAAACAGGTTACCATCAATGTAATAACCTATATTTTTAGAAATCAACATAGCTAAGGGGACAGCATTACGCCTGACTCGTTGGTGTCGGTATAATAGACCGGCCGGGTTCAGTCCCTGGGCAATGAAGTGCCCCTGTGCTATAATGATAGAAATGACACTGCACAGTATCTGCAAAAATGCTGGCTAATCCCCATCCCAATCCCATGATGATTTTTCTTTTTTAATTTTTTTAGTATTACTTTAAGATAACTTCTGCATTCACTTAAATCTGAATACTTACAACATTTTGTGCACCTCGTGACCATAACTCCTCAGCCCCTTGCTCATTTGGTTTCTTACCCTGGTCGGTGTGAGAACCGTCATTCTTTTGCAGTTTTCCTTGCCAGTGGTTCTAACCAGAATTTTTTCTGGAGGATCTTCTTTCATCAGTAATAGCTGAATGTCACCAATATGACCATTATATAATGTCAGTTTGATTTATCTAAATTAAAGCCAAATCAAACATTTTGTTTGTTTGTTTGCCTTGTCTGTGTATTTTTCTTTTGGGAGTACCGGCGGTGTAATGGTCGAGTCGCCAATTTGTAACTCCTCTGACTGCTTAGCCTCACAATGCGTGGGTTGAAGTTTTGTTCAGGCAATGGACTTAATGTGGGAAGGTCTTCCAGCTGACCAGTGGTGCACCGGTGGTTCTACCCAGACATTTGTTTGGGGTCTTCCTCCACTAAAAAAGCTAGGCATTGCTATAATGATCATATTTGGTTGCTGTGACGTATTTTAAAAAACAAAACATTTCTATTCTTGGTCACTTCACTCAGTTTTAACCTTGATTCTTATGAAGATCAGTTCAACCCTGACTGACTTATTGCCATTCCCTAAGTTTACTTTAAAGATTATTGCTATTCTTGTTTGAAGAATATATCATGTTTAATATTCATGACTGTAACTCTTAATGGGCTAAGCACAAAGTGATCAGGCGTCTGCATGATCCAGATCAGTTCTAGCAGTTGTCTGATCAGGATGGTTTGAGAACCTAGGATCTTATTCATTAAGAAGCTTTGTTATTTTGTTCGTACTTTAACTAAGACAGTTAGTAAAATTATGGAAAAAAATCCTAAGAAATTTCTTTAATATAATGTTTTTTTTAAATAAAATTTACGTAAATTTCTGATATCTAGAAAAATATGCCAGAATTTAAGAAAATTTCTAAGTTTAATTAAAAAAAAAAAAACTTGATTTTTTTTAAATACTACCCTAAGGCCAAATAAAAATAAGCTTATATAAGTTTCAATGTGATTTTAAGCTGAAAGTAGCAAAGTTAAAGTGTCATGCAAAAATACAGACATGTAGCTAAATACATAATGAAATCCATGATTTGAGTAATTCTTACTTAAGAATGGTTGGTGAATACAAGCCTAAATAAGAAAATATATTCTACATTAAAATATACTTTTGATCAAAATAAACAATCCAGAACAATCTTACATTATTTAAACAAAAAAATCTATCAATGCACAGTATCAGATCTGATTTACATATCTTATCAGGAACTTGACTATGTTTTTTTGTTTTATGGCAATTTAGAAATACAGTTTAGGATTAATGAATGCTCCCCACTCCTATTTTGTGTATGTATACAATAAAAAATGAAAGTGGGCTCAGGCAATAGACACTCCCTCGAGGGCCCAAGACTCGGTTGTTTATGGTTAACATTGATTTCCTTTTTTTTCCTTGTGTTATTGATCACTTCCGTGATTTAAATTTATAACACCTGTAATTCATCAAAACTTCAATCTCTCTCAAACATGATATTTGACCTTCCTTAAAACATAATATTTCTTTGCAAGAAGAGCTTGAAATGATGGATTTTAAATCAACTGGCAATGGCCAGAGGTGTTGAAAGTCATAGGTTTGACGATGTGACCCTCGATTTGGGAGCTCTCATAGTTTTTTGTCAATACATGTCACCATCCTGATGAAGAGGTCATAATGAGAATCACACTAAATTTGTTGTTTAAGAAACAGTTTTTACTTGAATTGCATGGTTCAACATGTTACCATCCTTGAATTGCATGGTTCAACATGTCACCCCCCTTGAAATTAGCCTGGTTCAACACGTTACCATCCTTGAATTGCAAGGTTCAACATGTTACCATCACTGACTTGCATGGATCAACATGTTACCATCCTTGAATTGTACAGTTCAATATGTTACCATCCTTGACTTGCATGGTTTAACATGTTACCATCCTTGAATTGCATGGTTCAACATGTTACCATCCTTGAATTGCACAATTCAACATGTTATCATCCTTGACTTGCACAGTTCAACATGTTACCATCCTTGAATTGTATTGCACAGTTCAACATGTGACGGTCCTTGAATTGCACAGTTCAGCCTGTTTCCAAAACTAAACATTTAAGAGGGTTTTCTGGTGCTATGTCCTTTATTTCTTGTCTTCTTATATTGCCCATACTGTGATAATTTTATCTGGTACCTGTGGAAAACGGCTTGGCTTGAAAATTAAGGATGTTTTTCTTAACCATGGTTGGGTACCGCTAGCCAAGCAGTTAAGGTCACTGTCTTGTGTCTTGTCAGCCCTTAACCAGTAAACTGTTACAAGTATCGATTGTCTAATTATTTTTTTCAAATTGCAGGAATTCAGATCCATATTCATTGTTTAACTTTTTGGGGGGGGGTATAAAAGATGTATTTTTTTCCCTTTTAATAAACAGTACTCGCAGTTTTGGTCTTTTTTACAATTCAAGAAAAAACTTTTGAGGAGCCAATCCTGCAATGAAAGCTCGGCAAATTAGTGGTGAGTTTGTTGTAGATTTGGACAGACTTTCCTAATTATCGAACACATATGCACGAACACGTTGATAAATGTATGTGTAATATTTGCTTGCTATTGGATAGGTCATCATAAATTCAATGTTTTTGTTGCATGCTGTAAAGATTTCCCATGCTAAAGCGGTTGTTGGTGACTTTTTACCTTTTCAAGGTGGGTTCAAGTCCCGATCGGATAAGACCTTTTATGTTGGGAGGAGGTCTTCCAGCTGACATCCTATGTGGCAGTGAGGCTAGCCAGGTTTTCCTTCACCATTAAATCATAGCTAATATTTTTCACATGACAAAACAATTTATACCAGGTTAAATTTATTGGTATTTTTTCAGACTTGGGTAACTTTTTTGTGTTTTTTTTTCTTGCAGGTAAAATTTGTTCTCAAATATTTATTATTTTTACGAAGTTGGTAGTTGGGCATCTCCCTTTTGGTACAAGAGGCCCTGAGTTTAATCCTTGGATGAAAACGACCTAGCTAAGGGTACTTCCATAACTGGTTTGCCATGGCTTCCTGATAACATGATGTGTTGTTGGTGTGTTCAAAGTTTGTTATTACAATGAAGGCTACACTATTGCTTTTATTAAGTAAATATTATCTTGGGAGTCCTTGAATGTTGTTACAAGGTTGCTTAATAATAAAAAACAACAACAAAGACTTTCTTGCTTCAAAACTCATAGATTAATAGAAAGCTTTTCTTAAGTAAATATCTTGAGAGCCCTTGAATATTGTTAAAAGGTTTAAAATAATAATTTTTTTTTTTCTAAATTTGCTTCAAAACTCACAGGTTAATACTCATAAACTTGATTCTCCTTGAAATTAATTTACATTATATAAGTGCTCATTTAAGTGTGGACGCGTGCAATCTCGCCAGGTGTATTCAAGTTAAGTGTATTGAAGGCATGATGTCATACTGACTAGGATGAATACACACACAGCATGTATATCACGCATCCCATGTTGAAATCTCATTTAAAATAACATTTTCTATCTCATAATTAAAAATGTTTTCTGTTTTTCTGATCACGATAGACAAAAAGATGCGTACCACAAATGAAGATTGCATGAACCTCTGCAGGTCTGACCTGTTTTTACAACTGGTTTGCCAAAAAGAGACTTTAACATAGTGTCATATGTTTCAAGTTAGTTGTTTTATTAATTTTTTTTTTATATTTGAACCGGCTGCAATAGATCTGGTGGTAGAGCATCGGCATGCGGGTTAGGAGGTCGTGGGTTCAAACCCCGGCCGGGTCAAACCAAAGACTTTAAAGTAGGTAGTAGTGGCTTCCCTCCTAACGCTCAGGGCTAAGGGGACAGCCTTATGCCTGACTCGTCGGTGTCAGTATAATGGACCGGCCGGATTCAGTCCCTGGGCACATCATAAGTGCCCCTGTGCTACAATGATAGAAATGTCGCTGCACAGTATCGGCAAAAATGCCAGCAAATCCCAATCTCTATATATTTGAGATTTGCAAGAATGCAGAACATAAGCGGGATGAAACAGAAATATTTTAATTTTGGAGGCACGTTTAAATACTTCACTGAGGAGTCCAGGATAGGAATTGGTTATTTTAAGCAATATCAGAAAATATGCATGAGAGGTTGTGCTCAGAAAGGACATTCTTTCACATTCAAGGCAGCACTAAATTAGAAAACTGTTAGAAGGACCAAACAAGGAATTGCTAAGAAATCAAACAAACAAAAAAAGGGAATACTTCATTTTAAAAATGAACAACACATCCTCTCTTTAGTCCTTGAATATCTTTTTTGTTTCAGGATATATTTCTTCAGGCTATAATTTCAACCAATCAGGTAGTTAGGATTATTTTATGCTGCATCATTGAACAAACTAGGAGTGATTGTCTAGCCCACAAATAAGGCAATTATAGAGGGGAAGTTGTGAAAATTGGTTTCACTTTCTGGGGTGGATACTTCTAAAGGTTTTGCATGCCCGGCAGTTATTGAACAGGCTAGCAAATAGTTTAGAGCCAGATTAGCCAGCATTTATTGGAGCTGTGTGCAGTATTTGTAGATTTTTCTGTTAATATGTTTTGTTGCCTGTAAATAAAGTTGAAAAAAAAACATATAAGAATGAACACATGTTGCATATAAGACATGCTGGAAACACCATCTATTAACATAAAACACCCCATCCCAGTGGTGTTTTTAGCAAGGAAAGGGTTAATAAGGTTCAGTGTTGTTTTAATGTTTGTTGGTGCGTAGATCAGAGGGGCGGTTGTTGAAGTTTCAGAAATGGTTGACAGCTCTTGATTGAGATAGCAAAAGGGTAGATGTCTCCTGTGTAGATATGAACATATTTTTGATGAATAAATAACTGATACAACTCATGTGTGTATGTGTTGTGGGAGGGGCTATAAATATTTATCCATATGCCGATATATGTAAATGCTTAGTGAGGCAATGTATTTGATTATCTTGTATCACACTTTTAATATTTTTAGTTGTAAGTGTTTATAAATATGCTTATACTAACTAACCATTACAAAGACTTTTCATGCTATCTTAATAACCAAGCATTACACTTTTCATGCTACACTAAATAACAAAGCATTACAGACACTTTTCATGCTATCTTTGTACCAAAGCATGACAAACACTTTTTATGCTATCTTAATAACACAGCATTACATACACTTTTCATGCTATCTTTATAACAAAGCATTACACTTTTCATGCTACCATTATAACAAAGCATTACAGACACTTTTCATGCTACCGTTATAACAAAGCATTACATACACTTTTCATGCTATCCTTATAACAAAGCATTACAAACACTTTTTATGCTATCTTTGTACCAAAGCATTACAAACACTTTTTATGCTATCCTAATAACACAGCATTACAATCACTTTTCATGCTCTCTTAATAACACAGCATTATAAACACTTTTCATGCTACCTTTAAAGCAAAGCATTACAAACACTTTTTATGCTACCATTATAGCAAAGCATAACAAACACTTTATGCTATCTTTGTAACAAAGCATTACAAACACTTTTCATGCTATCTTTATAACAAAGCATTATAAACACTTTTCATGCTACCTTTAAAGCAAAGCATTACAAACACTTTTTATGCTACCATTATAGCAAAGCATAACAAACACTTTTCATGCTATCTTTGTAACAAAGCATTACAAACACTTTTCATGCTATCTTTGTACCAAAGCATTACAAACACTTTTTATGCTATCCTAATAACACAGCATTACAATAACTTTTCATGCTGTCTTAATAACACAGCATTACAAACACTTTTCATGCTATCTTTATAACAAATTATAATAAACACTTTTCATGCTACCTTTTAAGCAAAGCATTACAAACACTTTTTATGCTACCATTATAGCAAAGCATAACAAACACTTTTCATGCTATCTTTGTAACAAAGCATTACAAACAATTTTTATGCTATCTTTGTAACAAAGCATTACAAACACTTCTCATGCTATCTTTATAACACAGCATTGCAAACACTTCATGCTATCTTTATAACAAAGCATTACAAACACTTTACATGCTACCTTTATAACAAAGCATTACAAACACTTTCCATGCTTTATTTATAACAAAGTATTACAAACACTTTTTATGCTACCCTTATACAGAAGAATAACACTTTTCATGCTATTTTTATAACAGCATTGCCAACACTCCATGCTATTGTTATAACAAAGCATTGCAAACACTGCTCATGCTACCCTTATACAAAAGAATAACACTTTTCATGCAAATCTTTATAACAGCATTGCAATCACTTTTCATGCTATCTTCATAACAAAGCATTAGAAACACTTTTCATTTTACCTGAATAACTAAGCATTACAAACTCTTCTCATGCTATCTTTATTAAACAGCATTGCAAACACTTTTCATGCTATCTTTATAACACAGCATTGCAAACACTTTATATTGCTATCTTTATAACAAAGCATTAGAAACACTTTTCATTTTACCTTAATAACTAAGCTTTTCAAAGTCCCTCTATATATATGTATGACCTGCATGCCAACATAAGAAACACATTACTAGAGATTGCATTAAATACTGCTGACCTTGATCTAGATCTACACTATTTGCTTATGCCTCACCAATAGGCTAAGAGCTGAAAGTCCTGTGTGATTAGTTCCGCATGAACACTTTCAGTTTAGTTTTAATCCTAATTCTCAACTCTTGTGACACTTCTGAACGTGGGTCAGAAGTTGGAAATCAATGAAACATGTATTAACATTGTTGAGAGAAGGGATTATGATAATAACCAACATAATATAATGGTCCACTGAGATATAGGAATCATGTTTATCAAATAAAGGATTATAATTTTAAGAAAAAGAAAAAATTGATTATAAGGTTATCGGTTTAGACAAAATTATTAAAAGAAAAAAATAAACTGTATTTTCTGTAAAATTTAAAGATATTTTATAATCTTACTAATTTTTAACAGAAATCAAAATCTTCTGAAACGTTTAGTTCCCTAATATCATCCATCTTTATGTATGTTCATAACAGAAGGGGCCCATGCTCTAGGAGTTAAAGCCACTGAATTAAGTCCTCAGCCATTAATCGTAAATGTTCAAGATCCAAGCCATGCAAGAATTTGTATGCGTGGTGAAGGCCATCCACCTGATCTACATCGCACAAGTTATTATAGCCAGACATAAACCCTCTTCTATAAATTATAGTTGGACATCACTATAATGACCATGCTGCGATATATTTCTAACTCAAAATGAGTTTTTCCTTAACCCTTTGCTTTATTTCATCTGTAAAGCCTATATTGATTGAACACATTAGAATCGGATTAATATAACACCTCCACCATTAATAAGCTTGATGTTGTCAATATGACCATAATTGTGTCAGTGCAATGTAAGAAAGAAAAAAAACAATACAGATTAACTTCCGTCGACTAGGGCTCTGACTAACATGAAAACCATAATACAAATATTGCAATTGATTTCCATGGTATGTTGCAGAGTGACTTAAAAACATTTTCTTGTCCTCCTACTTTCCTCCTTCCTCTGACAGCGTGACTTTTGTTTTTTTGCTCAAGGTCGTCTTTTATCAGTAGGCACATGTTCAGATAAACCACAGGTCTGCATCATTTGTTGGTACATGTAACAGGTATAAATTATTTATTGCCAGTTAATGTAGAGCAAATGTAATGCTGCACCTCTAATTGAAGAATATCAAAGTTACGGTTGAAAAGCTTCAAAACTTAGGGTTGAGGGTTCGAATCCAGATATGGGCACGAATGGTTAACTTTTTTTTTTCTACTTTTTCTTTTTTTACAATTCTTTCTGCATCATACTATCAGATTAAGAAAGAAAAATGTATAGTTTTTATTTTTATTTTTGTAAATGAATATTTTAATTGCATGATTTGTGGTAAATTTAATTACAAATTTCTTACTCGGTTCATTTAAATTCTAAAAAATTCAAAAGCATGTGTTAAATTTTTTTATTTTTATTTTGAAGCTTCAATCAAAATTCTTTATAGAACATTTTGGGAAACTCTGAAATAAATTGAATGGCTATCAAGAGCTCAGTGATTTTTTAAATAAAGTACAATAAGCAGAAAAATGCGAAAATTAGTCTTAAATGTGTTGGGTTTGTAAACAATTAAATAAATATTTTGGGTTTAGTTGAAGTTAAAAAAAAACACTATTTTCCTTTGTCAAGATGGCTGAACAAACCTGCGATGTTAAGATGATTTTATTGGTTGAATTTCCATGCCATTTGGACACAAAGCCAATCAAATACTTCATGCATGAGAATGAAGTTTTTCTGGCTAAGTAACCCTCGGTAAATGTCTGTAATGATAAGGAATATTTACAGTGTGTTTCAACGATGATCCTGGTCAAACTTACTGCGGTAGCTGTTATTACAAATTAGGCCTAAATCTACCACACCTGTTTATCATCTGTATACATTTTCAGTGAATAGATAAAACTGCAAAGGTAACTTTCTGATTGATAGAGACTCTGCAGCAGATAGTGCAGATCCTGATCAGAAAGCCCCCAGCAAGGAGCAGACTGATCCGGATATACACCATAGTGCTCTAATGCTATCACTCCCATTAAGTGTCTTGACCAGATCGGGTCTCAAACCCAAATGGTAAGCGGCTAAGATGATTAAAATTTTATGGGCATAACTGCTTGAACATAGACAAGTTAAGATGCATATATGAACAGATGTTTTGGCATTTGAATTCATGATGTAGGGCAGTGCAAGATATTGAATCTAATTGACAAGTTTAGGCCTTCTTATTGATTTATAACTTAGAATTGGGCCTTGCATACAAAATATTGAAATGTATCTGAAGGAGTAAGCTTGTTACATGTGCTTTGTGGTTTGGGCTTGTAGGGGGTGGGGGGGGGGATAGAGAAGAGAGGGAAGGGCATAATAAATAGAAGATGGAGGTGATAGGGAGTGGGGGAATAGAAAGAAAGATGGATACAGATAGAGGAAGAGATGGAGTAAAGGAGAAAGCAAGAGGAAGAAATGGGGTTAAATAAAGTTAAAGAGAGCTTGAGAAAGAAATGTATGGAAAGAAAATGACAGAGAGAGAAAGAGAAAGGGGCCAAGAGAAGTGTTATAAAGGGAAAGCAGAATGCAGTAAGATAAATTAAGTTGACAGGAGTCCGAGAGAGAGAGGAGGATAGAGAGAGAGAGATGGTATGTCATATAAAGAAATGACAAAAAAAGAAAAAGTTGTGGGTAAAGTTGACATATTCTATCACAATGTGACTGGGTGTAGTTTTTTCTGTCTTATATTAACGATATGCTTTCAGAGTGAAAGCAGCACTGTACTTTTGGTAAGTGAACACTGTCCTCTGAAAATATGGCAGTTAGACAATAAATCCTCAAATGCTAAGCAAGTCAAGCAGAGCTCTCACTACTATCTACTTTTACATATAAGTACAGTGGGGACAGCAAGTTTAAAAACATGGCTTGTTTTCTTTGCATATGTTCATTCGCTTCTGTTATTCATAGATTATGGTGCATTGTACATAGTGGCTAACAGACCTGTGGGATAAGCACAAAAGCTGACTACTTGATTAAAATCATATCCAAAGCTGATGCAGTTAGGTTGAGGCAAAGTGTCTCTGCTCTGTTCTAACTTCTCTGTTGAAGGTAGACCAGTTGAGGGCATGTGTGTGTGGTTTGTGTGAGGTGGTTTGTCATTCGTACCTTGCTCTCAGTGGTTGGAGAGACTATATGTGTTTGGAAGTGTTCTTGGGTATAGTATGATCGTTTTTGGGGATAAGTTCTGCTGTATATGTATACAAGTGGATATGACATTGGTATGAGTCAAACAGTAATTCTGAAACAAAGTGGATTTGTTTTTAATGATGTTTCTTTTCTGATTTTTTTTTGGTTTGCTTTAGTGTTTACATTTTATTTAAGTGAAACAAAAGAGGTGTAAGATGTAAAAAACTTGGTACAATAAAATAAGTCTGTTTTAGAATATTTACATTTAGTTTTGTGTTACTGTGCTATTATATTTTTTTTATATAGTTGAAATGTGATAACTAGAAATAATTGACATGAAAACATTTTTGTGTTGCATACGTTAGTTATAATATTTTTAATATATTAAGTAAACTTTACCTTGTTGCAAACACATACAGTTGTATTGTGCATTTATTAATGCTACCATAAAGGTCATATTTTAGGTCAATGCTTATAAATATATTTGTGCATACTAATTTGCATGTACAACCTCCGTACAACCGGACCTGGTAGCACAGTCAGTAGAGGTTGGCTCCAGGTACAGGAGACCCTGGGTTCGATCCCAGGCCGCAACATACCAAAGTCGTAAAAAATAGTAGTGGTATAGCTCCCTTGCTAACACTCCAGCAAATATAAGGGTAGTTACACGACTGGTTGGCCCTGTGTCAGGATAATGTGACTGGGTGTGATATCATGCCAGGTGTTCACGGCATGCTATACACAGTGAAGGCAGCACTATATCTGCTTCAAGTGGACACCGTCTCCAGACAACTGAAATACTGCTGGTGGGACGATAAACTCAATGTACAACCTCCATGGTCAAGCTCGTTTGTAAGGTCTTTGTATCCTCAGGGGTATATGTCAATTTCAATGACTTATTTTTATTCTGATGGCAGTGAATATGAACAAAATAGGAAAAATAATCTTTGATAGCAATGTTGTCTAATCAGTATTTTTATTTGTATCTAGCAAACAGTTGTAAACCATATCTATAGAAGTGGAAAACTATTATTGGGGCTAAGATTATCCGTAGAAAACTTGCAACAACAAATTTCACAATATTGTGTCTTCTTGTCGATTGGATTACAACTGAACTTGTGCGGACTATATTGTAAAAAAAAGTGAATGGAATGAGTGATGAAAAATGACAGAAAGCAATCATTATAGATGTCAAATAGCAGTGCAATCCAGCCAGCGGTGCTTAATGGCGATCTTGACACTAATGTGAACTGATCATTCGTTGTTGATTGATATTAATTAACATAGACGACAGGGAGGGCAAGATTTTGTTTCATGTTCGGTTTTCTTGTCCAAAGTACAGACAACTAGAGACAAAAAAGAAGGCAAGATTGTCTCCTGTTGATGTGTTTACCTATTTACAGACAAAAAGCCTAAGAAATACAAAAAGGAAGGACAGGATTTTGTTTCCTGTTGAGGTTGCGTGCACAGCAAATTGTAGGGTTACCCTGATCAATAAAGCATAAATTGATAAGCTAAGTACACAGAGATTTCTATCTTCAGATAGTGTTTGTAGGCTGGATCTAACATAAAGACAATAAACAAAACTCACTCTATAATTTGTCTTGTCTGAAATGGATCAGATTTCAGCCGAAGGATAGACACTAACATTCTCACTACTCGTGAATCTTGGATGCAATTATTTAGAAGTTGATTGATCTTGTAAATCATGGGAACCCTGAGTGTGTCTTCGAGACAGAGAGGGCGTGGTCTAGAAGTCCAGATGAGTGTACCGATGCTTGAACCTGCGACTCGGAACAAGTGCAAGTTGATCTGGGACTCCTCCCATGTGAATTCATTGCAAAAAAAGATGCCGAAGAGCTCTGCTAATAAATCGGTTACAACAGTGGGTCCAATGAAAGCCATGCCCAATTCAGTGGCATTGAATTCTTTATCGGTAGCGCCCTATTGTGTTGCGCCACCACCTAATGTGATGCCAATTGGTTCAAGTAAAAACAGTATAGTGCAAGAACCGGCAGCACTTTCTTCAGCTGGGCCAAGAAGGAACAGCTTAGTGACAGAAATGATATCGTTTTATGAGGAAAAGAAATCAGATGATGGTGAAAGCATAAATGATGGTGATGGCATAATATCAAACGCTTCCACAAACTCTGTAACAGCAGTTAAGTCTGTTTCGTCTATCCCTTCTGGCCATGATAGAATGTCACCATCATCGATTTCACACCATCACACCACTTCACAACATACATCGCGCCAAGGTTCCCACCAGGCTACAAATGTGCAATCCTACGTCTCAGCTCATGTATCATCTTTCTCACCAGTATCATACCAGAATTCTGAATCAAGTTCTTTGCAACCTGCTGGAAAAAAGCCGATAAATAAACTGTCATCGCCACAATTAAAGAAGTCAGCAGCTCATAAAAATACTTCAGTGATTTCTGTCACAGCACAACCTCTGAATGCAGGCACTCAGCCTATTTCACATCAACATTCCAACAAATTGCACCAATTTTCACGCCAACAAAGCCTGGAAAACAAAGCAGGTAGCGTGAAGTTTGGAGAAGTGCATACTAAAGGTACAGAAACTAAAAGGGCTCGGATTAAATCCAAAGTTTCATTTCAAGAGGACGTTGTGGAATTGGGAGGCAATGATTCAGCAGAAACAAAGGTACCAATATAAAGTCTACCAATTTATTGTCTATGTTCTGTTGTTTCATTATTTGTTATTTCCTTTTTTTTGTGTGGCCATTTTCCATTTGAAATTTTAACTAAATAAACAGTTAATTGCCTTTTGTTTGAAACTTCTAATGATATCAAATGGTTTGTTTTTATATTTGAAAGAATGAATTAAACTTCTCATACACATGGATACATATCAGACTTTGGTTTTGTTTTTATTGTTTGTTGCATCGCGCTGACAAAATTATGATCATATTGATGACGTCCACCTAATTTGTAGTGGAAGAAAAAAACAGACTCATGCATGGTAGTAACTAACTGTGCATCGCAGGTAAGCAGGACAAACTCCGCACATGAACGTTCTCTCCTCTGTCGTCACTCAAACCCAGCACAGAGGGGCGCTTTGTGGCTTAGTGGTAGAGTTCAAATCCCATTCAGGACGAAGGACTTTATATGAGAAGGTCTTCCAGCTGACTTGCGGTGTGCCGGTGGTTCTACTCAGACATGTGTATGGGATCCTATTCCACCAGAAAGCTGGACGATGTGATAATGATCATAAATGGTCGCTGCAATGAATGTCAAAAATCAAAACAAATCAAACCCAGCGCAGTGAGCGGTGCTGTGGAGTTAGAAGTCGGGGACTCTTACCACTCAGCAACAAGTGCCCTGCAGACATTTGTTAAACATGTTCAAATTGTGAATACATAGCACTTGAATACTTTCCTTTATTTTTTATCATATTACACACAATATTAACAATTCTGGTATTTTGAGTGTTTTTTTTGTTTTGTTTTTAACATCCAGGAAACTAGAAAAATCTTTGTTGACCAAGTGGATGTAAAACTACAGATTAGTACCGACTGTACTAATATTTACTTCACCAATGAAAAAGTATATGTACACTTGATTTACCCACTTGATTATATTGATTTTATAAAAAAAACAAATGTCATAATTGGGTTATGTAAAATTTATAGTCCAGACAATATCAGTGTGGGTTAAATAAAATTCATAAATCAGACGAAATTATACAACCCATTTGTACATGTGCATCACAATGTAGACCAGGGTTTTTTTCTCACCATTTTTGGTGCCAACCCCCAGAATTGTGAATTTTTCCGTCATTTTATATAAAATTAGGAAAAACTCAAAACTGTGTATTATATACAAAAATTTGATATTATTTATTTTCACATACATTCACATGCTCACACATATATATTCTATACAAACATTCATCTTTCATGCTAGGAGGTATTCACTTTGCTTTCTAAGTTTTTGGGTTAAAAAAATGCAAAGATACTATTGACAATAAAAAATAAATATAAATATTACAATCATTAAACAACATTACTTTTTGGAGATGTTTTTTTAAATTTTTGTTGTTGTTTTTCTGTTGTTGTTTGTTAGTTTGTTGGTAATAGCTTTTCCCAAGTGTTGTGGAATGTTTCAACATCATCCATTTGTAAAGCAATTTGTTGTTCAATATCCATCCTTTTTCTTAAAATTTGTTGAATTATTTAGTTGTTTAGTAGTAATTGCTAAGTCAACCATGCTGAAGTTTGATGTAGAAATGTACACTTTGTCTTAAGGGGAGAAATGATGATAATCAATGAAAACGAATATGCCACATTACTGGATATGTACTTTGTTTATTTGTTTATTTGGGTTTTACGGCACACCGACACTTAGCAGGTCATACGGCGCCGAATACAACGTTAAATGTGAATAGAGCGTAATCAGGTTAAAACCAAACTATGCATGTGAAATATAGAAAAATATAAAAACTATCAGGTAAAACTGGATATGTACACATGTTATTTTTGTATTATATTATTATTTTGAAGCTCTAGGTACAGGAGGCCCCAGGTTTAATCATGGGCCGTGACATACCAAAGTTGTTAAAAATAGTATTGGTGTAGCTCCCTTGCTCACACTGAAGCAAATATAAGGGTAGTTCCATGACTGGTTGGCCCGGTGTCAGGATAGTGTGACTGGGTGTGGTATCATGCCAAGTGTCCATGTCATGCTATACATATTAAAGGCAGCACTATAATTATCTGCTTCAAGTTGACATTGTCTCCATAAAACTGAAATATTAAATGTTGAAACTGAATATTCGTGAGACGATAAACCCAATAAACATAATCATAATTTTGAAGTTAACAGTCTCAGTTTTCATGAAAGAAAATTTAAAAACGCTGGACATTCAGTCAACAAAGCTCACAGTATCTACTGAACCGGACCAAATTTTACCCGACCAGTATGATTTTGACATTTTGACACAAAATGTTGGTTAAGTTAACTGAGGTATCACATGTGGCTGGGTTCAGTAAAAGGCTGCCAGGCATTATTTAGTTTAGTATAAATGTTTTCATAATAATTCAGAATTTTGAAAATGATGTCATTCTGGTGGACTGTCGGTCCATTTATCTTATATAATTTATTGGACCAACAGAGATTTTGGTGGACGCGGTACACAGTCCATCAGTTTTGTCGAAGACTGCATTCTGACCATAAAAAGTGTGAGCTGGTATCAAAATAGGTTTAGCATCATGAGAGGCCCTGTGTATTAATTCCAATCTTGGACATACCGAAGTGGTAAAAAATAGAAGCAAAATTATAAATAATAAGATAAATATCATGGCTATGTAATAGATTCTGGTAGCTTAGTTGTTTGAGCTTTCTGTCCAGAAGTAGGATGCCCTTGTGTAAAACCCAGGCTACAACATACCAGAACTACTCCAGTGTCAGGATTATATGACTGTGCAGTATCATGCCAGGTGTTTATTTACAGTAAAGGCAGCACTATATCAGTTTCACCACTTTTTTTTTATAACGGGCACTTTGTTGGGGGAGTGGGGGTGTGGGCAAAAATTCGACAAACATTATTATCATAATAGCCATTACTGTTTTACTGCAATTTATTAATTTTAGATACATGTTTGTTTGTTTTATTTTATATTTTTTGCTTTATCACAAACTTTACTTTATTTTTTATTGTTTTCTGTACAAGAGGTTGTCAAATAAATCTTAGGTTAAAAAATTTGTTCATCCATTTGACAAACTGATGAATAACCAGACGTAATATTCACAGTAAGCAGATACGGTGCTGCCTTCACTGTATTGCTGTGAACACCAATCCGCTGAATGCAGCTGTCATGTAATAAATTTCATTTGCCTGCTTAATAATAATGTAATGCATCAGCATACTGTCTGACATGAACCTTTCTGATAACAAAAAACAAAAACTGACATGTTTTTATTTGAATTGCTGGGAATTGATTGCAGATGGTCGCTGAGAATAGATTTGGCTTAGTCCTGTAACCCTTTACCTGCTGGAAAGACTTTTAGGGGCGAGATATAATATTATAAGTAGATTGAATGGCGTCTCCAGCAAGAAATGGGATAAGGTGCACATTTCATGGTGGCCAAGGAAGTTTTGTGGCTAGCTCATATATTTTATCATCATTTAAAATTGTCCTGGTAGGAGACATGATGTTCTTAACCTGTATTGGACAAGATAACATATTAGACATCAGTGTAGTTACAGATAAAACTTTTTTTTTTGACACTTGATTTCTTATCAAGCCTTAAGAGAAGCACTTATATTCTTCAATGTATAGTAATGATTATCGTAAATAGGCAAAGATTGTTTGCGGAAAAAAGTAAATAGGCACAAATTGTATTTTTTTTTTAAAGGAAAAAGGCACACAAATTTATTCCAGAAAAAGGAAATGGATTGAAATTATATTTCTTAAAAAAAGAAATAAGGGGGTGGGGGGGGGGGGGGGATTTATTCCTGAAAAAGAAAAAAAGGCAGACATATTGCATTCCTGAAAAATGAAATGGGTAGAAATTGTATTTCTTAATAAAAAAATTTAAAAAAAGAAATAGGCAAAAAAGTATTCCTGAAAAAGGAAACAGTCTGCTGCTAAACAAATTGATATAGCCCATTGCCATTATTCTAAACCAGACCATATTGGTGGGTACGCATTTTAATCCCTGCATCAAAATAAGTTTTCCCGCTAACCTGCAGTGGTGGGGGTTCTACCCAGACATATGGTTCTACCCAGACACGAGTCTTGGGTCTTCACCAACCAATAATTTGCTGGACATTGCCAATATGACCATAATTGTGTTGGTGCAATGTAACGATAAACAAAACAAACAAAACAAACATCAAAACGATTCAAGTGAGTTGATAGGATTTGGACAAACCATAAATGATTTATCAAGAAATACTCCATCTTCATATAAAGCAACATGTACAATGTATTATTTTGCCTAAGATGTTACAATACCACTGCAGCTAACTTCAGCTGGTATCTGGACAAACAAAGGCATGTTCCTTGTCCCTTGATGACTCTTTAGTTACCTTTTGTGGAGGTGTAAATGCTCCTAGATGACAATTTGATTGGCTGACCTTGCATACATTCAGCTTCCATTTTGTCTGTTGGCTTTTTTTATTGTACACATTTACACATCCAACTGTAGCTCTGCCCTGTAAAAGGGATTAGCAGTTTTAAATATAGTCGTTTGATGTTTCTGAAAGACGTGACAAAAATGATGACTCAATTGAATGTTAGGGAAGAGCCGACGGATTCTCGTTTCCTTTGTCTGGGATATCTTTTTTGGTAAACTAAAGTTTACATTGTAAACACAGCCTACTTTCTACCTTTAGGATGAGTTTTAAAGGAAAAAACACATGACATTATTTTAAAGTGATGTAAGTTAATGTAAAACTGTGTATTGAACAAATGTTAATGCAAGATTTTACATTCCAACAAGGCGGCATAGGCTTTGAAGTTTTGTTTTTTTGCACGCAGAAGAACCGCATGGGTTCGAGTCCCGGTCAGGACAAGAACTTTCATGTGGGGAGGTTTGCCAGCTTACCTGCGGTGCACCAGTGGTTCTACCCAGACAAGAGTCTGGGGTCCTCCTCCACCAATAATTAGCTGGACATCGCCAATATACCCATAATTGTGTTGGTTCGATGTAAAAAATAAACAACAAATAATAAAATAGTAAGTTTCATGTACTTTATATATTCAGCACAAGAATCAAATTTGCTACCTTAGCCCAGACATTTTCTTTTTTTTTATGATTTTCCTAAACAATTAATGCAATGTCCCATTTTAAAATGTTTTAAAGAATACAACTCATGGTCCTAAACTTAGTTCATTCATGAATGTTTTAAAATATTTTTTTAAATGGTGTGATGAAAATCATTGAGGTTTTTCTTTAATTATAAGTAAAATTTAGGTAAAGTCAGATTTTATAATCTGAGGGCTGAGTGCTAAGTAATAAAACTGCACCTGTTTTGCAATTATAATATACATTATTTTAACCTGAGAGATTTTTAAATTTCTTCTTACATATTTTAATTATATTTTTTAATTTTAACCTGATTATATTCTATTTTATTCTCATTAACCTTTAATGTATTCGGTGTCGCATGACCTATAAAGTGTTGGTGAGCCGTAAAACGCAAAATACAAATATATGTAACAATACCTTTATCACAGAATACTAAAGCTTATTTTTTTGACCTGGTTTGGCTTCCATTTTTTTCACATCTCCCCATTCATTGAGTCATCCCTTTCTCTTGCTCTCAGTCTGTTGTAATACTTTGCAATGTGGACAAAATGATACAGTAAAAAACATGTTGTGAGATTGTCCACTGTTCACCCCATGACTTACAAGTTCAGGTCAATAATCTAGTCACCTACCTGCTGTGGTCTATGGGTTTCGTCGTCTTTGTTTGGTCAATGTGATGGGATTAAGTTATTAATGTGGACTGTGGACATCCATAAAAATTGTTCTGTTATCTCTATCTATTGCCCTTTGTTATACATACTTTGCAAAAAAAAAAAAAAGGGAAAATTACATTCAGAGCATTGACCACGCTTCTTTGTCTGTCTGATTGCTTAAGAAAGGTACAGTTGAGACAGTTACTGTATGGGCCTACCTTTGTCTGTCTGATTGCTTAAGAAAGGTACAGTTGAGACAGTTACTGTATCGGCCTACATAAATATTGTTTAATAGATTCTTGTGATGGTTGTGGTATAACGAAGCTGTTGATGGTGTTTTTTGTTTTGTTTCTGAGGTACGTCTCAGTCACCAGTTATGTTCATCGTAGTAACATCCAGCTGTTTTGGAACCGGCTGCAATAGCTCAAGTGGTAGAGCGTCAGCTTGCGGATCGGGAGGTCACGGGTTCAAACCCCAGACGGGTCAAACCAAAGACTTTAAAGTTGGTAGTAGTGGCTTCCATCCTAACGCTCATGGCCAAGGGGACAGCATTACACCTTATACAAAATTGTGAAAAACTCAAAACTATACAGTAACACTTTCCCGTGTGTCTGACCTGAAGTTTGCATGTTCTCCATGAATATATAATATCTGGATGTTGCCAATATGACCATAATTGTGTTGATGCAATGTAACAAAAAACAAAACAAAGATCAGCCAGCTGAAAGTTGCCTAATCAGGTGCTTAATTGTAAGCACTGAAACTCTGGATTAAGTTTTGGGTAATAACATACATAACCTGAAAAGGGCAGTGGGGGATCCAGAAAATTTTGGTGGTTGTGAGGGGGTGGGGTGGGGTATGAATCAAGATTTAAATCCATTTAACTTTATCGCAGTAAATACTAGGTGTACTCTATTCTTTTACTTGGTTGGTGGTGGTGGGGGGTTTTTTTTATAATTTTTTTACACTAGCCATTTTTTCAGTCTTCTTTTATGTCTGTGAGCCCTTATAACATTTCTTACATTTGATCAAAACATGACTTCATATACTTCGAGATATGTCATACAACCATTGTGATTAATTTTGCATTTGGACTGCAAAAACCTGGACGAACGGTACACTGTCTGAAGTTGCCGTTGATAGCAATATGATCATATGTTTTATGCTGTATCTTAATGGATGATTTCTGTACAGACACAGGTTGGCGATGTTCAGTAAAAAAATGTCATGGACAAAAAATGGGCAGACCGATATGATAGAACTTTCGAGACATGATAATGTTGGTTTATGTTTGTGAGATTGATTTTGTTTGTTCTCATAATGCACTGACAAAACCATGGTCAAAACATACAGGATTGACACAACGAAAGTGAACGCTCAAGCCCAAGTGGATAGACTTGCTAACTTGTAACTCCTCGGACTTAGTGACTGCTCACCATGTAGGTTTGTAGTCCGGGTGTCGTATATAGATATATTAGATATATGTTCTTGCTTCACCTAAGAAATGTTCATAAATCTGGAAAAAAATCCGAAGAAATTTATTAGATTTAATGGTTTTATAAATGAAATTTAAGTAAATTTCATATATTCATAAGAAAATATTTCAAAATTTAAGAAAATTTCTTAGTGTTAGTCAGAAAAAAAAAAATACAGTTCATTATGAATTAATTTATGAATTAATTCTTAGTACGACCCCTGGTGGGAACAAAAACCTTGCATATGGGGAGGTCCTCATGCTGACCTGTGGTGCACCGGTGGTTCTACATTGATATCTGCTAAAACTTCTTTGTTTCAATTCAATGTATTTCTAATACAAAACATTCTTTTTATATGAAATCTTACCCCAATAAGTCAGCCTGGATAAAAAAAAAAAGGGTGAGGTCTGCCAGCCATCCTGATGCGTGCATATACAAAATGGTCAAATTCTTTAAAATATTCAATTTTATTTATTCAGTTGTAGAACAGTAAGAAACTAATTCTTTCAATTTTAATCAATCATTTTTATACACTACCTGGGTAGAACCAGAACTCATGTACTGTGTACTTAGAGCAATGTTTACTCAGTGACCTTGCCCAAGGTCTTACATGTTGTGGTTGGTAAAGGGCTTGAACCCAGAACCCTTTGATCCAAACTTCCATTTTTAAAAACTGCTTGGATCTGAGAGAATAGTAGAACTCTACCCTTGTATAATGTCAATACATAACACATTGCCAGTTAAGTTGAAGCTGGTTGCAACCTGCTGGGACTTATTGATTTCTTTAGCGTACATATTTAAATGGTCTAGGACCCACTTCCTTAGTCTAGAAAATTGTATGTTTATATTGTTTTTGTCATACAAGTAGAACTGAAACAAGTGGGTAGCTTTCAGTTTTGTTAACTTCTCAGCCCTCATTTTTTGTGTTCAAGGTACATGTCCTAGGTAAAAAGTTCAAGTCTTTGACTACATTTTAGCCATGTTACCCCAGGAAATGAGTTTTAGACTCAAACATTATAGTAAAACTGGCTGGTCATGCAAGTTGTTAATTGGGTTTTATTGTCTCACTATCCAAAACCTCAGTCAAGAGGAGTCCTCTTGCTGCTAACTTCTTTTTATTTCATCAAACCCTTTACACCTGGTACACATTAGAATAGTCATTATATGACAGTTCTAATGGATACCACCAATATAGGCTGTAATTGAGAATTATGGGATATAAGGTGACAAAGCATCGGATGTACACCTTTTCTCCTTTGCACTGTTTTGTACAGTTACCCACGGATTGTTCACTACATACGATAGAAGTGCTGCTTTTCAATGTGAATATCATGGCATAAAAACCATATTAAGTCACAACATTCTATTACCAGGCTGACCAGTCATGGAACGAACCTGACACTTGGGCACATTCTCACCACTTTTGACAACATTGGTTTTGTTGCTGCCTAGGTTGGAATCTGGGGCTTCCAGGACCTTGAGGCGACACTTTGCCTATTGCCCCAGCAGGTCTGCGATCTTGTCATTGCCCACACCAATCAATGCCTTCACATGTTCACTAGTTAACTCATTTACGTAGACATGAAAACTGTTTGATGAAGGTATGAAATATTTAAGGCCGTCTTTACTATACTGCCGTTTGTCAGTAAATGGTGCCTTTTAAACTGGAGCTATTTTCAGAGTACATACAATTTGTGGTATAAAAAAGTCTTTCACTTTTCAGGTCAGATGTATTGATTGTACTTGACTAAAATTGATTTCTTAGAAGTTATGTTGTTTATGGGCAATTGTAATATTTATGGTGCAAAATGGGGGTTGAAGTTCTTGGCGGTGCTGGTTCGGGGTGGAGCTGGTGTGGGGTGGTGGTTTGGTGGGGACGGGGGTGTGAGGTCATATGCATGGCCAAGCACTAAACCACTTTAATGTGTTTTGACAGATTTTCATTGGCTATAATTTGTTTAACAAGAATATATTTTCGCTTTTGTTTGGGTCCTTGTTGGTTTATATGTTGTTGTTTGATTTTTGGTCTGAGGGTGTATTATAAAAGTCTTACTTTTTTAAAGATCACACTTAAACAAATATGAGACCCAGTAGTGTTGCAATATTTGTTTAAAATAACAGTTTATTACAAAACAAGTAGGTTCGATCCCAGGCCTCAACATACCAAAGTCGTACAAAATGGTACTGGTATAGCTTCTTTGCTAACCCTCAAGCAAATATAAGGGTAGTTCCACTGTTGGCCTGGTGTCAGGATAATGTGACTGCGTGTGGTATCATGCCAGGCTTGCTTTACACAGTGAAGGCAGCACTATATCTGCTTCAAGTGGACACCGTCTCCTGATTACTGACTGTTGGTGGGATGATAAACACAATAAGTATAAACATAAAAATTCTGTCCCATTAAAGGCAACAGTCTATCTGCTTCATGGAAAAACTTTTACTATGTAACATAATGAGGTTCATGATAAGTCTTTAAACACATCAAATAAACAACAAACAAAAACAACACACAGACCATATCAAAGCCTTATGGTGAATTCAAGACTATTTATAAATGAGCCAAATTACCACAACAAGAAAGAAAATATCCACATATTTATAATGGGGCAAATGAAAGGGGAATGAACATAAAGTTTAGAAAATTATGATCAATTACCCTTCATCTGATTGCTTGGAATGTTAATTATTGTGAATGGCAGGGTAGAAAATGAAATGTAGTTATATAGTTATAATTGATTTAAATGAAAAAAAACAACATATGTAGTCTTCATTCATCAGTGAATTAGCACATAACAATATATAAATTATCAATAATATATTTTAAAAGGGGAATATTATAGATATATAATATTTGAAAGCTAATTATGCATATTCTTTTCATATTTCTTTATTCCCATTTGAATTCTGATAAAAGTAAGATAAGTTTTAATTTAGTTATTGGTGTTTTTTTAACACTTTGCATTTGTTGTACTTCAACTAATAAAAGCTTAGATATGGTAGCCATGGGACAATTCTAGGCACTTCCACTCTAAATAGTGGTAGAAGGGGGTCAGGTGCCACACTCACCATTTCACACTCCTTCATTTGACCTATCAAGTGTTGGTGTGCTATTAAAAAACAAAAAAACAAATGCTGATTTAGACAAATCTACTGAAATCTTAATATATCACGACTTTTGACAGATATTCTGATAACTGGCAGTCAGTGGGACAATATTCCAAAAAGTAAATCACTGTTAATTTCTTAATCTCTTCCTGTCACTTCAGGCCAAGATACAATTCGCTGACAATGCCATCACAACATTTGAGTACGACGATGAGGAGAGTGCTCTGGCTCAGTATCTCCGTGAGCACCCGGAGGAGGAAGAGGAGGTGCGCAGACAACAGGAGGAGATTGAGCGCTCCGAGAATGAGCATTCGCCCGAGGATTTACTCACTGATTCGCCTCGCAAGCCTGAACCCGACAACAGTGCCATGAAATCCAATACTATTATAGGCATCCAAGGTACGGTTACTGGTAATTTTTAATGTTCCAATGTTTAAAAGCAGTCTTGATTTTAAATGAATAACTGATTATAGTTTGTTTGTTTGTTTTTGTTATATCGCCTCAACACAATAAAAGTCATATTGGCTAGTTATTGGTGGAGGAAGACCTCAGACTTACACTCGGTATAACCAGCGGTGCACCGCAGATTAGCTGGAAAACCTCCCCACATGACAGTTCTCCCCCCGACCGGGACTCGAACCCACGCTGTGAGGGGCTGAGGAGTTACAAGTCAGCGACTCTGATCGCTCGGCCACTGGCGTCCCAAGAATAACTGATTATTTTTGTGTTACGTTTTCAATATTCTGAAGGTGCTCTGAGGTATGTTAGAAATTATAATAGCTAAAGTGAAGTGAAAAATCATTGCTCTACTTTTGATGCGTCATTGAGCAAGTTACAAAGCAGCAATTACGACATCATCAAAGCAAATGTGAGGGCGTGCTTAGACAATCTGAGTCCCTTCAGGTGAGAACTTTTATGTGGGGAGGTCTTACCTGCAGAATGCCAGTGGTTTTCTTCATATATCTTCCTCCACTGCCATTAGCCTAGTGTCACCAAAAGAACTAAGATGTTGGCTTAAGTAGATGTGAAAAAAACATTGTAAATATATTTATATTGTTCATATATAATTGCATATCAGTAATGAGCATTATATTAATCGAATATTGTTATCTAACATAATTTTAGTATATAAAATATAAACATATTTTAGCAGATGTCAACAACAAAAATAATTAAAAAGTGCTTACCTTGCCAACTGTGTATGGCTCATATGTCATTTTTGTTAATGTGTATTTTATTTTATTTTTTTCAAGAAATATGAGCTAATTTAGAAGTATATAGCAAATATATCATGCAGTTTTTATACTGTCAATCATATTTTTTCATCTTCAAATGAATGTAAATAACAAATATGACCAGTTGCTTGTAGTTTTTTTTTTTTTTTGTTAGCATGACTACCTTAAGTAGTACTGGTATTGCAAATTGGTAAAAATAAATGTGTTAAACTTATGATGCTTTACTTGATTTATTTAGCAGCGAACAGTCTAATTCCTGATCAGACAGTGCCCAGTATTGAGCTGGCTGATCTGGATCTACATTACTATGCCTTAACCTGATTAATTAGTGCATGGCAGGCTTAGGGCTGAAGTATAAATGTTCATGCATCCATTACAAGTGCATGTTGGTTTCATGTTTTCCATTCATCTTCATGATCATTGGATATGAAAGTCCATGCAATTTGTACTTGTTTTCATGTACCTGATTTCATATATGGACATTAATTTGTTTAAGGCTTTGAGCTCGCTGATTACACGTCTGATATGTCACCTGCAAAAGTTCTGATTACTTTGAAATGCTGTTATATATACTTTGAATTAGTCATCATCTTAATCTTCATCAGCCTCATCATCATCACACATTACCCCCTCTGACATCATCATTAACATCATCATCATCATCACCCATCACCCCTTTGACATCATCACCCATCACCCCCTCTCACATCATCATTAACATCATCACCCATCACCCCTTTGACATCATCATCACCACCACCACCCATCACCCCATTGACATCATCACCACCACCCATCACCCCTTTGACATCATCATCATCATCACCACCACCCATCACCCCTTTGACATCATCATCATCACTACCACCCATCACCTCTTTGACATCATGATCATCATTATCAGCTGCATCATCGCCATCAGCCCCTTTAACATCATCAGCATCAGCATCATTAACAACCATCACCCTCTTTGACATCATGATCAGCATCATCACCACCCATCACCCCCTTTGACATCATCATCAGCATCATCACCACCCTTTTGATCTGATTCTACTCAAGTCACGTTAAACTTCACTGTAGTCGGTGCTGTATGACCAATCAAGTGTTGGTGTCTGAAAAACCCACAATACAAATACATCATCACCTATCTCCCCCTTTGACATCATAATAATTAAAATCATCATCATTATCATCATCATCATCACCTGCACAAGAACCACCACTATCACCACCTCATGCATCACGTAAACACCATGGCTTATTTATTTATTTATTTATTTATTTGTTGACTCCTATACAGAACAAAAGAAAACATACGCAGCAAATATCACTAGCCCAGAAAAGTGAAGATCGTGACCAAATCTGATAAATATAGTAATATAGACCAAATCTGATAAATATAGTTATATAGAACAAAATGAAAACATACGCAACAAATATCATTAGCCCAGTAAAGTGAAGATCGTGACCAAATCTGATAAATTTAGTCGACTGTTTTAATCAATGGTGCGAGCCTAGATGGCTGTTTTGACTCATGCAACAAGAATGGTGTCTAGAGTGTAATTGAGATATTTTCATAGTTTTGCTATCTATGATTGCTTTTAAGATTTGTGTTTGTAAAGGTAAATCTAAAAACAGTTTTTATTTGTTTTTCTGTCAATGGGGTACACTGGTGAAATAGAAATTGTCTCTCTTGTTAGATAATATCCGAGGTAGTCCAAACAGCGGGTAGGTGCTTGTAGTTGGAATTCTTGGACTTTATTGCCTATTCTATTGCAGATGGTGCAGTTACAGTGAAATTTCTTACATTTGCATAAATTTAAGCTTAAATTTTCTTTGAATAGTTATAGAGATGTGTTAGTTAGAAAATGAAAGTTTTTTAGGTATCACAAGTACGGCATAAAAGCCAACATACACTCCAAAGAGCACAAGCATACAAACCGAGTAGTCTAAATAAACACCTACCTGCATTTAATGATTATTCAGGGGAGACTATCCACTTATGTCTTTATTGAAGAAAACAATTTGAATTCATGATCCAATGTTAAGCTGTTTCCATGTTAATTGTTTATGCTTTACATGCTCGTATATAAATATATTTTTTTTTATAGCTGTTATAACAGACTTCTGTTGATGAGCTTTTTATTGTTGATTTTAAGTAAGATATTATGACATTGTCTTGTTTGTGTTGCAATATGTATTAAAATGTGAAAAAGCACAGGATAATGATATTCACATGCCATTCAAATGTGAAAGTTACAAGAAAACTGTGATAAGAAATTATGTACAATAGAGTTACCACCTTGGAATGGTCAGTCAGTTAAAAGGCCGACTGGCGTGTTAAAACCAGTAAGTCATACCACCATCTTACTCCTTGTTGTGAGCATCGGCTCCAGATATGAGAGGCCCAGGGTTAGATCCCAGTCTGCGACATACCAAAGTCATTAAAAATTATAGTGGTATAGCCCCCTTGCTAACGCTCAAGCAAATATATGGGTTGTTCCACGACTGGTTGGCCAGGTGTAAGGATAATGTGACTGGGTGTGGTATCATGCCAGGTGTTCACAGCATGCTATACACAGTGTAGGCAGCACTATATCTGCTTCAAGTGGACACCTTCTTCAGATAACTGAAATACTGTTGGTGGGACAAAAAACCCAATAAACAAACTTTCTTGTTGTAAATACTATAATTTAACCACCATTCCCTCACACTTATTTTTTAGGACTATCAAGCTACAATCCAAAGATCGCGGTTCCAGATTTCCAGTTCGGTATGACTCCAGAACCAGACGACTACTACCTAAGACAACCGGAACCAGAAGTTGAAGAAAGTCGCGACCTTTTACCCGCTGATGAAAGTGAGCTGGACACATTCTCCTCAGAAGTCACAAAGCCTGACATGCTGTTTTAAGATTGATATGAATGTGCTAAGGGAATAGGAAAAAACTATGATGACCTTTTTATTATTGATAATAATTCAATTGTTATTGATTATTCCATTATCATTGATGATTATTCAATAATCATTGATCACTGGTGATTATTAAATTATCATTGATGATTTTTCAGTTATCAGTGATAATAATTCAATTATCATTTATGATTATTCAGTCAAAGTCATTGATGAGAATGCTGTTCAAATATTAGACTGAAAAGTGGAAGGAAGGCTGTGGTTCCTTTCTTTTGTTTAATGGCAGTACAATGCTCCATTTAAAAAAGATTTTGGATTCTATCATCATGAGAGGAAGATTTTTGTCCTTCTTTTTGTTATAGGGTGTTGGTTCTTCTTCAACTGTTATATATAGATAACCAGAGAATGGTTCAGGCTGTTGAATGTGACCTGTTATCTAAACCATGTTTTCACATTAACTAGGTCAAATGTAAAGGTCACAAAGAGAAAGGTTCAAGGTCAGAGTATAAGATGAAGATAGATTCACAGTGTGTAACTTATAATTATATGAAGAGCAAAATTGACACTGTAAACATACCAGACTGATACAAAATCAGGATTATGTGAATTGTAACAAAGTTGTATAAGTCACAAGTTCTTCTCAGAAAAGTAGGTCAGAGGTCAATGTTAAGGTCATGACATGTTATGAAAACTGATGGTTAAGAAGGCCTTGATTAAAGAAAATAATACAGATTTAGTATAACCAATTGATAAGTTTTGGAAATGTGGGAATTTCACTTCCAATAAAGCACACATTTTTCAGACTTTGACAATTAAAAGTGTGATATGAAAGTGTGAAAAGGTCAACATTGTGGCAAAAACATTTAGATGAGAGATGAAGGTCACTGGTCATTCAAGAGAGAAGTGCTACCTTGTACAAGGAACTAGATAAACAAGTCTTATTTATTTGAATTAACTGTTTACTGATTATATAAGTATATAATGAGGCTGAATAAAAATAACAACAACATGCTGATCTTCTAATGTATCTTAATGTAAACTATTAATTGCTTTAAACTTTAAAATTTCATTTTTACAGAAGCAATGTAAATTTGATTAAGCAACTACAATTTGTGGACATTTTGACTCTTTGAAAAACTGTTTTTTTTAATGGTTCTAATTTAATATTGACTTTAATGCTTTTGGATATAATTATGTATCATAAGGAATGAGAATTTTTTTTTTTTTTTTTTATAGTTTACACTCTTTTTAAATGTCAACTGGATTGACAAATGGATGAAATCTAATAAAAATTATTAATAAAAAATATAAATATATTGATAATGTAATTATTATGTACTTATCACAAAGAAATGTTGCCAAAATAGATAAAAAAAAACGAAATTTGTTATCTCCCAGAGCTGATGAGTCAGCAAAACTCTTGTGTTTGAAGGTATCTTATTTTAATTTTTTTGATTCGAGTCCCAGTCTGGGTGAGAACTTTCATGTGGGGAGGTTTGCCAGCTACACAGTGTTGCGCCGGTGGTTCTACCCAGGCATAAGTCTAGGGGTTTTCCTTCACCAATAATTAGCTGGACGTCACCAATATGACCATGGTTGTGTCGGTGCGACGTAACAAAAAAAACAAAACGATTGAATTCTATGTAATAAAAGAATAAATAAATTTTGCAGTCTCTACCACAAACAATTCTTAAAAATATATATATGTATTTATAATGCGCAACCCTGTAAAAATGAGATGTTCTCTTTTTGATGCGCATTATGTATGGGTGTGCATTATACTTGGAGTTTTACATATATTGGACGTTTATAAGCATTAAAAGATTTTTTAATCCAGATGTTTTCCAAAAGAACAGTTGTTATGGATGATTGTTATACCAACGTGTTCCTTTTTTGTGTGTATTGCATACAACATGTTTTGTTCAGACTCAGCCATTGACATCAGCAATTCTTTCGTTGACTTTTCTTTTTTAAGACCCAAACAATTTAATCATAAGAACATGATGCATTATTGAGCAGAAGTGATAATTAAAACACAAGTCCAATATGGTTAATATATTGTACAAGATTGTTTTATACAACAAAGGTTATATTTGAATTTAGCTTTGTGAATAGATAGCATTGTTTTCTTAAAAAAATTTATATGAAAATATGCAATCATTTACCTTAAATTTATCTTTATCTTATCTTTATCTTATCTTTCTGTTATGCATTAATGTTCATGAGTCATTATGCAAATTGTATGCTTTGTGTCAAGGAAACAACTATAGCTTCACATTAGTTGTCTATACATAAGTTTGCCTTATTTGGAAAAAAACCCCAAGAGAGTAGGCATAAAAATGTGTGTGTAATAGTGCTTTTAGTGTTACAAACAACTCTTGTTTTCACTGCAGTCTATATAAATATTTCTCCATGTGTAAGGACATAAGCTCAATTGCGATGATAACATTGGTTTATAGGTCTGTTGTAATGCTTGATGTGTTAAAAACAACACCTCTAGTTTTACTGTAGGCATTAAATAAGTGACGTGTAAATGTTACCCATTATTAGGAAAAAAGCTTAATATGTTTTTAAAAAAAACACTCTAGTTTTACATTAGTCATTATATAAATAGCATCGTAAATATTACCATTTGTGTTAGGATAAAATCTTAATGGCACATGCATACAATTGTGTTAAAAGGATAGATGTTAGGCATTGTGTCATAAAAAGCATAAAGAAATTACGTAAATATTTCAAGATGTATAAAAAAAAATGGTAGTTAGTTTATGTTAGTCATAGGTTTTTAGGTCGGGCTTAGCTCAGGACTGTGCATAACAAGACTCAAGTAGTTAGAAAAGTGTAAAAGATTATAAGTATCTGTTATTTAACAATCATAAAACATCTTTTGCTCATATAGGACTTTGTGGCCTCTGCGTTTTGTTACCAAATGATGTTGGTATTGAATAATTTATACCATGGTAACTAATAATTAAGTAAGAGCACAAAGTTACCATTATTATAAACTGGAAATCATGTTTAAAAAAATATGAATATTAATATATTGAATATTAGTATTAAATAGTTAGATTGGAAGAATCTATTATGAGTTCTTTGCTACCAAAAAATCACAAAATGTCCATGACTCTTTAATTAAAAAGGTGAGCATTTTTTTGTTGTTGCTGTGGGATATAGCCCAGAAAATATGGTAATTCATGAAAGTAGATCATGTAAACATTTTAGTCCTGAGATTAGTAAGCTTTAAACTTAAGACCAAGACCATTCTTGATCATTTGATTGGTCAATTTTGAGTCAAGCTAACAAACTGATTTAATTAAGTGCTTGAGAATGGTCTTCGACTAAAGTGAAACACTTTATACAATGGGTCCAGTTCTCTCACTTAGTTCAAACTTAATTTAAGACATGTACATAAGACATGTTACATTTTTTTAAGTACCGTAATTACCTGTATATTGTGCGCATTTTTTCTCTATGTCTTTTGCCCTGGTTTACATTGTTTCTCTGTCTAATCATTAGTTAAAACCATAAAACTTACGGTACTATGCAAACACTGTCTCAGTATAGCCGCCAAATTCTCCATATTGTCTTTAACATTTTTAGACTTCCTTTATGGTTCATAAGTGGATGTATGACACCTGTGGTGAATCACTTACTTTTAAACTCCTCTGCTTAATCTTCTCTTGTGACACACTTAACATAAAAAGCATTCTTAACACTATTTCAGGAAGGTGTAAAAATAAGCATTTAATATAATGAAAAAGGTACAGCACATATATATTAAACCAGACCCAACTCCCGAAACTGTTCACTTAGTCACCAAAATGTTGTTAGGAAGAAAAGTATATTGTATATATGCTGTGATACTCTATGACACAAATGAATTTTGAAAAAAAAATGTTTATGTGCTTAAGATAAATGGCATTTTTCCTCATTTAAGACACAAAACTAATGAAAAAAGAAAAAAATATGTTAATGTATATGTAAAAGCAGAAAATTGATCGGGTAAATGCATAATTGAGCCTGCTTATTGGTGTATGCAGTTGTTTTTATAAAATACTGCTCTCCATGAGCATACAAACTATTCATTTTAAATATAATATTTATTTACTAGATTTTTAGTTTAGTTTAAAAATAAAACAAAAACAACAACACTGAACAACAAAACAATAACATGGCATGAAAGCATGAGGCTCAAATATTCCAAGTATAGACAATTGCTCCACTTTTTTGTCATTATTATCAATCATACATATTAAAATGAATATATATGCATTTTTTTCTTTCTTATTATAAAACTTAATTATGTACATATATTGCTTTTGCCTCTTTGCTTTGTGGAGATGTAGTTCTTGTTTTATGAGTTATTTCCCCTATTTATACGTATTGCATCTTTGTAAACAATTTTTTGCTTACATCTAGTTATTTATTTTGTATACTCAGTCCCGAGAATTTCTTATCATTGATTGACATTAATTAATGGCAACTGTAAATTTCCATTTATTAGATTTTTTTTCAGGATATTTTAATATGATTTAGAGAGATTCTTCTTTATTGTACTCATTTTCTTGTATACTGTAGTTTTTATAGTAATAACATATTCATCATTTGATAAAGTGGTCATTCATTTTTATACATTTCTTGATTATTGTAGGTTATGGAAAATTTGAATTGCTTAAATAAAAAAAGGGGGACCTTTCTGCTGAATAGGTTTAAATCTAGAAATCTGTTGATATTTTAAAGACAATGTGTTGATTGCTATAAACAGGGAAAAAAAAACACCATCCCTAGACTGTTAAAAATATTACTTGTAAACCTTCACATGATTTCAAACCGAGAATCTTGCCCAATCTGTGACATAGTTGCTTTAATATGTAATCTTTCAGCAATATGAAGCTCAATCTCCACACAAATTGCGAGAATATAAGTTGTGTGTATAAATCAGTAATAAACATAATTTTAATTTACTTGATAGTCAGGTTATGGGTTTACATTAAAGCAACTAGGTCACAGATGACCAAAGTATTTTTTAAGATTTGTTAAAAATGCAAAACTTTGTTAACCCTTTCCTTGCTGCCCCACGTATGGCGTATGTCTATTTCTAACCACTAATTTTGCTAATTTCCTATAAAAGTATGGCTAGAGTTAGTCCCCTTTGACAGTAACTTGCAGTGTTGTTTTTTTTTTAAATATTCATATTTTGAAAGATGTAGGATTGAAAAGAAAAAAGTAAAAGTTCTGAATTTCTAAAACTTTTTTTCTATTTTTGAAAGTCCTTGACATCTTTATATCACATGATAATTATTAAATTTTATATAAATCAGAATCCATATTCAATTACCTTTCCAATTGCGTAGTTTTACATATCCAGCTATAAAACTTACAAAATTATAAGCGATTTAGTGATGTTTGGCATCAGCTCATTTAAAGAAAAATTCCTTAGCATGGGGTGTGAAAAATGGTTTAGCAGCGAAGGGGTTAAGTAGTCTTGTATAATGGATTGAGATATTGCTGATCACAAGAGTATATGCTGAACATGCTGACTTTAGATTGGAAAAATAAAAATTCTTATATTTTGTTTCTTCACTCTTCTTATGCCTGCTTTTAGCCATTTGAAGCTCAAAAAGCTATATCTTCAAATGAAATTTTTGATAATATAAGCTATGTGTAAAAATCAGTAATAAACATAACATTGATTGACTAGATAGTGGGTTCATATTAGGCTGTACTGTGACCAAGGTACTTAAATACGTGGAAAAAAAATATGAAAAAAAGTTTACCACGACATATTTACTACAAAATTATACACTTTATTAATGATACATCGTTTTTGTACCTGCTCAAGTGAAGTGCATTCTTCACGTAGCTAAATAACTTATTAATATAAAAGTTTTTTTACAAATACATACAAACTACTGCATAATAATCATACTTGTTTATAATGCTACTAGTTATTTTAGCAAGATTCTACATGTCAAACTAAACGTATGTATAAATGATCACAAATTCAAAGTTGTTAATGTTATTGATTACTTCAAACTTTATATACATGGGAGTAGATTGAGATTTTTTTTTTTAGCTCTTCAGGAAGTCATCAAATCGCCCTAGGACTAAGCCATGCATATTTTCATATATTTTTTTCTAGTTGCCCTATGGTTTAGAATATATTGATTTGTTTTTCTTTTTAGCTTAAGTTTTTCTCCTTAGTCTAGGTTTTCTGTAGTCTAAGTTATTCTACTCATTTTAAGGTTCACACGGTTTTTTTTTTGCATTTGCCTAATGATTTTGGGTGTGTTCCATCATAAAACTTAAATTTCAGTCTTACGATCACTCATAAGTGCATTTTAACAAACTGTTGTAAGTTTGATTGATAGCTAATTTATCATAAGAGCTACTCTTTAAAAGTAAGTCCTAAAATAGCGTAACTACATGTGAACTTCTGGTGCATTCTTTAGAGTCCATGCTAGCAGACAGAAATTGATTATGGATAATAGAATATAATATTCAAAATAATTGAAAAACGTCTTTTTAAACATTGTTGATTGAATGCTAAAAGAAACCCTGCCATATTGTTTATTCTTGCACTTTTGCCCTCAAAAGCTATCTTAAGATTTAAGAGCTAATTTTGCTCTGAGAGCAATTTTCAGAATATTAATGAAACGCTCGTAATAAGGAAAACCATTCTTACGAGAGAAAAAAACGATCTTAAGATTTATGATGAAACTCACCCTTTATCTTTAGCCTAAGATTTTCGTGAGTCTTAGGTTTTCTATTTAGCCTAAAATTTTAACATTTTCTCTTCAGCCTAAGATTTCTCCTTAGCCTAGCTTTTTCTTTAGCTTATGGTGTTCTCCCTTGACTTAAATAAAAATGAATAAAATTCAGACCAACCCTAATTTTAAGCATACATTGGTTCTCATTAAAATTTGTTGCACCTAGACGGTTCTAAAGTGTTTTCAGTATATATGGTTAGAAGTAGAAAAAAAGAATATAGCATTTAGTAAATCACACTTTTCTTTTTTTGTCTGTAACTCTGCAAAAACACTGGGTCATGTTTTTAGCATTACATGACAAAAAAAGAATCTGTGAAAAACCATTCCAGAAAAATCGAGCTATATTAAACTGGCATCAAATGCCCTCATTTATGTTTTTTTTGTCTCATTGTTTGTTTTCATATTATCATATATTTCTTTGCTTTTTTTGTTTGTTTTGTATGTGTCTGTTGGAGATGCTTATTATATATATTGAATCATTCCTGTATATTGTTTTTGCCAGAATATATTTTTTATGTTTTTTGAGACTAAGAAAAATATTTCTTTTGTATATATATAACTATGAAGAAATTGATCCTTTTTTTTATAACAAATATGCACCCATTTTTGGACTGTAAAAAGATTTCTGTACAAATGGACAGTAATTTTTGTTATGCAGTAATTTTTGTTATGTTTTTTTTTAAATTTGTTTTGTTTCGAAAATATGTTTAACGCAATTTATAATTGCATTTTGTTTGAAAGAGGAACAAAGTAAATAAGAATGTTGACTGTATTGCAAGGCAAAAGATTGTTGAGTTTTGTTTCATGGCATTAAATCATTTAAACGCTGAGCAATTTGAGTCTTTGACTTGAAAATTCTCAGCAACACATCAATTAAGTTTGAGTCCCGGTCTGGGCTAGAACCAGGTGCGTACCTGGGCCATTTTTGAAGTTACGCACAATTTCAAGGGAAATAACCTTTGTAGTAATACTTTTGAATATATTCTGTCCTTTTCTAATAAATAACAGGTAAAAGGCATACATGCTAGGAACTTAACACAAAATATGAATGACCAAAATCCTGACATTTATAATTTTTATCATTTTAAACCTTTTTGACTTGATTGGTGTGGTAATAAGATTCTAATAACATAGAAACTACGGATATCATTTCTAACCAGGGTTTCTTAGTGTTTTTATTTTTCTAACAGAGGTTACGCACATAAGTGCATAATGGCAGAAATGTGCCTCGCTAGAACTTTTTTATGAGGCTTACCAAGACAAATAATTATTTGGACAAATAAGTTGGAAGTAAAATAAATTTGTATTACAAAGGGAGTAAATTAACTATTACAAATGCAGTATATAATTATTATATCCAATAAATTTAATAAATTTTAACAAACTAACAATAGTATTATGTATAATTGAATGGGTAGGACAAGATGAAAAAAACTTTTTTTAGCCCTTTAATTGCTGGAAACATCATTAGGGTGGGGTTATGTTTTGTGTTTATTAGAATTTCTAGCAAGTAAATGTTTTTTTCCAAATAGGTACTAATATGCACTTTTGCCTAACCTTGTAAATTGTTACTGTAAAATGTGTGTTTTTTCAGTATTTTTAAATGTTTTGTGTTCTGTTAAGCCAGATAGATGTTTTCACTGTAATTTGTATGTGCTTATATTATTGGAGCTTCAAATAAACTGGGAGTGTTTTTTCCCTATTTAATCCTTTATATCTCTGCCAAACCCTATATACCAGGTACTCATTAGAATGGTCTTGATGTGACGATTTCAATGAGCACCCACAGTAAGTTTTGGTTGAGAATTATAGGATATTTTGATGCCAAATCCTTTATTTCTCTTTTGTACTCTATACACCTAGTACTCATTTGAATCGTCTCGATGAGATATTTCTAATGAATGCCAACAGGTTAGGGTTTGATTGAAAATTATGGGATATATAACTTGACAAGATGTGGTTTGCTCCAGGTAGCTCTGCTAATGTATTGTTAACGTTGATGTATTGTGATTTTTCTGCATTCACAGTTGTTACTGTTGTGTTTAACTTTTAGTCATTCTCTGTTCAGTTCCTCATCAAGAGTTAGTTCCAGAAGAAATCAGAAGCACTTGTTTGTATAAAAAAAAAGTCTGCCCCTGCAGTTCCAACCCAATTATAAAATGTGCAAAATTTTGGAAGAAAAAATATTCATTAAAAACAATACTATGTACTTTATATTGTGTCAACAAATTTATTACTTATTTGGAGCCGTAAGACTTATCATAGTGTCCCATAAAACCCAAAATGCAGATTATTATTTGATATAAGAAAAGATTATTCAAATGATGAGCAGAGTAAATGCGAAAAGTAAAAGTCGGAATTAATAGGTCAGTTGATTTTGCTTGTATTTTTAAGCCATTCAGATGGAGTTTGTCATAATTTTTGTCCAAACAGGAATGCTTTATTGCACACCAAAAGGGGGAAAAATCATTTGTTTGGCTTTTGTTTATTGTTGTAACAATCAGGAAAGGTGTGAACTTGTACAATTTAATTGGTGTTTGAAAAATAACTGTTACTTGGCCTAATGTTTTGTTATTATGTAACTTGCAAGTTTCTGCAAACAAAGTTTGTGTGCTATTCAGACTTACCTATTGGGTGTGTTTATTTTTAACGTTATAGTGTTTTCTATGTACTATAGAGATTTCATTTATCTTGATTTGAATAGAAAAACTGGCAGATCTGTTCAGCTTTTATTTAAATGCTAATTTATTAGAACAGTTCAAATGATGGCAAACAAATTATGGTCTTATGTTGTCATTTGTTGTTGATGATGATGCTGTTTTTTTCATGATATAAAAATGTATTTGTGCATGCTTAAATAAATATTACTACATTTTTATTGTAGATCGCTTTTTTATATATATTCTATCTACTTAAACACATATAATTTTATTGTGTTGTGGAAAACTTACTTTCTTTTCTTTTTCTTTTGTGTAATAGATACATTTATTTGTGAATTTATATCCTTCTATGTAAGGGAGATAACCTTTATGTAGACAAAATGACGAGTGTAGCTAGAGTTATCTTTCTTGTTCTGTTGCTGTCCGTGTGCGTTTCGGTTTTCTCGGCGTATCTGACAGATTTGTGAACGTAGCTGTGTATATACAACAATTATTAATAAATTCATACCATAAACAATTTACCAGTGTTCTTTTTCAAATCCAGAACTATATTGGTGTATACCTTCATTTTTGGCGATGATATCATTGATTTTAATGGTTTCTGTATTCACTGAGTTACTGTTCTACACAGGTGACTGTTACCGACCGAACACTTTAAGTAAATTTTCTCCTTTTTTTACAACATATTCAGTAACTGTCTATGTTTATTTAATAGTAATGTGAATTACCCAAATAATATCCGAGTTTTAAAAATCCTCATTCATTTTAATATCGTTTTTCAATCAAATTTCACAAGACAACAAATGATGTCAACACTTTTTCAAGGGACGCAACTCTCATTTAATGAAATTCTTGCCTTCAGCTTGACTAAAAGAAGTTCTACGTGTTTCTATGATTTGATGTCAAACGAAAGACAGCGTCACCTACGTGTTGTATCATCTGCGAACATACTTTGAAATTACACAGTTTGTTAACAAAAGAAGAAAACTATTTTCAGTATTATTTTCTTTACACAGTTCGGATGCCTCTATATTTGTCAAACTATTCAATTTTCGTATATCAGATTTCATATTAGATCTTTGTTTTGTTGTAACAGTATTTTCGATTGAAAATACAAGTAAAACGTAACGCTTTAAAGTTTGTTCTTTTGTTTATAAATAAGCGTTCATTAACCATAGAAACATATATTAACTACTGAAAAATCAAGGAAACCTTAGATTATCTGTATTTATTTTACCAGTGTCCAGCCTTGACAAGGACGGATGTTGGGGAGAATACAAAAGATGCACACACGAAATCCTTTCTGACGGCCCAAATATGCACATGAGATATATTTAGTAAAAATAATTGTATGGACCTTAAAATGCCCATTACATGTATTCTGCATTAAAACCAAATGTGACGGGCGAATTATTAACTTGCCTTTCAATGCCCTCAGACACGAATGGACAACTCGGTCCTTTCTACGAAATAGATTCCGGAAATAGCCGAGTAGTTGCGAATGACGAAAACCAATTTTAAGCTAACGAGTGCGGAAAGATATATGATGTGTTTCTTTCTTGCAAGGTGTGTTTGAAGTTAGACTGACATATACAGCGATGGTCTGTACGTGTAAATGTGTGGGATAGGTAAAGATAAGTAAATCTCTATGGTGACATATTCACTGCAATACTAAGATAAGAAACTAAACGTCGTTTCACTGACCGTTCTTACTGTTACAGCCTACAAGTATAAAAATTTGCCGTTTTCTGATTGGTTGAAATCAATCAGTTTGGAATTGTTATGTTTTGTTGTTTGTTGTTTTTATTTCCTTATAACTGTTGCCAGGCCTCATTATACTAAAAAAAATCTTATAAATAAAATTTGTATATGTATTCATCCGTTTGTAATATTGCTTAAATCACCACCAGCGAGCTAAATAATGCAAGTCTATTTTCCTGACAAGTCTATTTCCAGAACGTTCTTAGTCTTAGTGGAAAACCAATTAGGTGGTCACTTTTACACGGCTACTACCAATGGCAACTTGTCACCATATCATTTTATAGTCGTAATAGATGCTATATACGATTGAAGTTCTATTTTTAATTTTAAACAAAAAATAAATAAACACAGTTTTGTCGTAGCTGGATAAGCGTCTATATACATGTGTTGTATGTTTGGAAGATTCGTTTCTTGTTATGGGAATGCCTGGACCTCGGGACACTTCCGCTATTTGTACGATTTTGAAAACAATACACTCGGCTAGTTGCCTATTTGGATCTTCTAATGGCCCGAACTTCTCCCATACGACCCTCTCAGACGGGCGCTCCATGGCATGAACCGTTCCAGGGCGGTAACTGTTGTTGTTGTGTTGTTGTTGTTTTTTTTCAATTTTATATAACGTTTTGTCACAGTGTTGTTGTAACTTTTACATTTGACTTGCATGTGAAAACATTGTCCTGTACCTTTTTCAAAATTTAATATACTTTGCAATACTCATAGAACATTTTCATATTTTCTTAATCCATACTTCCATCTCCGACACGACGCTTCCTGGCTCGAACTGTCTTCCATACGTCCCATCTCCGACACGGCGCTTTTTGGTCCGAACTGTCTTCCATACGTCCCATCTCCGACACGGCGCTTTCTGGTCCGAACTGTCTTCCATACTCCCCTCTCAGACAAGGCGCTCTCATTGGCACTTCAGACGTAATCACATCCGGACAACCATGCGGCTACAAGGTACGTGAACCTTGATAAGTGAATAAGTTCAATTGTTCAAATTGCTGTTGTGTATTTCTTAAATAGGCCATATATGTGTCCCTGGCTATGTGGATACAATTGCAATTTGTCAAAGTAGTGTTGTGTATTTCATCATAAATTAATCGAGCTTTAGCTACGTTTATAATATGACATTTCCCACCAAACTTGATGTTGAATTTTATACCTAACACACGCATGTGTTCCTGCTTAGAGTAAAAAGTTGCACTTTGTCAAATTGCTATTAAATACTTAAACATGCGTGCGCCCATGCGAAATATTGAAATGTCAGTGCATAAATATTTCTATATAGCTAGGGCATACACACAGTTCTTCTGCTGTGTGCATTCAATGCAAGTGTCCGACCATTATCGCGTATTGTTTAATTCAAACATACTAGTTCCCCTGAGTAGTCCATAGCATTGCAATTCGTCCAATCTCTTTTAAATGTTTTATAAAGAAGATCAAGTGTGTTTCGAATGATTCTTTTTAATGTATAAATTTGCAATAAGTTCAAATGCTGACGTCAGGCAGTTTCGAAAAGATCACTTTTAAAGTCATCAGCAATCGTTAACCAACACTTTCAATTTCATTTCAAAGTCATATTGCTATTATCTGGTTTTTGAAAAACATTACATAATGTCATCTTTAACAATCAGTTTGCGGATACAAAAGCAACAGAGACGCATTTTAATGTATTTAAGAACGCATCGTTATACTTCTTTTTCTTGAGATAAACAAGTTCGTGTCTTTGAACATTTTCTTCACCTTCGTAAAATATTTATTACCTAAGTTTCTTCATATATTTTTATTACTAAGCATGCACGATTTTATTTCAGATCTTCTTTATTCCATATTTTTCATACATCAGAATATTCAGTTTCTCTTCACTTATGCTAAATAAATAGGTGTTAAAATAGTGCGCATATTCATACGCAGTGTTCTTTGACATTCATAGTATTTATTATTTTGACTCCCTTGCTTTTTTTCCAGATTTTTACATCGCCGGCACTGTTCTCCTCTGCAGCATCTTGTTCGCTCATGGTAAGGTTTTAAGGTAGAGCAAGGGTAACAAACAGTATACATTATTGCAACATTGACCCATTTGGTGTCGTATGCTTTAAAAATACACAGTGTGCAAACTTTAAGCAATATTAACCATGCGGGTCAGAATTTATCGAAATGTGTATTTGACTTATCTAAATTTTAGACAATGATATAAGAAATAAGAAACACCCGCATGTTACAGCTTAATCCATTACGAAAATTGTTTGTCTATTAAGTATCGTTCGGAAACAAATTATAGCCTTAAGCAAACAAAGTAAAGGTGTTACGTTAATGGTTTACCCCAACACTATCGGTTAATGGTTTACTCCCAACACTATCGGTTAATGGTTTACCCCAACACTATCGGTTAATGGTTTACCCCCAACACTATCGGTTAATGGTTTACTCCCAACACTATCGGTTAATGGTTTACCCCAACACTATCGGTTAATGGTTTACACCAACACTATCGGTTAATGGTTTACCCCCAACACTATCGGTTAATGGTTTACCACAAAAACTATCGGTTAATGGTTTACCCACCAACACTATCGGTTAATGGTTTACCCCCAACACTATCGGTTAATGGTTTACTCCCAACACTATAGGTTAATTGTTTACCCCAACACTATCGGTTAATGGTTTACCCCAAAACTATCGGAAATATGTAATAAGTTGTTAACATAACCCATTTAAAAGACTGATTTTCTCATTTTTCTGTTAAGTGTGTTTTATATGTGAGTCACCGAACTGTAGCTAGAATATTATTTCAAAGTTTTACACCAAAAATCTATTTGAAGTATTAGAATAGATTTTGAATATGTCAGGTACCGAATTTAGCACGATTTATTTAAATGAAAGTTATTTAAATAAGAATATTAAAACAATTTTTCTTTCTATATATATATATATATATATATATATATATATATATATATATATATATATATATATATATATATATATATATATATATATATATATATATATATATATATATATGACATTAATGATATTCTTTATTTTCATTAATAAATGACAAAATATAATTTAGTAAAAATATTTTGTTTATTAGGAGTAAAAAATAAATTTATAAAATTGTTATAACTGTGTAGCTGCGATGTGTAAACACACAACCTCTGTCAAAATGAAAATAATTGTGTATCTGCGCTGAATAAACAACACAAAATAAAGTCCCTCTGTTTCCAGGTGCCAGTGGTGGTAATGGTCAAGGTGGTGGTGGCCCCAGTGGCGGCTCTGGAGGCTCGAACTTGAGATGCCACCAGTGTACCGGGGTCTCGGACCCACATTACTGCTCTATGGTCGTGCAATGTAACGCCGGGGAGGTATGTAGATTGCTTAATATACTACCCTGGTGTAGGAACTAGAAAGTCATCTCTAGACATACCCCGGTCATTAAAATTAGTACAAAATGAAATGTATCCCAGGGTCAAGTGTTATACTGCTTGCTCTTAGTTAGACATTCTAAGAACTAAAGGAGCAAACAAACACAGATTGTAAAATTTCCGAGAAAAAGTTGCTAGTCAGTCGTTTCGAATTCGCTGAAAATGTTTAATGTTGCAAATTATAGCACTTGGCGAACTTTGTCATATAATCATCAAAAAATAAATATTGCAAAATTTAACTTTTTGGTTATATTTCCCAGGAAAACAAATCAAAAGAGAAGAATTGAAAGCTCTATATCCCAAAACAGCACTTTTAATTCGTCTATTAGCTTAAATACTAATATTTATCAAGAAAACATCAGCATTTTGTCTAATTGCTAATTAAACATTATTTCCAAATGCAGAAAATAACGACTGTCTCTGCTTTAAACTTAAAAAAACCCACACAAAACAACAGCAACAACAACAACAACAAAAACAACGTTTCGGCGCATATTTTTTTCCTTTCCGATTTTCGCTGCTTTATCTAAGTCTTGTTAAGAAAGGAGAGAAAGTGATAAAGTGACATTTGACCTATATAGATTGAATATAAATGTATATTACTGCTGCTATAAATAGTTTGCGCTTTGAGGTCAGAAAAGGTCACGAACAGAGATCTCTTGAAAAGAGGAACTTAAGTTGCAAACTTGCTGAAGTATAATCTTTGAACATTTCTTTAAAATCTGCATGCTTAATCTCAATAAACTAATGATTATACAGTTTGTTATACACTCACTTACGTTACAGTTAAAAATAGTATAAAGCGCACGATGATCGTTCAAATTATGGCATTCAGAAATGCGGACGGACAGACAGACGGTTAGACATACAGACACACAAACATATGCACCCACTGACAAACAAACAAACAAACAGACATACTCACAGACATACATTTAGGCAAACACGCACAGAAAGACATGCGAAGTATTCAAAGACTGATCCTCTGACAGTCAGACAAACAAGCAGAACAACGCGAATGTCGTAAAGGGAAGAACAAAGACATGTTTTATGCAAGCATACAGACGAACGCACGGACACAGTCTATTCGGAACACTTCGCCATTTTTTTTCTGGCGACAATTGTAGAAAAGGTCGTGGTAAACAGTGTGCGCTACTGCTGATTACACTTATTTGCATACATAAGTTCCTAAACAAATTTATGCAAATATCCGGAATGTGCGTTAAACCGAAAATTAATGTGGAATATTTTTTGTTTTTGAGATAAATCGCAGCGACCAGTTATGATCATATAGCGACGTCCAGCTGTTCTGGTGTACAAATGTCTGGGTAAAACCACCGGTTCAGCTGGAAGACCTTTCCACATTAAGTCTTTCGCCTCGAACGGGACTCGAACCCAGGCGGTGGTAGGCTAATCAGTCAGAGGAGTTACAAATCGGCGATTCTACCACTACGCCACCTATACATGTGTGCATATAATTATTATACATATATGTATACAAAGAAGGTAGACAACATTAGAAGATTTAACTTATTATTGTCATATTAAATGTCATATTTAACAGGAGTGCCATACCGAAAAGGTTATTGGAGATGACAACACGATATTTTTCAACTCAGATTGTAAACCAACAAAGGTAAAATGGACAAGGCTTGTATTTTCTTTATTCTGTTTTTGGCATTATTTGCTTTCTTCAAATGTAAGGTTATTCGATATGTAGTCTTTAAAACTGTAATTGTTAGAAATATTGTCGTGTTTTTATTAACTACATGCTGACTGCTTCTGATGATTGCGTGTCTGGTTTGTAACAAATCAACAAATGAAACACGGCAATCATCACTTTGTTTTGTCTGTACCATCTCCATTTTTGTTTCTGTGCCACAGTTGCACGTGTGTCTCGACTATTTTGCACTGCACGTGTTAACAGATCTGCACGTATTCCATCCATGTTTTGCGTGGTTCTGTACCATGTATTGACGAGGTTTTAGTGCCAAGTTTACACGTGTTTCTGTACCATTTATGCAAGTGTGTCTCTTCCATTTTTACACGTGTTTAAACCATTTTTTCACGTTTTCCTTGTAGTTATGTCAGTTGGCGGCTCATGGACGCAGGTCCGAGCTGCACGTGTGTGAAGGCTGCTGCAACACAGACCTCTGTAACACAGAACTGTGTCCATCTTCTCAAAATGGTGAGTGAATATCTGTCTCTCTATCGGTTACTTTGTCTATTTATGTTTATGTTTATGTTTATTTGGTTATTGTCCTTCCAACAGTATTTCAGTTATCTTGAGACGGTGTCCACTTAAAGCAGATATAGTGCTGCCTTCACTGTGTATAGCATGCCGTGAACTCCTGGCATTATATCACGCCCAGTCACATTATCCTAACACCAGGCCAACCAGTCGTGGAACTGCCCTTATATTTGCCTGAGCGTTAGCAAGGGACCAATACCACTACCATTTTAACGACTTTTGTCTGTCGCGGCTCGGGATCGAAGCTGTGGCCTACCGTACCTGGAGCCGACGTTTTTACCGATTGCGCTACCAGGTCCGTTCGGTTACTTTGATTGCTTCTCTATCTTTGTTCTATCATTCGTTGAATATCTGTCTCTGTTAATTACACTATTATGAACCCTGTCTCTTCGCCGCATCTACCTGTTTCGTTCTCTGCTTTCCTGCCTTTGTCTATCGTTTTCTGCGTCTGTCTGTCGGTCTCTCTTTATTTGACTACTGGTGTGGGTGTGTGTATGTGTGTTCTGTCAATAGCATGTTTGTGTAAATGATAATAATGACGACGATAGCGATGCTGCTGCTGTTGCTGCTGCTGATAATGATGCTGAAGACGTCGACGACAAAATCGGCAAACTGTGTTTGTATAATTGTTACATTAGCATACTTGTATTATTATGATGCAATGATGATGATGTTGTTGTTGGTGATGATGAGGAGGATGATGATGATGATGATAGTGATGATGATGATGATGATGATGATGATCACGTGGCAGGTAGCCAGCCCGGGGTGCAGTGTTACCAATGTGACCAGGTAGACCGACCGGAAGACTGTTCCAACAGAATCACTTGTGCAGATGGTGAGGTGAGACCACTTTATATTTTAGACATTGTCCATCAGTAGAAATTTATTCGTCTCTTGTAACCATATACCAGAATTAAGAGCGAATCATTGTGAGGTGTGAGGAAATAATTTATGTTTCGCGTAGCTGACGTTTTTTTTTGCTCAAAATAATAATTATCTTTTCAGTGCAATTGTACAAATAACTTCCACTCCCCCACCCCCCACCAGTTTTGTAGAAAATGTAGATACGTCTATTGGCGCTCAGTTGACGATGCCTTAGTTCATAAATGTCGGATACCATTTACTAGTCTAGGAATCGAAGAACAGTTTAAGTACATGTAACTGTTGAAAGTATATTGATATTATGTTTGAATGGTATTTTATTATCGACTTCCATCTTCAGCAATGTATCGTCCAGGAATACGCCGACGACAACATGAATATTAAGTACAGCCTCGGATGCGAGACACAGATGGTGAGTTGATGTTACTTTATATATTGTATCATTGTTTTTTTTTAATTATATTTGCATTACATTTGTGTAATTGATACGAAAAATAAAACGACGGCAATTGAAAAGAAAATATGCCAATAAAAATGAACCTAACTTTCTGTGTAAGCGAATTGTGGTTTAATTGCACAGTCCGGTTATTTGCTCTAAGTTAAAATGGTTTGCGTTATACTTTATAATAATAATAATAATAATAATAATAATAATAATAATAATAATAATAATAATCGGGATTAACTTTTTTGTAGGAATAGGTGTGCATAAAATGAGAAAATTGTCTCCTTTCCCCGATCTTCACCTTTATGTTTGGGGTGCGCACTGTCTATGAATTTGAGCGCAATTTTAAAGTGCGCATTTTAAACACATGCGCAATTTACACGAATGCGCTCTACATACAAGTGATTTCGTTTATTATTTTTGTTTGTTTCTGGGTTCATCATCTTACCAACAATCTATCAGTCATCCAATAAAGGTTTATATTTAATTCATATTCAACACATGATTTAGCGCTGTAAATTACTGGAGACCCAGGCTCGAAGAAGCACCCAGATCTGTAACAAGTGTTGTGATACACCCGGCTGTAACAGACATCTGTGCGTTAATGGTAAGTCCTACAATAACCATAGCGTATGTTACAGACACTTGCCACTATTGTAACTTAAAAGTTAAAAAAAAATAAATAGGGGGTGCTCGTGGCGTAATGGTAGAGTTTCCGATTTGTAACTCCTCTGACTTGCTTAGCCTCTCGCCGCGTCGGTTCGAGTCCGGTTCGGGGCGAAATACTTAATGTGGGAAGGTCTTCCAGCTGACTTGCGGTGCGCCGGTGGTTCTACCCGGACATTTGTCTGGGGTCTTCCTCCACCAAAAAGCAGGACGTTGCTATAATGATCATAATTGGTCGATGCAACATATTCCAAAAACAAAATAAAACATAAAATAATAAATAAATCATAAGATGTAATCCCCGAGTAGAACCAGTCTCAAGGCCAGTGTGTTGTGTTGTGTTGTGATGTGATACTCTGGTGAACAACAGGAGTCTTTGTGAATAACATGTATACAAATAACATTTTGTTTTTTGTTTAAATTAGTACCATCAGATCAAAATAACTGACCAATCAGCGACTGAATACTCCTTTTGTTGTAATATTGGAATTTTGGTCGATCTAGCGTTCAGCAATTTCTCTTGCACACTTCATTATCAAAAAGCTCAACAATTCCCGATCGGGGCGAAAGCTTTTATGTAAATGCTCAAAAAAGTATTTCAGCTTTCCTATGGCGCGTAATAGACCTAACAGTATATTTGTATCATGTGCCAATACTTGCCGTCGTCACAAAATAAATAATTGGAGTAATTATTCTTGAAGTGCAATGCATTCATAAACCGAACATTTTTTATGTTTTTATATGAACATGTTCATAACAAATTAATTATTTCGACATTTGTAGGCTCTAGCACAACGACTCCCTCCACGGCTGTGACCACACCGTGTACGGGTACCTGCTGTGATGACCCGACTGTTGACTGCAAACTCGCCAATGACTCCCAGAATATCTGCGCTCTGCGGACAATCGCCGCAACAAACTTCTGCCCGAAATTCTGCGGTTTTTGCTCAGGTAAACTTGATGGATCATGGAATCACGCTGAAACGATTAAACATGACTCCAGCAAAAATAAGTGTGCGATAAATGCTCCATTTTACCTGTCGCCAGCGCCATATTACATAATGTGGCAACCCTAGAAAGTCACTTAACCATGCGATCGTCGCTAAATTACACATCTTTTCTATGTTACTTTAAAATTAATATTAAATTAAATGTGCTCGTAAAATTGATTTGGATGAAGCTGGAATGGGCAATGACTCAGTCTAAATTTATAAATACATGTGTGTGTGTGTGTGTGTGTGTGTGTGTGCGTGCGTGCGAGCGTGCGTGCGTGCGTGCGTGCGTGCGTGTGTGTGTGCCTTTTTATAAAATTATAAACTGGTATTGTAAAGACTTAAAGAAGTGACAATTTACTTTTATATGGGAAATGGTCTATTCGTGTTATCATTTTTCAATTATTTAAATATTTTTCTCTAAATTACAGTTCATAGTGCAATTTTCCCGTTTGTATATTCATTTAGTGATACTCTTGAGTGTACAAAAACTAAATCCATACATGGGATATTTTCATTTGCAAAGTGGGAGATTTGTTATTTTTTATATAAATGAAGATGGATGTTATCTGTTTCCAAGTAGGAAGATGTCTGAAAATGTGTTAAACACTCTTCATTTTAAAATAATTTTTAACTTTAAAAGTTGGAGAGTTCACATACATGTAAATCGAGCATTATATATAAAAATACATATTATAATCTTCAAAACGTTCATCCAATTCGTATACCATTTTAAATAACCCAAATCACACATAAACGGATTAAATTGTGTGTTTCCTTATTTGCTTTGTTAAATCGCACTGGAACAATTATGTTCATATTGGCGAAGACTAACTTATTTTTGATGGATCAAGACCCATCCTCATGTCTGTGTAGAAATACCAGTGCACCGCAGGTTAGCTGGAAAACCTCACATAACAGTTCTCGGACCAAATGATTATTTTTAGATTTTTTTTTAACATTTACTATTAATTCGCCCCGCTCTTAAGAGAGCTGTGCCTCTGATGGAATGTATTTTTTATGGGGACGATAGCGTAGTGCTCAGTCAATAACATCATCATCATCATTATCATTTGCTTTTGTTGGGAACAGTAGTGAAGCGGACAATAACAGGAAGTCGCAGCTGTTCTGTGAGCCTTTTCAGAGAAAAGAACCAAGTGTTCCGGGTTTTTTTTAACAGGGTAGCTTGTAACAATAAGGTGTAGCTTGCAATTATGAAAAGTAGCATTAAAAACGTAGCTGTTTGGCGAAGTTTTGTTTAACAAAAGAAACCGAGTATACCGATGTTAGAATGCAGCCTCTAAATACAGATGTAGCAGAGAACAAGGAAAACAAAGTAGCAAAAATACTCTATTTCCCATCAGAGTTTTGATTCGTTACTGTCAAATGTTTATGTAATTAATCAACTGTGTGAAAGAGTGTCTAGTTCCCAGGATAGTCATCTTCTTGATCAAAGCGCATGCTCTCTGCGGCGCCTTGGATGTCTCCCATCCTAGCTCTTTCTTGTGTAACATATGTTCTATATTCATTCATGTATCAGCTGATGGATCTACATTTCCGCCCCCTACCGGAGTGACAGAGGACCCGTGCAAAGACAATCCCCAGATGGATTGCAATAACCTGAACGATACCCTCCAGATTTGTTCAAAACCCAATAACACTGCCACCATGATGTATTGCCCAAAGTTCTGCGGACTGTGCACATCAGCCTGCGCCGACTTACCTAACATGGATTGTCAGAAATCAAATGACACGCAGAATATCTGTGCTTTACGTACAATAGCTGCCACCAAGTATTGTCCGAAATTCTGTGGCTATTGCAATGGTATGCGTTTTTCTTTTTTAGAAAACAACATTTATAGTAGATACCGTAAACAGACAGTATTGTGCGCACTTTCATTTAAATATTTACAAGCATAAGTTAATATATGTTCATTCATCGCCACAAAGTATTGTTGAAATACATGTTTCTATTTTTTCAAATAGGCATGCGCACAGCTTAATTATATTTGGCATTTGCTATAAAAAGGTTGTACCACAAATAGTTAGACCTGGGTCCAGGATAAGGTGACCAAAGTATGGCATCATGTCAGAAGCCAAGATGTCAGTTTACCTGCTTCAAGTAAGCACCGTCACCTGCAGAATAATAATTTATTTGTAAGTTGTTTAAAATGTTTCTGACATTGAGATTAATATAATGAGAATGAACGGACTGTGATTATAACTGGTATAATTGAACCTCAAAAGACATTGTAAGTAGTTCTTATCCTTCTAAAGTATAAACTCATTCCAAAAAATCTTCTCCCGCATAGCTGATGGTAGCACCAATCCACCACCATCAGCAGCTGGACCAACGGAGGACCCTTGCAAGGACAACCCTGACTTTGACTGCGCCACCATGAACTCCACCCTGGGACTGTGTAATAACAAGGATGCCCCACCAACCATGCTGTATTGTCCAAAATACTGCGGGATCTGTACTCCAGCTTGCACCGATCTGCCAGGCATGGACTGCCAAAAATCCAACGATACCCAAAACATCTGCGGGCTGAGAACCATCGGCGCTACCAAGTATTGTCAAAAGTTCTGCGGCTACTGTAATGGTAAGTTGTGAGGTGAACCTACAGTGCACGCAGAGAACCCACAATGCTAAAAGTCAGTATAGACAGTAGAAGAACCCTGTTGGTTTTAAAGTCGATTGTGCGAAGGTCAATGTAACACCGACCTTGACCTTGCTGTTTTAAAATCTGTATAAAGAGGATGTATAAATCCACAGCCCTCAAACTTGGTAGAGACCTTGGTCTTGATAAGCATATAACCCCGTTGTTTTTGTGAAAAGCTTATGAAAACAGGTAGGGAGGTGGGGGCATATTTGTTTTACTTGCATCACTAGTTCTGCTTGTATCATCCAATCAGCTGACGGGACGACGAACCCAACCCCTCCCCCGGCCCCTGGGACCACGCAGGATCCGTGCAGAGACAGCGGGGATCTGGACTGTCAAAGTCTAGACAACCTTGTAGGTCTTTGCTCTAACAAAACCGCACCGCCCGTGGTCCTCTACTGCCCCAAATTCTGCAAGATCTGCTAACATTTCCAGATGCCTCTCATCTCAATGTGATGCAGGAGTAGTACGCTCGAATTCCTTCTTTGTATATTGCAGCTCAATTTTGGTTTTGCTTTGAAATCATTTTCAACAAAATGTCTGATATTTTCACTGGGAAATGATGCATTAAACGTGAATTCAGTGCTATTTTGTGGATATATTTTTTTTACAATTCTGTTAGGTTCATTCCCCTACAACTCAAAGAGTTGTAAGATGCCCTCAGAAATTAAATTTATATATACATATACAATATACTAGTACATATTCTGAATTAATGGAGTGCCCATGAGTCGCTGATTTGTAACTCCTCGGACTGCTTCGCCTCTCACCGCGTGGGTTCGAGTCCCATTCGGGGTGAAGGACTTAATGTGGGAAGGTCTTCCAGCTGGCAGTGCGCCAGTGGTTCTAACCAGAGTGTGTCAGAGTTCTTCCTCCATCAAAAAGTTGGACGTTGCTATAATGATCTTAACTGGTCGATGCAATGTATATAAAAACAAACAAACACAATTCTGAATCAAATTTTAAAAAATTTAACAAATTTATGGTTAGAGGAAGAGAAGAATTAAGCATCTGACAGTAATAGCTTTTATTCTAGGGGGCACCCGTGGTCGAGCAGTTACAGTCACTGACTTGAAACTCCTTAGCCCCTCACCATGTGGGTTCATGGGGGGAGGTTTTCCGGCTAACCTGCAGTGTGCCGGTGGTTCTACCCAGACATAAGTCTGGGATCTTCCTCTAATAATTAGCAGGATGTTGCCAATATGAGCATAATTGTGTCGGTGGATGTAACAAAAAACAAACAAACTTTTATTTTTATTTTTTATAGAAAAAGCTTGAGGTATCAGAAAGCATGTATACTTGATAAAGTTACAATAGTACATATATCAAAAATAAAAATTAAATTGCAACATAGAAATATTAAAAAGAAATAGTAGAAACATTTGGTACCATCCAACACTTAAGCCATATTAAAAGATAGTTTCCATATGATGCCATAGGCACTGATAAGACAGTTTACAGCAGCCATCTTTGAAGGCAGAGGCTAATGCAGGCCGAAATCAGGAAATATGTGCTGTATAGATAGTTTCCATGTGATGTCAAAGGCACTGATAAGACAGTTTAAGGCAGCCATCTTTGAAGGCAGAGGCTAATGCAGGCCGAAATCTGGAAATATGTGCTGTATTAAACTCACCACTGTGTTTTTATTTTTCAGTCTATTTTACTGAATATTATATCAAATTTAACAGCTTTCATGAAGTATTTTAAATATAAAAACAATATTTTGGTAGTTGAAAATTTTGTTTTCTTATGAGCTAATAATTTTATTTATTTCTGTGTATTCATTCTTTGTGCATTTGTCAATTTTAAAAAAAATATTGTATTTTAAAAATATGAATTTCAAGACCTTTCCAATGGTGTATAGCTTTTAATTTATGGACCACAAATGAAAAAAATTCAAGAAAACAAAATTTATGCTTCTGTACAATTCATCTGAAAATCCCCTGAAGCTGCCATTAAACATGGATAAAAAATACATGTATATCCAAAACCCTCCTTGATATAAAAATAAAATAAATAGCACCTTGAATCAGATCTCCTACTATACACTTGGCAGATCTTAAAGGTATATGGCATATGAAAGTAAATTGATCACGATTGGTCAAAGTTGATCAAAAGTTGGTCAAAAATGCAAAACTTTGTTTATAAAAGCACAATGTTAATGAAAAAAATATCTGATCACTAGAAAATATAGGGCAGTGACATTTTTTTACGATTGGGTTGTTTTGATGTTTGTAAAGTAAAAAGTATTGCAATGGGTTTTGCCTAATTTAAGTCGGAATACAGTATGATGAAAGATCAAGGTAAAATTTTAGCTCAACAGGCATTGTTACATATTTTGTCAACTTTAAACTCAGGTAAGTTGTGTTAAATATTATTTCACATTTAAGCTCAAGTGGCATTGTTATATATTATTTCAAACTTAAGCTCAAATGATACTATTTCAAATTTGAGCTTAAGAGGCAGTGTGTTTTTTATAAAACCTTTTCCTTTTTTTTTAAAGAATAATATTATTCATGAAAACAGATAAGTATATCCTAAACACACACACTAAACATTTAAACACAAGTATACACAAAGACCTGATGCAAAGTAATTGGAATGTAAAGAGTAATCAAAGGAAGTTAATCATATTTTACTACATTGTATTAACACAGACCATATTCGGTCTCAGTATATTAATGTCAATAATATATACGAACTATTTACGACAATATCAGATGCTAAGCTTGTTTGCTTCCTAAACGAGATTGCTATTCTTAAAAAGTTATATGTTTTAAAACTTTTTGTTATGCTAACGTTATACATTTTAACTGTTTTCACCTATAATCCACATTTTTAACCTGATAGATTTTATTTCTACTCACATATTTTAGTTTTAACCTGATTATATTCTATTGTCCTTAAATTTCAAAGTATTCGGCGCCATATGACCTATCATGTGTCGGTGTGCCGTAAAACCCAAAATACAAATACAAAGTATTCAAAGAAAGAGTAAGAGGGATCAAGGAGTAACTACATGTAATCTATAGAGAGGATCTGACACGAGTTGTTGTTTACAACAAACTTTTATTAAATGAGTTTAGAAAAAAATGATAGCAAGCAAGCCTATGGTGAGCTTACTATCATTTTTCCTGGACAAGTTTTATGAATGTTTGTATTAAATGACAACGAGCATCAGATTCTTTTTATCACATGATTTTTATCACCAATATACAATTTCATGAAATTTTAATGACAATACCTGGTGAAATAGTGGTATGAGACAGTCTGCATCATGATGATGATGATGTCATCAATCAAAAAGCTGTATTACGCTAGTGTCATGTAAGAAAATATGTAATGGGTGTATTGAATGAACAACGAGGGGAATCATATGATAAAATGCCATTGAACATATTATCTTTATAACATTTAAATATAAATAAATCACTTCTTTAATAAAATATATAAAAATGTATATATTGCACTTTTTCATTCAGTTTACAACTGACCTTTACTTAAATGACTTTGACCTGTTTAAATATTTCATATAATTATTTCAGAGGCAAGATAACCACTTCATGTTACTATGGTAACAGAATCTGCATAATAACTACCATAGCAACCATATTATACATAACACAAAATGTAAAGAACTATTTTGACTTTACTTATTACAAAATAAACCAGAAAGACAGAACATAAGCACAAAAAAACATTTTTTTTGTTGTTTAAAGGTGGTATCAGACAGTTTGTCTATATCAAATTCATGTAACAATACCTTGCCATTGCTTTGGGGAATTATTATTTGGCACAATTTCTGCATAAACTCATACTTTAGTATAAGTAAAGACGGTTTTGAACACTGACTCTATAATAAGATAGTACAATTCGCTATAAAAACACTTTAAAAGTTTAATTATTTCAAATCTATAAAAAATGACAACAGTGATCACTGCTAAAAATAGATAACGACGTCTGAGCGAATTACCTGGATGACAATATCATCACATACAATATAAACTCAAAAGTGTGTTGTCATGTGGTTTTCTAAGTTAAAAACAGCTATCTCAGCAGTGTGGCTCAGATAGGAAATACCTGTTGGCAATGAGGAATGGGGCTTTTCAGGTAACAATGACTTTTTTGGTTATTTGAGAAAAACTATTTTGGGCCAAACTGTCAGATACCACCTTTAAAGTGCTATCTACAAAAAAATCAAAAGCACAAATGACACAGATAAACAGTTAAAGGACCCGGTCACCATCATAAACATGTTTCAGAAAAAAATCTAAAGACAGAAAACATGCAGAATATGCAACAAAAACAGAACTTGGTGTCAAAGGACATATAAAATGAGAACAAAAGTTTGTTCTTAAACAAAACATAACATGCTTGACTGTCATTAACACATGAAAGTTTATCCTAAATATGCCCAGAGGCAACTCTTTTAACTTATATGTTGTCATGGTAATTGTATAAAATTGTATCTTTAACACTCAAAAACAAGCAAAAATAGAAAAAACAGAAGTCTTCTGAAGAACATGCAACCAACATGTTGCCAAATTGTCTCGATATAAAAGCTTTAAATATTATAAAAAGAAACAATATTTTTCTTCAATAGATAATTCTGTCTAGTGATAGTGATGTCATAGGCACTGATAAGACAGTTTAAGGCAGCCATCTTGGAAGGTAGAAGCTAAAACAGGCCGAAATGTGGAAATATGTGCTGTATTAAACTCACCACTGTGTTTTTATTTTTCAGTCTATTTTACTGAATTTTATATAAAGATAAACAGCTTTCATGAAGTATTTTAAATATCAAAACTATTTTGATAGTTTAAAAGGTAAAAAACAAAACAACCAAAAAAAGATATACTGTTCATTTTTTTAAAGATGAGCCAATAATTTTATTTATTTCTGTGTATTTATTCTTCTGCATTTATCAATTTAACACGAAATTGTATTCTAAAAATATGAATTTCAAGAGCTTTCTAACGGTGCATAGCTTTTAATATTTTGTCCACAAATGAAGAAATTACAAGAAAATAAATTTTACGCTTCTATACATTTCATCCCAAAATCCCTTGAAGTTACCATCCAAGATGGCTGCCAAGATAAGGGATCTTCACTGATGTGAGAACTATCTATAGAAGAAACTTAACTTAAATATGTTAAAAAAGTCAACATTAAATATAAAATGACCGCCAATAATTATCAGAACTATACCTACAGCAACTAATAAGCTGTCAACTTAAAATTGTGTCTTTGTTATTATCATTTAAAATTTTAATATAATTTATTATATATGACCCTAGTCTTTGAAAAAGGTATAACCAGTATACATATATGCCATGAAGACATGTAAAAAACATGATACAAAAATAAAAAAAGTAATGCAGAAAGTCAACAAGAACTTTTACTGTGGCAACCAAGGGATACTACGTTGTCATGGTGATTGTATTATATTAAATTCTTGACGCAGCTGTCGTGAGAACTTTTGCCGCAGTCGTCTCGTCCTCCCACTATGGCTTGAAACTGCTTCCATACATCAGCATTTTGGAAACAAACAGTTCCCCCTGGACGATGCATTTGAGACTTCTGTTCATGGAAAGAAAAAAAAAAGATTTAAGTTATAGCAAATAAAGTTTACTATAAGACAATGTTGGTCATATCATTGAAATCCAGGTCATGACTGGAAGAAAAATTATTTTCAATAACTAGTCCCGGACTAGTAACCTGGAAAAATATGACTTGTTCGAACATTTGTGTCATTTTGAAGCAAGTAACACAACAACACATTTGTCATATCTTCAACTTTCAAACAAGGTATAACAACAACTTGTTTCTTTTAGTTTTTGTCTAGAAGCGTTTATATATCGCACATTGTGATTGGCTGTTTTGGATAGGTGCGTGTATTGTGCATGTACCACCATTACGTGTAGTTGATAAATGTTGCTAGCACGAAATTGATTGTCTTTATCACTATTAGGAACTGCTGTTTATTTATTACTTGTCCGAATGCCAATTTATGACTTGTCCGGGACTAATTTAATGATCAATAACCAGTAGTTAAACTGCATTCTGACTTGTCTAGGTTGTCGGGCTACTGTATTTTTCCAGCCCAGCACAGCAGGTCAGATGGGTTTAGGTTTTTCACCCCAAACAGGACCTGAACTCATAAGGTGAATGGCTAAGCAGTCAGAGGATTTTCAAGGCAGATGTTCTACCACTATGCCACTGGCCCCACATAAGATCATAAGAGGGTAACCCTGTGGTGTAACAGAACAAGGAAGCCGAGATGTTGGTGACATATTTCTGATACGCACGCACGGGAGGCAAGCTGGATTGCAACTCTTGTATGTCATGCAAACTCTCATTTAATACCCGTGGTAAACTACATTAGTACATTTCTTATGTAAGCATACTGCCTTCGTTCATTACTGCCTGACTGTATAACATTTTGAGATATAGGTCACATTCGCACTCTGTAACCTGGTCTAAATGAGTTCAGCAGTATATCTATCGGTCTAAATGAGTGCAGCATTCTATCTATCGGGTAAGATTATGTGACAACCCCCAGCTTGGCTAGACCCAACAGCCCTCCAAGGGTCAGAAGGAAGACCCCTCACCACGTAAATTATCGCTCCTACTCGAACCTATGCGGTGAGCAGCTGAGGCTAAGTTCAGGGACCAGTCTTCAAACCCAAACAGTGCACTACATTCACCCCTTTAGTTTTTTTTTTAGATCCTCTTCTGTTTGTAAAAGTGTTCTTTTTGAAAGGCACCAGACTCTGATGTGTTTGTTGTTTTTTCCTTCCTAGTTTTTATTTAATTATTTTGCTTTCCTTTGAAATAAATGGTAACAGCACAAGAAGGGTTATTATATTTATCTCTTGCATTTATATTTGCATGTCAAAACAGTGCTATTTTAAAACTTGTGCAACTTATCTACAAATATATATCTCAGCAGTTACATTTACCATTACTGTATATTCCCTAGGAATTTTTTTTTAGTTAAATGTTTTAAAATTGACACACCTGTCGGTTGATATCTCCAATACATGTCCAATGTCCACTTTGGGTGACAGCCCATTTAGCATGGTCAGTGGTTTCAGTAAAGTTGGTGGGACCTAGTTGAATTCTGTTGATGTTGTACACCTGAACATAAACATCATTTTATAAACTATAGAAGCACTTCTATTGGAATTTCAGGTCATCATTTTGTGAGATTTGGCTGGGTTTTTTTAGTCTTATCAGCCTATAAAAAGACTTCAGAAAGTTCATTTGACATCCTGACTTTGAATGATAAAATTCCCAGGTCAGACAGCACCAAAATGATTAAATTCCCAGGTCAGACAGCACCAAAATGATTAAATTCCCAGGTCAGACAGCACCAAAAATAAGCAAGCACACACATCCTATAACTTGATTATGTTTACAACAAGGCAACAAACACAAATTAATGTTGAGTTGTTTAAAAATGTACACTAATATAAAAATAATAATCATTATTTTATGGGGCATTTCATTGAATGTATATCAGAAGTCTATAATTGTATTCTCTGAATTCTACATGCTATGTTTAATAATCTAAAAACAAACACGAAAAACATCAGAGCATTTAGGAGTATGTAACAAAGGAAGTACTGAGCGTACAGGGATAGGATAACATTTATTTTAAGTAGGCAACATTTCAACAAGTAACATAAGTTCTAATGAGCTTGTAAAATCAACTTTTTAGATATTTTAAATATAACCTCTTTTAATATTTCAACAAATCTAACAGCTGATTTAGCAGATGAATGGAACATTTACAATCTTTACCATCACAAAAAGAACTCTGAGATTTAAAAGCATTAAAAATAAAAAATCTGTGCACTGTCTAGCAGTTTCTAGAAGTGAATTCCACAGGACAGGTGCAGCAAACTTGAATGATTTTTGTCCATAGGTAGTTGTTTTTACACTTGGAACATGTAGAATATTGGAATGTCTAGAATTGTATTCAACTTTTTTCTTTACTATCATATCTTGTATTTTTTTGGGGGGGGGGGGGGGGTTACGGGCACACCGACACTTGATAGGTCATACGGCGCCAACTATCATATCTTGTAATAAAGAAGGGTCCATTTAAAGTTTCTAAAGACATTGATCGCTGTCTGCAAATACGATGAGCTGGAGGTTTTGATTTTGCCAACAGTTCTTCATACAACATTTTGTAATCATTGTACACAAATCTCAAAGCTCTTTTTTGTATCTTTTTTTTTATTTTCCTTGTATTTGATACTGAACATAAATGCCATGCTAAGGAGCAAAAATTAAAATTTGAGAGTAGAGTATAAATGTATGACAAAAGCCTTTTCAAACTTTCAACAATTCTTTTTAGGATATTCAGCTGCATGATTTCTTTTTTACCCAAGTTTTTTATATGAGTGTCAAACAACAATTTGAAGTCAATATCAACACCAAGCAACTTTACTATATCATCGCAACCTATCGAGGTGTCGTCAATAAAGAAAAAGTATATTTAGAAGTTAGTCTGTTTGTTTATTGGGTTTATCTTCCCACCAACAATATTTCAGTTATCTGCAGACGGTTGTCACTTGAAGCAGATATAGTGCTGCCTTTACTGTATATAGCATGCCATGAACACCTGGCATGACACACCCTGTCGCAATATCCAGACACCTGGCTAACCAGTCGTGGAACTACCCTAATATTTGCTTGAGCGTTAGCAATGGAGCTATGCCACTACCATTTAACTACTTTGGTTTGTCACGACCCAGGATCAAACCCATGGTCTCGCTTACCTGCAGCCGGTGCTCTACTGATTGCTCTAACCGAAGTTAGCTTTCTTGATTAAAATAATTACCTTAATCTAAGGAATTTGTGAATATTTCAGCAAAGGCTTGGGAAAAGGTCAACATATTATCCTAAAATTTATCTTAGTGTTTGGGACAGTACATATAGAATATACTAATGTATACTTTACATGAAATTTGCCAGAACAGTTGGAGCAGAGAGGGTTAAGGCCGTTCTGCCATGTTTCCACCAACAGATCACTCTGGAATCTTGGAGCCAACCAGGCACTGTACATGTCTGTCAAACATAAAAGTTGCCATATGTATACAATATAGACTTCCAGGCACAGCTGTGGCAATATATTTCACAACTGTCAAACATACAAATTGCCATATGTATACAATATAGACTTCCAGGCACAGCTGTAGCAATATATTTCACATCTGCCAAACATAAAAATTGCCATATGTATACAATATAGACCTCAAGGTACAGGTGTAGCAATATATTTCACAACTGTCAAACAAAATTAACAATGATGATATTTATAAGACTTTAGAAACAATTTTTGGCGAATTCCAGCTAACTATTGGTGGAGGAAGACCCGTGACAAACGTCTGTGTATATTTTTTTCCTGGTACGCTTCTCCCAACACGAAAGTTCTCATTTTAAATGGGACTAGGGTTGTCACGATACGCCAGAAGTGTACCGCAATATATACTGCGATACGCTAGCACCGTATCGCAATACGTTTCACAATATATTGCTTCGTGAACCAAATATATGAGTGCATATTCTTTCTGACTTCCGACACGGTAATTTTTGCAACAACTTCACTTTTGTAGGCCAAGATTACTTTTTACTTCTTATTACTGAAAGATTGGATAATCATTTCTGCAAAGCACCTGTATTTCCCGGATGGATATGTGAGTCGAATAATATTTTGGAACTAAATACTTTAATTACCGAACCATGAATTGACCGGGAGTTAGAGCTACACAAATTTCATTTTTTTCAAACTAGTAAAAGAAAAAAAAAAAAATATCGCTTTAAAAACCGGTACGTTGATTTCTTAACGTAGTACAATACTCCACATTGTAAGGGGCTGAAAGCCAAAACTTCTGGCTCTTTTTAAAATATCTGGAAAAAACAATGGCCATTACATTTTTGTGCTTAGTTTCAAATCTGTTTGCATTAATTTTATTAATAAGGTATTTTTAACTGCAAAGACATTTTTTTTTAAAAGTACATTGCTTAGTGCTGTCTGTCATAAATTAGTCATTAGTACTTTTTTAAATAAATATTAAGTCAAAGAGCACATGGTAATATAAAATACATGTTAATAATACTAATAATATAAAATAAATACAACCAAATCATTAAATTTATGCAACCAGATTTGAAACTAAGCAAGAACAAAAAAGTGATGGTCGTTATTTTTTTCATTTTTTTGAAAAAGAGCCATTTATTGCATGGTCTCCCTGTTTATTAACACAGATAATGTTTCAATGAGTACCAGCTATAGAGGGTTTACAGCAAACAAATTTAAAAACAAAGAAATGGCGAAACCTGAAAAAAACACCTACATCATTTGGCAACTTCTGTTTGCAAAGACTACACAAAATGAAAGGAAAACTGAGTTCTTATTATGAACTCTGTTATTTTATTAACTCTGTTTTATTAACTCTATTTTATTAATTCTATTGTATTAACTTTATTTTATTAACTCTGTTATTTTATTAACTCTATTTTATTAACTCTGTTTTATTAACTTTATTTTATTGACTCTATTTTATCGACTCTATTGTAATAACTCTATTTTATTAACCATGGTTTATTAACTCTAGTTTACTCTTATTTACTTACTCTAGTTCATTAACTCAAATTTACTAACTCTAGTTTATTAATTCTAATTTACTAACTCTTGTTTATTAATTCTAGTTTATTTACTCTATAGTATTAACTCTAGTTTATTAACTCTATGTTATTAACTCCAGTTCATTAACTAGTATATTGACTCTATTATCAATAGCCCAACAGTTAAGAGTTGCTGACATTGTAACTTCTTCTACCTTAAATATGTGATCACTACTCAGTCCAGGCAAAAACAATTGTGATTGGAGCATAACAAATAGTGACGCTTGACATCTTCCTTGATATAATATATTTTTAAAAAGCAACGGAAATTGGTATTTCGTCTTAAATGACTTCAAAGAGGGAGATCAATGGGTTAGGCAGGATTGTGGTGGTTGTCGGGGATCTACTTGAATGGACACAGCCATGGCCTGCATAAGAATCAGGAAAGAGGTGATTAGAGTCTTGCTGACCAATGGCAGTGGAGTATGCTCATGTGCATCAAGACTTTTTGTTTTACAACCTTTTCCCCAGTGACTTTTATGTGTATATTACACAAATTAAGTATTCAAGCTGTGATCTCATAGTATGGTACTATCTTTTGAAGGATGGGGAAGGGACACTAAAGAAGGGAAATTTCCAACAGTTTTAATCACTGTGTGTCTTGAATTTACATTTTCCAAATCAGGGCACTTAGCTCTTTAAATTTGTTAGTTATGTGGACAGAGGAAAATATTCATTTTTAAAATAATTAGTAAAATGGCAAAGAAACATAACAAACATCATACCTGCAGCATATTTGAAGGACTTGGCAAAGGAATAGAATGTAGTTCCAGCTAGCGATGTAATCCCAGCTTCATGATTGTATGGGGGTTGTGTCGGACTTTTTTTCTTAAGGGCGGCAGACATCTTGGGATATTTGGTCCAAATGTAATCAGGTACACCGGTGTCGTACATACCTGGATTGTTGTATTGCAACTGCTCACCTAGAAAGGGACATAAGTGGCAAGTAGTCATAACAAGAGCTGTCATTGGGCAGTGTGCTCAACTAATTAAGCGCTGGATAGTAGAATACATGCTTAATGGTACTTGCACACAAAGCTATATTATGCCTGTATATGTACCAAAATGTCGTACTTAAAAAGAAATCAAACCTAGAACAAGCAAACTCATCATCATCATCATCCTAATCATCATCATCTTAAGCATCATCCTCATCATCATCGTCTTAAGCATCATCATCAAAAGCATCATCATAAGCATAAAAATCATCATTATCGTCATCAACCGCCTACCTTTCAACAATGCTTATGTGGTCATTTATTGGTTTATAATTTTCAATGGGTGGTTTTAGACAGGGGTTCTAAAACCTCATATTGAGAGTCACCTTTCTCTCTGTACCAATATATGAAGGTCTTATATAAATAAAAACAAATATTAAAACTTTGAACTACACAATTATACACATAAAATGCAAATAAAATGTAAAAGTGACAAAAACACTATTTCTAGACATAACATAAAAAGAAACAACAACAATAAGTACTGCCTTAGAACTGTTTGTTGGTGAAAGAACCCTTTGGGACAAAAATGTTTTTAGAGCTGAAGTCACCACTATATGATCACGAACATGTAAGATATTTTTGTGACTGTCACCAAACCGCAATAGCTCAAGAGGTGGAGTGTCGGCCCCGCTGATCTGGAGGTCGCGGGTTCAAACCCCGGCTTGGTCAAACCAAAGACTTTAAAGTTGGTAGTAGTGGCTTCCCTCCTAAAGCTCGGGCTAAGGGGACAGCTTTTCGCATGAGTCAGCGATGTCAGTATAATGAACTGGCCGGGTTCAGTCCCTGGGAACCTCATGGGTGCCCCTGTGCTATAATGATAGAAATGTTGCTGCACAGTATCAGCAAAAACGCTTGCAAATCCCAAATCCCAAACAGTAGCATAATTACTGTACCATGGAAAGTTACCACCCAATGAACAAACAATCAAATAAAAAAACATTACTCTAGTTTAGCGGTAACTGGGGATAATTCTGCAAACACACTTGCTTTAATCTAAATAAAGACAATTTTGAACATTACCTCAAATGTTAGACAGTATAAATTGTGAAAAATCTTGTTTATTTTCCAAATCTATAAATAACCACAATAGAGATTTCAGTTAAGAATTTACATCAGTGTCAGAGCAAATAACTCGGATGATTATATACCATGATCTTAGAAGTATGGTTACATGGTTTACAGAGAGTTAACTGTAAAGCATGGCTCGGATAGAGAATACATGTTTGTAAGGATGAATTGGGTATTATGCTCCACTTTTAGCATTGATGTATGACATCAATAAACAACATAAGCAGGATTTTTTATGGCAACAATACTTTAAATGGTTGTTTAGGGAAATAAATAACTCGTCCAAACTGTCAGATACAACAGTTAAGGTCAGGAAAGTTTTAAAGATGGTCAAATTGTCAAAGTTATGTTAATATAAGTGATCTACTAGACAAGGAAGAAATTAAAAATCAAGGTCAAATGGGTTTTGATCTCCAAAGCAATTTTGACACATGAATATACACTAGTTAAAAACTAAAAAATTAATAATAAAGTAACATGTTCTAGTTAAGACATAGGGTTTCGCATGTTACAACTAATGAATAGTCTCCCCTGAATAATCCCTCAATGCAAGTAGGTCCTTTCATTTGTTTCACATGGTTTTTATGCTTGTGCTCTTTGGAGTGTATGTTGACTTTACTGCCTTACTTGTATTATTGTGATACCCAGGTTAACCATCATGAACAAACATTTCCCTTTTCTTCTTTAAATAACAACTCTCTATTTAAGTATTTTAATGGATTTCAAGCTTATATTTATGCAAAAGTAAGAAATTTCATTGCTTGTCATTGTAATACCTAAAAAGGAACTGGCGATAAAGTCCAAGAATTCCAACTAAAAGGACCTACCTACTGTTTGGAATACCTCAGATATTTTTAACTTACAAGGGACTTAATGAATGAAGATTGAGTTACTGTTCTTGCTCAATACACATAATAAGGTTATTCTCCTAATTAGAAAGTCTGGCAGACAAACAAAAGAAAAATAAATTAAAATAATGTAGGTAAAATCTTGTCTAAACTGAATCCATCCAGAAGTTTTCAAGTAATAATCTAGACAAACAAAAAATAAAACAGAAAGTTAAAAATAAATACTACTGCAGAGTTATGGTACAATGTGCTTGGGAACTTCACTTCACTTCTGTTAATCATCAGGTACCTTTGTACCTAGTTTGAAATGAATCCATTTGGTTATATTCTGGACAAGAAAAATAAACAAAGGGAGTTAAAAATGCTAAGGCAGAATTATGGTTCTTGTGAACTTCACTTCTACTAATCAGCAGAAGATTATACCTTTATATACAAGTTTGAAGTAAATCTTGTTGGTAGTTTTCAATTTGTAATCTGGACAAGAATATTCACCCAGGGAGTTGATAAAATATATGCTTAGACAGAGTTTTGCTAGTTTTCCAGTTATTGTTCAGCAAAAAATTTAAAGTAAGGGGGATAACTCCAAAGAAATGAAAAAAAAATAAAGTAAGGGGGATAAAGCCAAAATTAAAGTAGGTGAAGTTGTGACTCTTAAGCAATGCATTTCTACTCATCCCCAGGTGAATATAATACCAAATTTAAGGTCAATCCATTGAGAAAAAAATCAAGTTGATCTCTTTACACTTACCAATGATGTCCATGTTCTTGTCTGTGTTGAGCGAGATACATAAAAAGGTCTGTCCATATACACATGCAGAGTCTGGCCAGGAGTAACCTTGACCTTTTGGTGGCGGGAACTTTGGAGTGGAGTGTATGAGCCAAAACCCAGTATCATGATCAAAGCTGATAACACCTGAGAAAAGAGTGAAAGGAGAGCCTGTATAATGGGGTACATTGGTGAAATGGAAATTGTCTCCCTTGCTCGTTAATATCCGAGGTATTTCAAACAGTATGTAGGTCCTTTTAGTTGAAATTCTTGGACTTTACTGTCTGTTCTTTTGAAAACATTTCAATTACAAACAATTACATTTCTTACTTTTGCATAAATATAAGCTAGATATGCATTTAAATACTTATAGAGATATGTTATTTAAGAAAGAAAATGGAAGTGTTTCTTGATGGTAGTTAACCTGGGTATCATAAGAAATGCAGAAAGGCAACATACGCTCCAAAGATTTCAAGCATAAAAACCGAGTAAAACAAATGAAAGGACCTACTTGCATTTAAGGACTCTTCAGGGGAGACTATCCAATGATGTCTCTCATTAAGTTATAAGTTATTAACCACACTAACATTGGGGAAGTCTGTGTTTTAATTGAAAATAATTTTTTGTTTGTTGGGTTTATAGTCCCAGTCTTTCAGTTATCTGGAGAAGGTGTCCACTTGAAGAAGATATAAGGTTGCCTTCATTGTGTAGAGCATGCTAAGAACACCAGGCATGATACCACACCCGGTCACATTATCCTGACACCGGGCCAACCAGTCGTGAAACCACCCTTTAATATATTTGAGTGTTATACAACTACAATTTTTACAACTTTGTATGTTACCGCCCAAGATCAAACCTGGGACCTCCAATTCCTGCAGCCTACCCTCTACCAGCTGAGCTACTTGGTCCAGTACCTTGTTTTGTTTCTCCATTGATTTTAACATACAGTTTAGTGAAGCTCACCTGTAGATATAATTACTGTGTGATTCTAGTGAGACTGTCTAGCCAGGGTTTGTTATTTTACCGTGTAAGTATTGCATGGACAAATGTTGTATGTGATGCAGTTTATTTTAGTACATTCCAGCATATACTAATATAGTAATTGGTATGGTTGTATCAGCAGCATCTTGGCATTTTATTTTATTGGCTGTGGTGAATTTATATATTCCTTGGGTATTTTGAAGTTAATGCAGTGTATATTAGAACTTTTGTGACTGGAAGAAGAAATAACCACAGGCAGACTATTGTAATATGAGAAGTCATCTGTAACCGTTATTGGCAAGTTATTAATAAGGAGCACACTAAATAAGTGACAGTACCTTATACTGAAAATGGATTGGTCATGAATCTGACTGGTTGTTCCTTTAAATCCGAAATTAAGAAATATCCAAAAGTAACTACGGTGCCCAATACGTGTTTTTAAAAGAGTCATGGGGAGGGATAATATGGACATTGGAGACATACTGTTATGTGCTGTGAGTTCGTCCTGTTATTGTACCACATACTGTTATGTGCTTTGTGTTTATCCAACTGGTGGTACCACATACTGTTATGTGCTATGTGTTCATCCAACTGGTGGTACCACATACTGTTATGTGCTATGTGTTCATCCAACTGGTGGTACCACATACTGTTATGTGCTATGTGTTCATCCAACTGGTGGTACCACATACTGTTATGTGCTATGTGTTCAGCCAACTGGTGGTACCACATACTGTTATATGCTATGTGTTCAGCCAACTGGTGGTACCACGTACTGTTATGTGCTATGTCCATCCTGCTCATAGTACCACATACTATTATGTGTTATGTATGTGTTTATGGAGTAAACCACAGCAACTGAGCAGACACCCAGTTGAGAGACTGGACATTTCTGACATTAACTTTTAATTTGTGTCTTTTTGGTGATAAGTGTGGAAGTGTTTAAAGGCTGCAAAGGACTCTATACCCCTATAAATACAAGTGCTGCTGTTCATTGTCCAGACGAGTATGAGTGAGTACAACCTTTCTTCTGTCAATACCTAAGTTGCAGTAACACAAATGTTTTTGTAGTTGCCCTATTATTTTTATTTACATTGTCTTGCATCGAAGACAACTATTTTATTTGGTGAGGAGGGGTTGCCCCTGGCATAGTGGTAGAGTCGCTGACTTGTAACTCCACTGACTGCTTAGCCTCTCTCCACATGGGTTTGAGTCCTGTTCGGGACAAAGAATTTAATGTGGGAAGGTCTTCCAGGTGACCTGCGATGCGCTGGTGGATACCCAGACATTTGTTTGGGGTTTTCCTCCACCAAAATAGCTGGACGTCACTATAATGATCATAAATGGTCACTGCGATGTATTAAAAAAAAAAAAAAAAACTTATTTGGTGAGGGCAAAAGTATACTGCAATTTTTGTATTTACACAAATGTATGATATTGTGATGTGAAGGAGAAATGTCACTGCATGTTACGGAACTTCTTGATGAAGAGAAATCGTACTCTGAACACAACATCTTCTGTAACATATGTTTAGCATTATACTTGCTCTTTTGTAATTGCACAGGTTTGCTATTTAAATATCTTACACGGTTGATAGTAAAGACTGCAAAGCCAGTAGGGGATGTCATGTAAGTGTATTGTAAATTGAATTTGTGTTCACAGTCAGTTAACCTTCTTTCAGAGGGGTTTAGTGCTCATTTGTCTATCTTTTATAGAATTCTGAGATATTTTCTCATTTCACAGATTTTCAGCCACTTGATAAACAATTGAAAATAATGTGTAATGTGTATATAAACAAGAGGGTCATGATGGCCCTGTATTGCTCACCTGAGTACCATAGACATTAAGCCCAGGTGACCATGTTTTTTTTAAAGAATCACAATTGTTTGAACAATATTGATACAGAGCTATCAAAGGAATACATATACCAAATATCAAAGCTCTAGCTCTTGTAGTTTCTGGCAAGAAACAAAGTTTTCCTAAGTAGCCATAAAGTATAATGGCCACACCCTTGGCAGCCATATTATTTGACAGATCAAAATGTTTTGAACAAACTTGATACAGGACCAACCAAAAGAACATGTATACCAAACAACAAGGCTCTAGCTGTTGTACATGTAGTTTCTGACAAAAACATTTTATAGTTTCCATATATAGCCTACCAGGGAAAATGGTCACGCCCATAGCGTCTATGTTTTTTAATGGATCAGAATTCTTTGAACAATCTTAAAACAGGGCCACCCAAAGAACATGTATCCCAAATATGAAGGCTCTAGCTCTTGCAGTTTTTAACAAGAAGAGTTCCTACGTTTTCCTATATAGCTATACACGGATAATTGCAACGCCCCTGGTGGCCATGATTTTGATGGATCAAAATTCTTTTAACAAAACTTCTTCTCCTTGCCTACTTAAGCTTCCAAGGAAGTTTGACTTCCAAGAAAGTTTGACTGAATTTTGCCCAGCTGTTTCAGATGAGGAGAAGCCGTATGAAAGTGTTGATGGATGTATGACGTCAGACGGTGGGTGATTACAATAGCACACCCTGAAAATTTCTATACTGAGGCATAACTTGCAGATGGTAGAGGCTTGATGGAATTATTAAACTACTTAAATGGTGCATTTTCAAGAGTAATGGTATGGTGCTTGGTTTGAGGGCTATTTCCTGTCATTTGAATAAGAAAGTATTTTCTTGATTGATACTTTCTTTCATAGCACACACTTCCTTCTTATATTCCATTACTTGTTTTGATTTCATAGAGCATATTTTAATTTATTGACTTAATTGAGCATATATATATTTCTGCTGATGTTGATTGTTGATTATTTAATTGGCTGACTGAACAAACAAAAAAGCCTAAAAGCCTTAATACAATTTATGCAATAGAAGTGATCTGCGAGACACTATCATTATGAACTGAAAATACATGACTATATGTTTAGTTGTGATATTGAAAGTTGATAAAGTATTGATACTGTGACATAGGAAAAGGTGTTAAATGATATTAAAACAGCAGTGTTGACTGAGGCTCGACAGTGGTGTTAAATGATGTTAGATAGTGGTGTTAACAGGTATCTGACAGTGTTGCTGGGGATAGAAAGTGGCATTAATTGGTGTTAGGTAGGGTTAAATGGTGATTTTAACTAATAATATACAGTGATGTTAACTGATGATAGATGGTGATGTTAACTGATGATATACAGTAGTTACATGTGTCAGACAATGGTTAACTGATGATGGGCAGTGTTGTTACCTGATCATGATGATAGACGTTGTTGTTACAAGTATCACTAATGTCTGATAGTGTTGCTTTGAACTGTTTTGAGACAACTGAAACCCATATACCTACAGAATCAAGTTGAGTGACAAAGTGCCAAAGTGAGGTAGAGAAGAAAACATGGTTCATGTTTCATGTACACGGTGCATATTTTTAATTGAAAAAAGGAACAGTGATTACATGTGTTCTCAGCTCAAGTTTCTTGGGATTTTAAATCATTTCAGTTAATGGTGTCCACTAGTAACAGATATTGTACTGCCTTCACCTGAATCTGAATGACATGATACCACTCACAGCCACATTATCCCTGCACAGGGTATACAAGTCATGGAACCGGACCTGGTAGCGCAATCGGTAGAGCGATGGCTCCAAGTACTAGAGCCCCGGGTTCGATCCCGGGCCGCGACATACCAAAGTCGTTAAAAATGGTAGTGGTATAGCTCCCTTGCTAATGGTCAAGCAAATATAAGAGTAGTTCCATGACTGGTTGGCCCGGTGTCAGGATAATGTGACTGGGTGTGGTATCATGCCAAGTGTTCACGGCATGCTATACACAGTGAAGGCAGCACTATATCTGCTTCAAGTGGACACCATCTCCAGATGACTGAAATACTGTTGGTGGGACATTAAACCCAATAAACAAACAAACAAGTCATGGAATGACTTGTTCAACGACTTGGGTATTAAACTTAGGGCACCAGCCTGTACCTGGAGCAAACACCACACCAATTGCGCTACCTGGTCCAGTATACACAGAAATAAACTTGTTGTACAGTAGCAATGGCATGAAATTCAGAAGAAAGCTCAGTGTGCAAAGATCAGAATAAAGATCAGTATATAAAGATCTGTATGTAAAGATCAGTAGAAAGATCAGTTTGTTAAGATCAAAATAAAGCTCTGTGTCACTGTGTAAGCATTGGAATAAAGTTGTTATGTAAAAACCAATTTGTAAAAATCATTATTAGGATCAATGTTGCTGTTTAAAGCTCAGTGTGTAAAGACTAATTTGTAAAAATCATTATTAGGATCAATGTTGCTGTTTAAAGCTCAGTGTGTAAAGACTAATTTGTAAAAATCATTATTAGGATCAATGTTGCTGTTTAAAGCTCAGTGTGTAAAGACTAATTTGTAAAAATCATTATTAGGATCAATGTTGCTGTTTAAAGCTCAGTGTGTAAAGACCAATTTGTAAAAATCATTATTAAGATCAATGTTGCTGTTTAAAGCTCAGTGTGAAAAGACCAATTTGTAAAAATCATTATTAGGATCAATGTTGCTGTTTAAAGCTCAGTGTGTAAAGACCAATTTGTAAAAATCATTATTAGGATCAATGTTGCTGTTTAAAGCTCAGTGTGTAAAGACCAATTTGTAAAAATCATTATTAAGATCAATGTTGCTGTTTAAAGCTCAGTGTGTAAAGACCAATTTGTAAAAATCATTATTAAGATCAATGTTGCTGTTTAAAGCTCAGTGTGTAAAGACCAATTTGTAAAAATCATTATTAGGATCAATGTTGCTGTTTAAAGCTCAGTGTGAAAAGACCAATTTGTGAAAATCATCACTCAGATCAGTGTCACTGTATAAAGATCAGTGTCACTGTATAAAGATCAGTGTCACTGTATAAAGATCAGTGTCACTGTATAAAGATCAGTGTCACTGTATAAAGATCAGTAGACTAATGTATAATTGTTTCTGCAGAAATTATGCACAAATACCCCAAACAGAGGTCAGATATTGTTACATATATTTGGTATAGGCAAACTGTCAGATACCACCTTAAAAAATGAAATGACATTTTAACAGTATGCAGTAACCGATTGTTGAAGTGAAGACCGATTGTTCGAGCATATTTTCAGTTCATTTTAAGACAATATACTCATTGTTGTTGTGAGTCATATATCATTATTTATTGTTTAAACATAAATTGGATGCACTTTGATGTTTTGCATTAATTCTTTTCTTGATTTAACATGTATATTTGGTCATCTGACAGGAATGATTGTCAGAGAAAACAATTCATACAATTTACAATATGACTGTACTTAAATATCACCATTAATACATTGTAAAGATAGAAATCAATAGGAATTTGCTTCCTCAAAAATGAATCAGTGCTAATCACATGGCTTCAGATAAGATTTATAGGTGGTATCCGACAATTTGGACCAAAAATATTGTCAATAAACATCATAATAAACTATTGTTACCTGAACAGATCTCGCAAAAAAAAATAAATGCTGTTTATTGATGTATCGTACACCTGACTGAAAAGTGAACCATAATGCAGCAATCGCCATTTCAAACATGTATTTCCTATCTGAGCCAATCTGCACAGTTAGCTATTTTTAAACTAAGAAAACCATGTGACCACTTACATTTTAGCTCATCTACATCATCTGCTGTGTTGTGGATGTCTATTTTTAGCAGGAATCCCAATCATTCTTATTTATAGATTTGAAAAGAACGAACATTTAAGTGTTGATTAACAAGTTTTACTGCTGTAGAATTGAGATACTATTGAAAATCATCAAAACTTACATTTAAGTATGATTTTTTTTTACTACAGAAATTATGTGTAGAGGTCAGATATTGTTACATATGTTAGATAAATGCAATTTTTTGAATACCACCTTTAAGTGAGGAAAACAAACTCCATCATGCAGTCAAATATTGTTTTTGTACATCTATAAGTATTTTTTATTGTTAAAATATCAGATACTGATACAACTAAAAAAGAATAAGGGGCGTACCTTTAGTGTGTCCGTAGGAATTTGAGGTTGCTGGTTCATCATTGTACATAATGAACATCTGACTGCCCGTCTACAACATAATAAACATGTAATGCATAAAGCCTGGGTACTGGTCACAGTCTAATAATCTGAGTTCCAGACTACTTTACGATATAATGTATGAAATCTGAGTTCCAGTCTACTTTACGATACAATGGGTGAAATCTAAGTCCCAGTCTACTTTACAATATAACATATGAAATCTGAGTCCCAATCTTTATAATTTGAGTCCCAATCTTTATGATGTATCAAATCGGAGACCCAGTCTACAATACATAATGATGTATACAGTGTGTCAATTAATGCTTTCCATCCATCTTAGAGCAACGTTATCTTGTTTTGTAGTATGTACATTATATTATATATTATGTAAGTATTCTTGCCCTACACTTTGTAGTTTTTTATGTTAGTCTGGGACACAAAGATGTTTCCAGTCAGAACTTCTTGGTTACTTCCGTTCCCTTGGATATATCTGATGAAATGATATTTTCAGATTGATAACTTTCTGTTTCCCAAAAGGAATTTGCGACCAAAATTAAAAAAAGCATTTGTGTAGTTAATGGAATTTTTTTTTGTCCTATAAACTTTAATTTATCAATTTACAATTTTATGTACCATTAGATATACATCTGTTGCTGCAAGTTCATTACCATTAACAAAAACATTTATTATTGTTATAATGATCTTGTATACATCAACATCTATATTTTTGCCTGATTTTTTCCTATGGTACTAAGAGATGATTTGTGAATTATCCACTTGTCCCGAAGGGGTTATGCCTAGGAGCACCTGTGACATAGTGCCAATCCTCTTACCTCTTATCTTCTCACTGTATGGGTTTGAGTCCAGTTCGGGACAAAGGGTTTAATGTGGAAAGGGTTTTCAGCTGACCTACGGTGCACTGGTAGTTCTATCCAGACATTTGGTCTTCCACCACCAAAAAAGCTGGACGTCGCTATAATGATCATAATTGGTCACTCAAATTTCAAAAGCAAAAACAGGGATTATTATTCCGTACCTTGTTGAAAGAATCATCATATATTTGGTCTAGAGTATAAAATATAGCCTGGCTCTTTTCAGTCATGGCTGATGGTGAAAGGGTCCATTTTGTTACGTCAGGGTCCATATAAAAGAAGGAATTCTCTGGCACACTGTGTTTTGATCCTGGTACTTTGTAAGCAATGAACCTGAAGTACAACCAATGAATAGATTCAGGGCTGGAACATCGTGGACAAGTCAAAAATGCAGTTTCAGCCTACTGGTCTTTGATCATTAAATAAGTATCGGACAAGTCATAAATCGGCAGTAGGACAAGTGACAAATAAACAGCAGTTCACTTCTATAAAGATGTAAAATTTAATGAATTGCGGGGGAAAAGTGAAAAAACAACTTATAAGGAAATAAATAACAGCTTCATACAAAGAGATGATCAAAGGCTATTTTTAAAGTATAGTATATACTTGCATACATCATGGGCACATCTGAGAAAGAAAATCTTTAAAAGACAAAGAAATGGAACATAGACATTGGTACTACAACAAGTACAATTCTCAAAGCACAGTCCTTATGTTTCAAGTATTGGTATTTTATACATTTATATGTATTATATGTATATATTTATGTGCCCAGCGTATAGACATGAATTACTTTTTGCTAATCTAGGAACAGGTGAGCTTTGTTAGGTTGGCAACATAATAAGCATGACTATTATACTAAGGATTTAATTTCCTTATGTCTATTGTTTCATATCCAAAGCAATTGCAGACTAGCTGTTGTTGCTATTTTATAAATGCAGGTTGCCTGTAGCCATTGCCAAGTGGTTTGAAGACTCTCTGACTAACTTTTCATGTTCTAAATGTTGTTTACTTGTTGAACTCATAATACAAAAACAAAAAACAAAAAAACACAAAGAGAGACAGTTTCCACTTAAAGCAGAAATAGTACTGCTCCCATTTCTTTTATAGCATACCATAAACACAGGGCATGGAACCATACATGTATGTATCATGCGTAGAATATCTATTATATATGAAAGCAGAGGTTGTAAATCTATCTGCAAATAACATTTGCCTATTGTTTGAACCCACGATCTCCTGGCTCTGTTTCCGAAGTATTTCCAGGTATTCTACAAACTGAGCAACCAGAGTAGACAGATATCGGGTGAGCATTTTTCACAACACTTTTCCCTCTTTGACCTTTGGAGCTGAAAATCAACTGGACAGAACTTCGATGCTTTTAACATTAGTGTTTAATGACAGTTGAATTTTGACATTTACCAAACTGAAAGTAATAGGGAAAAATGACATCAACAAAATCGATCTACATACCAATCCACTGGTTTTCCTTCTTGTGATTGGCATTGTATGTGGGCATTCATAACTTGAATGATCACTGATAAAATTGTTAAAACACAAATAATGGATGTGTGGTTTTCCATCATTAGTTTGTTTAGATTTGATTCCGGGCGGATGTACTTAAGTCACATGATCAACCACATGACCCTTGCTTCCTCTCGCGAAAGCAATCGTACCTTCTCGGCGATCTCCGGCAAGCTTCGGAGATAATGCCTGGATGTAATTGTATGAATACACCAGTTGGTGATTTGCCCCGGCGAATAACTTCTCATTGCATTATGTAAACAAAGATGGCTGACTTTTCAAAGTGCATGCAGTACGCTTTAGATATAATGGAGATTCAATACTCCCTGAAAGAAGAGCGGATTGTTTCGTTGAAGAATATTTCTAACTTAGTTGATACTGTATGTATATTACCAACAGGATTTGGTAAAAGTGTAATATTCCAGATATTACCCTGCATGCACTCGGATCACGCTTCGGTGATGTCTATATTCGATGCTTGCCGGAGATCGCCGAGTAGGTACGATTGCCATTTTGGAAGTAGTTCGTCAATATGGCGGCGACCGCATTATTTCCGAGGTGATTACGTAGATGACGGAATTACCCGAGGAGTTCCGAGTGTCGCGAAAGATGTCGGGTTGCACTCGGAACACCTCGGCCATTTCACGATGGTTCCGAAAATAGTCGAGTAACGGTCCGATATCGTACAAATGAGGAAGAGGGAACTGAAACTGAAATATTGTTTGCTTTTGTTTCTCTTTTGTTTTTATAACTCAGAAATGAGAAACATGTGAGACCCCCCAACAATCATGAAAATGTGTTTGTTAATTTAAATGTCTTGAGCCGAGTTAAATATCCGTAGATAACTAGAGTTTTAAATGTAAGATAAAACATATTTTCATTCCACTAAAATAGATAAGGATATGCTTTTCTTTTGTTTTTTCCTCCGCGCAATTCCCGATTGTCGTCATTTGTATTAATTATTTTATTGAAACAGCAAGATTTTTTTATAATAAAATGTTGTGTGTTTTTACTACCGAAATATTATATGAACCGTCAACTAGAAGTTTCAATTTTTATTCCTAAAAATATGTTAGGATTTAATGATGTGACAATGGTTTAATAGACATTTTTTATATTATGTTGTAAATTGTACCAGGGCGAACTGCATTACCTATAAAAAAAATATCAATAGAGTGTGAGCGTTTTTAGACAAATTAAAAAAGGAAGACAATTTTCTTTTAAATCCGCATAATAAACGCGAGGTTTTCCCCGCAATATTCGAAAACGAGGCACAACAACAATCCACGTCAGAACTGTCAAAATCAAAATCGAATGACAATGAATCAGTAAATAAAATACGCGAGAACTTTGGACAAAATACTTAACATGCAGGCTGCTAATAACGCCGGAAACAATGCCACCGATGACCAAGTGTCATGGTGGTTCAAACTTTTAACCAGAGGGTTGGGAACAGTCGGCGGAATTGGTAAGTGCATTTCAATTGTATTAAGTTTTCGCGATAACTTTGTCGATCCAAACATCAATTCGTATGTTTACCGCATTCACGAACGTGTTAACCTATGCTTGTACAAAGTAAAAGCCATTAAGAATATTGGGTAAGATGTGAAGCAAAATCAGTTAAGTTAAATGCTACCTAACCCCCAGCTGATATCCGGTGCACAAATAATTTTAATCACAGATTTTTGTAGGGTCTTCCAACACCCAAAAGAAATGGGTAACAATTTGATAGTGACCTCACTTTAAAAGAAGTATCCATCAGTTTGGACTGAATATTCTTTTCTCAAATTACCAAATACTTCATTGTTACCTGTAAACCTACAAGTAATAGATAGTTTCCACAACAGTGAAAATCACTTATCTTGGCAGCCATCTTTGATGGTAACTTTAAGGGTTTTCATATGAATTGTATAGACAGGTTAATTTTATTTTCTTGTAATTTCTTCATTTGTGATAGGAAAATTAAAAGCTATACACCATTGGAAAGCTCTTGAAATTCATATTTTTAGAACACAATATTTTTACAATTGATAAATGCACACAGAATTAATACACAGAAATAAATAAAACTATTGCCGTATTGGCTCATACTTAAAACAAAATGAACAGTGTATCAATTTTGGTTGAATTTCTTTAAACTTTTTAAACTATCAAAATAAAGTTTTGATATTTAAAATACTTTATAAAGGCTGTTAAATTTTATATAAAATTCAGTAAAATAGACTGAAAAATAAAAACACAGTGGTGAGTTTAATACAGCACATATTTCCCAATTTTGGCCTGCATTAGCTTCTGTCTTATCAGTGTCGATGACATCACATGAAAACTATCTATACCCAAAAGCGGAGTCAAGCGGTATAAATAGTTAGATAAAAGGTCCTGCAAAGTGCTGTTCATTGATGCCATAGATCCTTTAGAAATGCCTACTGGTCATTGAGAACAGGTATTTCCTACCTGAGCCACGCTGCAGAGATAACTATTTTTAAACTAGGAAAACCATGTGACAACTTACTTTGGAAATCATATTACTTCATCATCTAGGTTGTCCGCTTTGACGTTGGTATCTATTTTTAGCAGAGAATATGATCATGCTTGATAATAGATTTGGAAAGAATGAATATTTGGAGTGATCTTTTCACAATGCGTACTTGTTACGATATAGATAGGGTTCAAAATCGTCTTGTAGAAATTATGCCCAAATTCTCAGAAACTGTGGAGATATCTTATTACAAGCATATGATATAGTTAAACTGTCGGATACCATCTTTAATTACAATAACTGTGTCACTGTGATTACCTTAACAAAAAACAAAACATTAACACATATATGATCATTCATCATCTTGTTGTAAATATGCTATCCACAGAGCTGTAGCTCATTTGGCATAGTAGCTGTCACTGGGGCAGATGGTCGTTGGTTTAAACACCCTTTTTTAGTTTAACCCTATTTAGAGTAAATTAGGGACAAGTTCTTTCAACTTTTATTAATCCATCTTGACTGACAGCTTTCTGGGTAGAACCAGTACTCAGTTACTGGTTATTTGGAGCAATATACAGTAAATAGTCAAGCTCAAGGATTAACATCTTTGTTTCGGGGTTCAAACCTGGGACCCTCAGATCTGGACATCCTAACCACTGGACCACTTGGTGGATGAGTAAAAAAAATAAATAATATTTTTATTTAAATTTATTATACAAGACTTATATTTATAAATGACCTAGGTTTGTTGAAATGCAGGTGAAAATATTTGTTTCTTTCCAATTTTCCAGTTGCAATGATACTGGGTGTGGTTCGTTGCTTAACTTTTACACCAATGTGTTTGGTGGGTGGAATTTGTGAAATGTAAGTATTGATTAAAATCATTACTGATTTTATAATTTTTTAAATGATTAAGCTCCACTTTAATGATATTAGAGGATTAAAAGAACGACCAGCTTTAAGCTCTATTTTTCAAAGAAAAATAATAGAACTATTTGCATGACCCTGAAATACTTGTTCATCATCAAAAGTGGAACCAGTTTCAAAATGGCTGGTAACTCTGGAGTAATTTTGGCCTGCCTGGTCAGAGTAATCGGACAAGGTGTGTTTAAACAAATTTTTTAATGCAACCCATTTTTAACATTTTTAATGCCTATGCCATTTTATGCCTTTGCAAAAATGATAAAACTATTACTTTACCATTTTTTAGAATCTGCACAGATAAAGAGGTTTTTTTTAGGCCAGATTAGCCTTGGATCCATACCAAAAACTACTTTAAATGTTAAAAAAAACACACACAAAATAAAAATAGGTGATTTTTCAAAATCATATGCATGTGGTACTATAAATAAAAAGGGATTGGTTTACTGGGCTGCAGATCCAACTCCCACTTCTTTAATTTAATTCAACTTGATTAAGGGAAGCATATACTATAACACATCATCTGGAAACTAACTTCTGGGGTTATGTTATCTTCAATTGTATTGTTGACCCATAATAATAATTATGTCATTAGGAAAAATGACATGGAAATTGATGGGGTGGAAATTGATTCACATAGAACACATTTTTTTACCATATCTTATAAATTGATTTTTTAATTTATCTTTGTGGCACTTTTTTTAGTGAATAATTTTATTTTTTTCTTAATAAATGTTGTTGTTTTTTATGTGTTTTTTTTTTTAAGAACTTAATGCAGACTAAAGTTTTAAAATATTAATATAAGACTGTAAAATTTAAGACTGGCAATTAAACTTGTGTCAGGGGCGTAGTGGTGGAGTCGTTGATTTGTAACTCCTCTGACTGCTTTGCCTCTCACCGCATGGGTTTGAGTCCCCTTCAGGGCAAAGGACTTAATGTGAGAAGGTCCGCAAGCTGACTTGTGGTGCACTTGTGGTCCTACCGGCACACGAGTCTGGGGTCTTCCTCCACCAAAAACCTAGACGTTGCTATAATGATCATGAATGGTCGCTGCAGTGTATTTCCAAAACAAACAAAACGATCAAAAACACAACTTGTGTATGTGTAATTCCATTTATTTTAATACTCTATATTCCTGGTACCCCTTAGAATTATACTTGTCATAGTGTCTCAAGGATAATATGAACCCTTTTATTCAAAGTTCATATATTATTTTGAAAATAAGGTTTGAAGAACTCAACAGATCAAATCATACTTGATTAACAAATATTTGATACTAGAAAAACATGTCATATTTGGTTTGTTTTACTATTCATTTAGTATTAACAGAGTTAAGGCCCTTTCTTGTCACATTGTAATAACAATTTTTTATTTCTGATCAAAAGCTATTGCATGACTCAAGGGTATTGTTGGGGTGTAATAATATTATGGCAAAATATAGGTCAGGTTCTCTTTGGTTATAATCCGTGAAATACTAGCAGAGTTAAGACCCTTTCTTTATAATTATTTACTAAAAGGAAGGGACATCTATATTATAGTTACATTTCTAGTTTGTAAGTTTTATTCACCATCGTGGTCATTGCAGTATTTGTTGAGCCGGATGTGCATGCATTTTTTTATTAACCCAACCCCACTTCTCTTCAAAAAAGAAAAATATGACATTAATACAGTTTGCTTCATTTACCCCTATTTTTTATTGTAAGAAATTACTGAAATAAAACTTGTATCGCATAAGCATACTTAACCCTTTCATTATAGTTCATCTATAATTTTGAAAATTCACTTGACTTTGTTGCTTTTCTTTAAAAGAGATAAAAGGATTTTAATAAATATATGTTTAACTTGTAATAATAGTTTCAAGACTGAACCAGTCTATATAAAAAACCTTTACTCATGCAGATTCTGCTAATGATTGTGAATGGTTTGTAAAGTTGTGAAATGGCGTATACATGCAGGAAAGGTTTTAAATGGGCACACCTGTAGTTTGATGGTTTGTTAGAGATATATATTACTTTACTTCTTTACTGTAAAGTTTAAAGTTACTCTGATTTATCCAGGCCTTATAGTAAAATTAGTGCTCGATATATCCAGGCCTACTAGCAAAATTAGTGCTCGATATTTCCAGGCCTTACAGTAAAATTATTGCTTGATATTTCCAGGCCTAATAGTAAAATTATTGCTTGATATTTCCAGACCTACTAGCAACATTATTGCTTGATATTTCCAGGCCTAATAGTAAAATTATTGCTTGGTATTTCCAGACCTACTAGCAAAATTTATCCTTGATATTTCCAGGCCTGAAAGAAAAATTCTTGCTTGATATATCCAGGCCTACTAGCAAAATTAGTGCTTGATTTTTCCAGGCCTTATAGAAAAATTATTGCTTGATATTTCCAGGTCTAATAGTAAAATTATTGCTTGATATTTATAGACCTACAAGCAAAATTATTGCTTGTTATTTCCAGGCCTACTAAAATTAATCTTAATAATATAACTGGCAAAGCAGTATCGTTCACTATCTTTGATGATGGTTCTTGTTTTTGATGTTGCCCGCTAGGAGTCTGTGTTTTTTTATCAGTAATTTTATTTCTTTCTTTACAGATTTGTAGGATTCATTATTGTTGTTTTAGAAGCACCATGTTGCTGTCCATTCTTGGACTTCATAGATAAAATAGGCAAGTTTTCTGAGACAAGACCATACTGGCAGAAAGCGCTTCTTTATACAACGTAAGTTTTTTTGTTACCGATTTACTGTTAACGTTATTCCGACATTACTCCATTTATTGAGAAGGAGGAATGGACAATTTACAAGGGACTGTACTTTACACTGTTTCATTTCTTACTGAATGTAGAATCATCAACTCAGAAGTAATAACTTGTTTTTAAATAGAGAGGCAGATACCTCATGTTCCCTTTTGCCATTAACCTTAATCCTTTTTTTGATTTAAATTCTTAATATTAAATTACATTTCTCCAGTGAATGATTTAATACAATTAACTGTTCTTACAAATGATTATGTACATGATTTCTAGCTTTGTAATTATCTAAACCATTGAAGGTGTATAATCTATGATACAATCATTATTTATAACTAATTATTATTGCATGTAACTGGACCTTATAGCGCAATTGGTAGAGCGTCGGCTGCAGGAACGGTGTGGTATCATGCCAGGTGTTCACGGCATGCTATACACAGTGAAGGCAGCACTATATATCTGCTTCAAGTAGACACCGTCTCCAGATAACTGAAATACTATTAGTGGAACGATAAACCCAATTAACAAAAAATAATTGCATGTATATGATACTATATTTACTTTTTGGCCTTCCAGGATGTCTCTTTTACCCATATTCCTGTGTTTTTCTGCCACAACGATACTTGGGAGTGCCCTTGTATTTGGCACCGGGGGACTCTACGGTATGATGGCTCTGGGACGAAAGTAAGTACACATTTCCATATGAAATCCTAATGATCATTTCTTCTGACAAAAGCAAGTCAGATAGCGGCAGATTGGATTTTGTGGGAAAGATGCCCAGGTTATTCTAATTAAACTTTAATACATGCTGGTTACAATTTTTCGTGCAAAGTACTATCAAGCTGAACAGTGGAGCAAACTTTTATGCAACATTTTTTCTTCAAAACACGAAAGCCTCATGTTTAAAGATGATGGTATAAGCCTGGCTGTCACGTTATTATGATCGGATTACTTTTTGAATACATTTATAAAAGATTGCAATAAAACATTATTTTTATGTTCATATTCAATAAACGGGCGCTCGGTGGCATAGTGGTAGAGTCGCCATCTTGTAACTCCTCGGACTGTTTAGCCTCTCACTACGTGGGTTCAAGTCCCATTCCTGGTGAAGGATTCAATGTGGGAAGGTCTTCCAGCTAACTTGCAGTGTGCCAGTGGTTCTACCTGGACATGTGTCTGGGGTCTTTTTTTCACTAAAATAGCTGGACATCGCTATCATGATCATAATACAATGCTGCAATGTATTTTAAATAATAATAAATAATAATAAATAAATATTTTGCAGAGCATCTCGTGAAGAGATGATGGTTCGAGCGCGGGTGTCGCAGGATGATGTTGAGATGAAGGCAGGACTTATAGGTCACGAAGAGGTCAACTTGCACGTGCCAGACTCGCCAGCGAAGTAAAATGAAGGATCACAATAAATAGTGAATTCCTCATACGCTTCTACACACACAATGGTCTGCCACCAGACAGCTGTTAAAGATAAATACCAACTTTTCTGTTGAAGAAGAATAAGCAAAATTGCCAAGTTTGCTTTGATAGTAAGAAGAGGAAAAAGAAAAAAAGGAATGATGAATGGTAACGATAAATGGAAGTTCATACCTATAATATAAGGACTTAACCAACACTTTTTGATATGTCCCTAGATTGGGTGGTTAGAATTCACAAACACTTCAAGGAAATATGTCCTGATTCTTGTGAAAAATCCGTTTAATATAAAAATACTTACCCCAAGTAGATATAACCAAAGTAAGTAAACAAGATATCATGACAATATGTCTTCGTTATGCAATAACCTAAATCCAGTCATTAAAGGACTTGATATGCCCTTTTCACCATTGTCCCTTTCACTATTGTCCCTAAGTTTGAAAAGTCAGTACACAACATGAAAATATGCCCTGTTTCTTTATAAACAACCGTATTTTATATATGAACAATGACACAGAAGGGAGATAATGTGTCACCATGATTAATCATGTTGTCATGTTATAACTTAATCCAGTCATTAAAGGACTCATTTAACCATTTACACAAAGTCCCATAGCTTGAAAAGTCCGAAGTGACAAACAATACTTGGAAATGTGCCCTGTTTTTTTATAAACTTGTTAATTTTATTTATTTCCCCAAGGGAGATAACTTATCAACAGGAAAAAAGTATGTTGTCACATAATATGGTAATTTTAATTATTACAGGACATGTCAACCCTGTTTACTTTGTCCCTAGGCTGGGCTTGTCAGCAGTAACATATAATACATAAGAATGTCAGAAGAAACTTTTTACACTTTGGTATACAACTACAAACAGTCAAACTTCAGTTATTCGAAGTCGTCGGGACAGCTGATTTACTTCAAACAATGCATGGGTTGGATGGGATTTGGGATTTGCCGGCATTTTTGCCAATACTGTGCAGTGACATTTCTATCAATATAGCTCAGAAGCACTTATGAGGTGCCCAGGGACTGAACTCGGCCGGTTCATTATACTGACACCGACGAGTCAGGCGTCATGCTGTCCCCTGAGCGTTAGGAGGGAAGCCACTACTACCAACTTTTAAGTCTTTGGTTTGAGCCGGTCGGGGTTTGAACCCGCGACCACCATAATCCAAAAAGTCTTCACTTCACAAAAATCTTCCGACTAGGTGTCTGCCATTTTGTACTACTTTAATTCTGTGTGATAATGTGCAAGTGACAATGTTTATACCATAATAGTAACATCCCTTCGCAGTTGGACTGGTGATTATACACAACGGTCGGTATACTGTTGACACTATCAGGCTTTGGATGAGATGTCAGAAGATGGTATTAAAACTGTACGTTGGGGAGTAAAATTGGGCTTTGAATAATAGCAAAACTTTGACTAATGCAAATGAATAATATGCAGTATTTTACATATAGTTATTAGGGGAAAATTTGAATAATGCATCGGCTTTGGACAACCCGAGTTTGAATAACCGAGGTTCGACTGTACATATACAACCATGCCAAACAAAAATAATTCACCAGTATATTTTTTTGCCACATTCAAATCCATTGTTTACATTCTTATTTTTTTTACATTCCTTCAATGCCTTTATTCACACTGTATTTTGTTAAGTGATGAAATATTGGTAGTTATTTAAAATGTGTTCAGTCTATTTTCACTGTTAAGAGGCAACATTAGTCGAGCATGCCTATGGTTAGGAGCTGTTTTGTATGACTGGTGCCTGGTCTTTCATGAATGTATAGATGTTAAAAATGGGAACCAGCTGATCATTTTTAAAAAGAAAACCTGTAAAGAAAATCTGATATGAATGTTATGTTGTGGTTTACATTTGAAGCTTATCCTGGAAAAAAAAGTTTTGAATTTAACTGTTGGTTGTTAATCGTTTTAGTCAACATACACATAACTGCCAAATGTTTATGTCATTGTGTTACATAGCAAATGTAATTATTGTTTTTTTGTGTAATATACCAAGTTATATTTCCATGATTTATTGTTTGCATTTTTTTATTTGGTATTTTAAAAATCTAATGTTCATGCATTTGTGATAGTTAAAATAATATAATTGGATAATCTATGTTTTGTTGAATTGTTTCATTTTGATTTGTGTTATAGATTACATATATGAAAACTTGGCCAGTTTTTATGCATATGCTAATAGTAAAAAGTCCTTATGAATAAACATTAATTCTGTTACTAGTTCTGTACAAATGCATTTAAAGTAATTCTTTACAATATATGTTGTATTTAATATGAGCTAAACATGAAGTAGAAGTTTATCTGCAAAAGTTCTTTTTTTTTTTATTTTAAAATTTTATATGGTTAACCATAGAGCTGTTAAAAAGATTCAAGTTTTTGGATTATTTTATGAAAAATGAAGAAAAAAATGATGGATAAATGTATATTTATTATGTCTGTGGGATATAAAGTTGGTAGTAGGTTGTCATGTTACTCTGTAAGATGATAAGGGAAAGTTGTGTTAAGTGTTGTGTTGTATGCATGTTGTTTTGTTTTTTGTTGGAGGTTAAACATTTATCATACCAAAATATTGTTATATAACCAACTTTTCATTGTTATTTTTGTTTCTTTTTTTGTTTGTTTGTATGAATGTAATAGATCTGAAGAAAAAAGATTACAAGCTCAAACAAAGGAAGTTGTATACAGTTGTATATATAATGACAATGACATGTAGGAATATTATTGTGAGATAGTGTAAAGAATAAATATTGACACAGAATTTTTAGAATTGTGAGATATTATCTAAAGTTATGGTCAACTTTTAAAAATATCTTTAGTTGAATGAACATGTTTTATCAGGAAGACTTTTGTTTGGGTTTTATCTATTGATTTTATTTATTGTCAAGTGGCGCAATTTTATTCACATTTATATGCTTAACATTATCGCATTTCACATCTTGCTTACTTAATGCTTTAGCTATTAAAAAATATTTTTATAGCGTACAGCCATCATTATTGTCAACAATGACCTTTTACTTTCATATAGCATGTAGAATTTATAAACATAATAAATACACTTTCAAATGAAAGAATGCAGGCTTTGAGGTGATTTAATGCAAAAAAAGTTGGAACAAAAGAGAAACTTTCAAGAGAAAAAGAAAAGACAAAAAAATTATACTTTCGATTATAAAAATAGAAATACATTTTGGTCTTACCATCAAGTGTTTATCAGCTTATAAAAAATACCTTGGATCTGCATGTATTTTGTCGATACCCTTTGACAGCTGATTGGATCTCGGTGGGTGTTTCCAGTTACTTGAGATGGAAGATTTGTTAATTTGCTAATCGAAAATTTTGTATAGAACTTTGCATTTAACAGTTTGAATTTCTCATGTTGCAGCTGTTGTAATTGAATTGTACAAGGACAACCATCATGCATTTTAATGATATTTTAATGTTAAAAAAAAAAAAAAAGTTGTTTGTGGAATTCCCTGTTATAGCCTGACTCGTTTTCTATTACTTTGAAGTTTGTTTTCTCCAAATACTTAAATTTGCATTTGGTGGTGTTGATGTTATACTGATGTTTAGAAACAACAAGCAGGTATAACCTGCTCTGGGATTCGGAATGTATCATTCTGCCTAACCAGCAATAGGTGCCAATGTTACTGCATGAAGGCCAATTTTCAGCCTGCCATGGTCACTTTGTGAGCAGATTTTCTTTGAAAGAACAATGGTTAATGGAAAAAAAAACAAATAATTTTCTGCAGTTTTTTATCGCATCATTGAGGACAACATAAACGCAGAAGAGAATTGGCAATTTGTGATTTTCTTATACTAATTTGATCATTTAAGTTTATATGTATTTATTTATTTATTTAATGTACTCATCACCAATATTAAATTAATGTAAATGTAGTTTTCTTTTTATGTAATCATTGAGGATAACATATACCACTGAAACAGAAAAATGTCAAGAATATTTTTAAAGTTGTTGAAAATCTGCCTTAATATTTTAATGCTTGGGTATGGCAAATAGACTAACACAAGAGTTCAAACTACTTATGGGACTTATGCCGAGATTTTGTTGATTAAATTAACAGTAAAATAAATTTTCATGATGACTATTGACAGTATAATGCTATTTAGTTCATTTATGTTAAGTTGTCAAAGACTTTTTACAATATGTACTCATCAGCAATATGAAATATTCACAGAAATCTTGTCATGAATGTTGTGCTTTAAATATATATTGTAAATTAGCTCAGAAGGTGCAATAATAAAAATGGAATACCTGGTAATTAGTGTTTCTTTTATTTTCATTTTTTATTTCCCCTGTATTACAATATGAATTTTTTTTTTAATATTTTAAATTTGTTAAGTAAATTGCTTTTTTATATACTGCGCATCATACATTTATTCATTACAAAATTAATATAAGTTGTTAGTAAGATAACAATATTGAGTCAATAAGAAATGATCTGAAACAGTTTTCTAGGTTAAATTCCTCCAACTCCATTAATGAGGGGACATAGCTAAGCTAATTACATGTAGTTATCTCCCTTGTGGGTAGGTCTGTTAAGTCTTAAAAATAAGACACAGACAAAGATAAGAAGCACCCCCTCTTCGAGGTCTAGTATCATGGAAAAAAGCAAATTCACAAAGACAAGACGCATAACCTATGCACTTATCAAGCCGGCCGCCACCGAAGCAATTCCTGCGTCGCCGAATTGCTAGATCTGACTCAAAGGAACAATTCCAATTGTTCCATAAATCATCATTAGCGTTGAGTGCTTATTATTGTCTAAATGGATTAAATAATACATCACGACTGTTTGCCTAATAAGACCGTGTGTATTGTGTTAAGTTATGACACTTGTGCGTAGGTAACTGAATTTTACTGTGGAAAGTTTATGAAATTTTTAGTTTTAAATACCGGTATTAAGGTTTTTAACTTCAAGTATTAAGAACATTTTAGACTGCAATTGGAAAAAGAAGGCAAAGAGTAAAAATGCATTTTCATTTTGATAAAAATAAGCAAATAATAAAGAAAGTGATTATTTTTTAGGTAGAGCATATAGAGGATCTGACCTGGTTATTCATGGAATAATGAAAATATAGAGTTACATACGGTAGGGGAATTTTAAATCAAATTATGTCAATTAAACAAACATTTGCGATCTGATAACTAACTTGTGGGTTATTAAAAGCCCTTATGGGTGTTACTTAATGAAAAAAATAACATGTGATAATTGAAAATACATCCCAACAAGGGAATTACCAAAACATGTCTGTCAATCAACATTTAGCCTAATGAGCATAGATGGACAGATTTAATCAGTTCACAAGCTGTCCATAGTCAATATTCATCCATTGTTGTTTTATTACAATTTTTGCCAAGTAAGAATTCGCCATAATAAATATTCAACTGTTTTTCTTGCAAAGGAAGAAGCTGTCCATTGTAAATATTTAACTGTTTTTTTTTTTACATTTCTTGCCAAGTCAGACTCTGTCCTTAGTAAATATTCAACTGTTTTTCTTTTACAATTCTTGCCAAAGAACCGTCTCATGTAACAGAATACAAGTTATAAATAAAATATATTAAAATTACACTATATTTGAACATAAAGATCAAGTTGGATCAAAGTTCTGCAGGTACACTATTCTATGTTGTTCAAATTTCTCTCTGCAAAGAGGGCATTCAGGCTGAAATAAATACATATTTTTTGTTTATAGCATTTTTATCACACAAACACAATTAAAGTTCCTCTATTATTGGTAGATAATGTATTTGTATTTCGGGTTTTACGGCACACCGACACTTGATAGGTCATATGGCACCGAATACCGAAATTTAACGACAAAAGAATATAATCAGGTTAAAACTATAATATGTAAGTAGAAATAACAATCTATCTGGTTAAAAATGTAAAATTATAAGTGAAAACAGGTTAACATATTGGTAGAAAAAGATTGAGAAACAATATGGTGGATTTCAAAGTCAGACATTTTATCAGAAGACCTTTGTATAAGCTTTAAAAAATAATAAGAAATGGCCCAAGAGTTTGGTTCCAATTAAAACCCAATCAACAAAAATGCTGTTGAGATTAAGTTTACTAAAGGTTTACTTGAGAAATGAGTGAGTACATGTTCCTGATTTAATGGGGGTACAATGGAAACTGTTTCCCTTGTTAGATAATATCCGAGGTTGTCCAAACAGTAGGTAGGTCCATTTAATTGGAATTCTTGGACTTTACTGCCTTTTCTTTGGCATATGCTGCAGTTAAAAACAGTGAAATTTCTGACTTTTGCATAAACGAAACTTTTAAATCAATTGAAATGTAACCAGGGTGTGTTTGTGTTATTGTGTTGTATCTGTCCGCACATATAATGTTGTCCGTGTACATAGTTCTACCCTGTGGCGTCTTGTATATAAGTACCGTTAAAGTGTCATGTCCATTGAGTGAGTTGATTTTAAACCGGTTTTACTAGTGTGTGAGCAGTTTTAACTAACAATAATTTTCCCGCTTTTCTTTATCCCTTTCCTCTGCCAATTCATTCCCTGACAGAACTTCGAACTAGAAGGAGCACATATCTTTTACAGATTCACATTAAATCTTTTACAAGATTTAGTTATAAGTTGGCTGGTATGTAAATATACATTTATTTATTATAGTGATCTATTGTAATTTGTATTGAATAATTCTCATAACTTTTGCTATATCATGAATTGTTGTATTGTAATGAATTGTCGAGTCTTTATATTTATATATGCTAGAAGTTATTGATTATATTTGTTAATTTCAGGTTACAAACCATACCCTTAAATAAAGAACTCTTTTAAAACCTATTAAGATTTGGTTTATTCAACCTTTCTACAAAGAGAGGTTACATAAATACTTACAGAGATATGTTAATGTTATTTAAACAAGAAAATGGAGGTGTCTGTTGATGATGGTTTACCTGGGTATCATAAAAACAGCATAAATGTCAACATACACTCCAAAGAGTATAAGAATAAAAACTGAGAAATCCAAATGGAAGGACCTTGCAGTAAGGTATTATTCAAGGGAGACTATCCACTTATGTCTCGCATTGTCGAAATGCTATCTCAAACTGGTTTACCTGCCAATATTATTATGAAACTAACAACTTTGTGTGTTTTTTCGTATTTGCTTTTTGATAACATCACTTCAGAACAAACATAAACATTCTGTTTCTGAAACAAATAAAAAAATAAATGTATTGATACTTACTTTAGTCTGACACCAGTCATGAATACATGACCAACAGAACAGATGTCCACATGGAGTCACTGAGCTATTCTTTCTCTCCTCCAAACATAGAGAGCATTTCCTGTCTGCTGGAATATGGTCACCCCCAGAAACACTTTCACTGAAATATAAAAAAAAATTGGACTTTTTTCAACTGACTACCTAGAACTTTATGTAACTGAAATTAATCACCAACATCATCATCAGCAGCAGCAGCAATATCATTATCACAGCCACCAACACCATCATTCTATAGTGGGTGTTCATGAACTATTTTCATCTGAACTCATACTGTGTTGTGTTTTCAAAGGTCTGACACCATTTTTTTGCTTTTATAATAACTTAAAGTGACTCTTATTGATATTGATGTTATCTTCTAAAGAGTTATCAAATCCTTCTTATACAATGAGAACATTTATTATAAGTTATTGAAATAGATATATTTGCAAAACACATCGGCTTTGAACATATAAACGCACCTTGATAAAGAGCATTAAAGTCGAATCCGTAAAACCCCAGTTTATAAAAAGCACTCTCCAAGTGAGAGTGACATTTCTTTGGCAGACAGTTCAATGGATGTTAAAAACAAAGCCAAATTTTGGTTTCATTGCAAATGTATTTGTGTTCAGTGATTGCTTTTGGGTTAAAGAGATGTTACAAAGATGTTTAGAAACAAGATCTAAGTCACTGTTCAGCTGGATAATCATAAACCCGTAGTCATGCAGATTCTGCTAATGATTGCGAATGGTTTGTAAAGGCGTAAAATGGAATATGATTGCGAATGGTTTGTAAAGTCGTAAAATGGAATATAATTGTGAATGGTTTGTAAAGGCGTAAAATGGAATATGATTGTGAATGGTTTATAAAGGCGTAAAATAGAATATGATTGTGAATGGTTTGTAAAGGAGTAAAATGGAATATGATTGTGAATGGTTTGTAAAGGCGTAAAATGGAATATGATTGTGAATGGTTTGTAAAGGCGTAAAATGGAATATGATTGTGAATGTTTTGTAAAGGCATAAAATGGCGTATACATGCAGAAAAGAGATATTCAATAAGGTGGGGTTCTTTTTTCAATAAAAAATGGTATATTGGAAATATATGTGCTTAATTGTGCTTAATGGATTAATTAATGGTTTCTATTTCAAACATATTAGTGTGTCATAGTTCTCATCAATCAGCACCTAAAACTGTAAGCACTGGTTCTAATTTATTAACAAATTGCAGAAAACTTCAATTTCAGAGCAGTGATAATTCTTGATCATAATTATGTAATTGTTTAGTTGTCTTCACTAAGCACTGGTTCTAATTTGTTAACAAATTGCAGAAAACTTCATTTTCGGAACAGTAATTCTTGATCATAATTATGTAGTTGTTTAGTGGTCTTAACATTTTTTTCTGTTCTATTTAACATGTGTGGGTTATAATAAATTATGTGGTTTTTTGTTTGAAATGGAAACATGGATTTAAATGCGATTTTGAGATACATGCAGGAAATGGTTAAAAGTGTCTGATAGAGATTAAGCTGTAATGGTGACAATCTTATACAAAAAAAGTATGTATAACTGGCATAAGGAGACTGAAAATCTTCTACGTTAACTTGTCAGCCAGCTGGCATTTGGATCCTAGTACACTAATTTTATACTTTAAAACTCACCTATCAGTTTCTCCTGAACGATCTTGACCCTTGTGTCGTGTCTGCAGCCACTGGTATCCAGCAAGCAGAGCTGAGCCCAGAAGCTGAGCTCCAGTAACTAGACCCAAGATCTTGAAGCTCTGCTGGATGGAGTTATCTCCCTTAGCAGATGGTCCAAAGTTGTACTGGATCTGTGGGTAGAAAAATTCATCACAACAGTATAAGCTGGATGTTCTTAATTTTAGTTATAAAGATTTTTTCATATTAACATTCTGACCAAATTTGATGAAGACTGGATAAAAACTGCAGCTTCTAGTCTGTTCACAAGCAAATCGTTGATGCCGTATGACAGACGACGGACACCGGATGACAGAGTATCAGAAAAGCTCACCTTGACCACATTGTGCTCAGGTGAGCTAAAAATTGACTGTAAATATGACCGTGATCAAAGGGTTGCACTTGTAAATGATATGTGCACCGCACTTCCAAGTATGTGTGTGTAAGATGCTCATAAAGATCTTCTGTGTGACTGTAAAGAATTACACCTGAATATGTGTTTATGTATCTGTCATTATACAGTCATGTATTAAGCAAGTTATGAAGTATGAATATATCTTTTCTCCTCATACCATACACAAGAATGTAAGTATAAAGGGATAACATGGTAGGTAAATGAAATTGACAGCTAATTGCAAGGTCACAGGCAAACACCATTTAATGCACATAAGGTACACACTTAATTTACATCAATTATTGATAAAAAAAACAACAACAAAATAAAAACAAACTCACATAGTTAACACCAGTCAACCTTTTTGCTACGTGATAGAAGGTATGGGCAATGTAGAAGACTGCCATGTGTATACGATGAAAGTATGTCACACATGTTCGTGCCACAGGGATACATCGAAGCAAGAAGTCACGGGTGCTCTGTGGTATTTCCTGCCAGTCAGGTGACTTCAGCTTTTTCTCAAGCCAATCAAGCAATCGCCGAAGAAAATAGGGTGTGGTGACATGTAGGAGTACCATCAGTGCTCGCCGCTGGGATATAATAAATAAAATAAATAAATAAAGATTAAATAAAGAAATGAAGTCAATAATTTTGGCAGTTTTGTGTATCAGAGCTATTTCCAATGAGAGACATTAATGAATAGTCTGGCCTGAATAATCCTCAATGCAAAGAAAAATTCTTACTAGGTATGGTATTCCTATTTTTACAAGAGAAGGTAAAAACAATTATTTTTTTTTAATAACTGAAGTTATTTAACTTTTTTTTTTTACCTTACAATATTGTATCAATGTTTTCTTGAATTTATAATTAAAGTATTAATTACTTATAAAAAAAGATTTTACTGCATATTTGTTGATAAAAAGTTTTGCCTCAAAATTGTATTTCACACAAAATAGATAAGTCATCAATAGGGAATACAATATCGATCAATAGAAATATTTAAACCTTTTATGCAGAGCCCTAGTACTCTCCCTGCAAACTCCTTTATTTTTTCTTCAAACTCTTCATACCTGGCACGCATTAGAATTGTCTCAATTAGACAACATCTCTGATTACAATCAAATTTGGATTTGTATGAAAATGAGGGGATGAATGGTAACACAAATCAGGTTTTTATTTGGGGCTCTGTTTGAAGAATTATTGTATAGGCATGTGTCTTATAGCAGCAGCTACATCACTTGGAAAAAGATGCTGAAAATTTATTACAAATGTTTACATCAAGAGGCATTCATTATTCAAACTGTAATTAATAATGTTTAATAATTTATTAAAATGGTATCACCTTTTCATTTTTAACTATCAATCATAAATTATAAATAAATTTTTTTTTTTCTAAGCCACTTACAACTGCAGAAGGTACATGGCGCTTGGTTCCGTCCACTTGTATTATGTTCACATATTCCTCACCTATCGTCTGAAAGCCTGGAAAATAAATCGCTATTGGTCTGTTTGTGTTTTTTTACGTATAAAAGACACCAAGACATCTTTAGAATTGTTAGCTAGTATATGAGAAATGAATACATGCAAAGAAGGTCTATCAAAAAACATAATGTTAATTTAATCTAATCTAATGATGATGATCATCATTATCATCATCAAAATCATCACCATCACCACCATCATCAACATCATTATAATATGATATGATAATATAAGTAAATGTAACAATTAATGACTTGTAGAAACAATTGAGGCCTTGCATGAAGCCTTATACATTCCACAAGTCACCAAGAAAAACAACAACAAACGATCACAATCTAATCTGTTACCTGCACATGTTGTAAGAACGAAGTAGCCAAGGTCAGCAAATAACTCTACCTCCCTTCTCCATTTTATCCAGGCTCGAGCTCCTAAACAACATAAAACAATTGACTCTAATTTTTTTTACATGCATATGTGGATTGGGGAGGGGAGCGTAAACCTTATTTTAAAGAAAAAAGTAATTAAAACTATCATTTTAAAGAAATATTAGCTTGGGGAAGCAAATAAAAGAAAAGCAAAGATTTGCAACTTGGTCCAACAAGACAAAATCATGATACAAAAAACAACAACACAATAAGATAATGTACTGTAGAAGGATGCAGCTGCAACTGCAATCAGTTTTGCAAAAATCAAAGACTTTGCTGAATCTTTAGTTTGAGCAAAGTGGCCTGAATTTGTTCTCAGATACTATATAAGTGATTTCCCCTACTGACTCTCATTTGTCTTTGTTATTCAGATATTATTTATCATCTTATTGTGGTTTCCTTTCTCTGCATATATGGGACTTAGTGAACAGTGCTAGTTAGATTCCTTACATGCACAGTTCAAGCAAGAGGAAAATGTCATTAACTCTAAGTCTGTTAAGCATATATAGTGCTGCCTTCACTGAATGAACACCTGGCATAATACCACACCCTGTCATATTATCCTGACACCAGGCCAACCAGTCGTGGAACTACCCTTGTATTTGCTTGAGCGTTAGCAAAGGAGCTGTACCACTACCAATTTTTAATGACTTTGGCGGAATAAAACCTGGAACCATATCTGGAGCTGACCTTTGCTTAAGGTTTGTTTTTGGATTGTGCTGCCAAGTCCGGTCTGGTACATTTAGTTTTCTTTTTGTTTTGAAAAAAGGAAATCAAAGCAACATGATACGGTTGAACCCTTTACCCTTAAGGTAATCAGGGCTCTAGATAAAGGGAATATTCTGCATTCTAACTTGTTTATTTCTATTCCAAACCTCATTTATTTACCTACAACATAGGGATCAAATAAGTATTATGAGATCTATTGGTCTTTAAAGTTGGAATTACGCTTCTTATCTGGAGCACTGGCGTACATGTGAACTCTCACGCTTTTGGAGGAAGACTTAATTCCCCACTTTGGAAGTGAAAATCTTCCACTTGAGCCTCAGAAAAGTTCACAAGTATGCACTGGGTAATTACACTAAAAATTTAAGTGCCCTAGCAACAGATGTCACCAAATCAAATATGGTGCATTGGATCAACACTTCTTTAGCCGGATTAGTCCTTGCTTAGCAAACTAAGGGTCAATGTACCAATAAATTGATGAACCACATCAGCTGTGAGCCCTCGGAGGTAGGCGAGATAGTAGGAATCCTTCTGATGGGATCGTATAATTTCTGCAGGACCTGCAGGCTTGAAACGAGACATCCTCAACCTGCTGTAAAATGTATGGGAATAGTTATTAGCTCATGACCATACAATACTTATTGTCAATAAATAATTATTAAACTGGACAATCAATAGAGTTTAATTGAAATATGTCCAAGTTTAATTGAAACAAGCCAAAGTAACCAAATTATCCGAATCTTGTGTTACATCCGGATTTTTATGTACCCAAAGTCTTGTCCGTTTATATCGCGTTTAATCCCGTTAAATAATTGCTAATTGCATTTCATTGGCAAAATAAATTACACATAAAGATCGGCTTATTTAATTTCTATATATCTACTTACACGAACGCATTTCAAAACCGAAAGTAATAAAATAACTTAATAAGTCCGACCGCTGCTGCAGGTGAACTTCGATCTACTTTTTGACCTTTTGAGTTAAATTTGCGGATAAGGTGTCTACACCTCCGGTGTCAAAAGTCGATTGAGTTTTTTTGTCTTTTAAACTTCTGTAATTTAAAAAAAAAAAAAAAAAAATGAGCATATTTACATGTCCTTGTAATAATGATTCCTGAACATTTTCTTCATATACCAGAGACAACTGATCCTGAAGCTTTTTAAATCAAAAGGATTGCCTTTGGTAACACTTACATGGACGAGACATTGTGGGAGAGTATCTCTGTGTGTGAGTATAAACACCATAGCTAAGCACGCTTCTACAAAAACGACACTTTGAAGGATATTTAAGTGATTTCACAATACAAACCTGTCTAAAACTACAATTCAAAATGATGTTCCTTAACGATTAAATTTCCTAGATACATCGCTGTCAAATGAAAATACTCATACAATTTTAAACAACTCTTTACACTTTGTTTTTAGCGTTTTTGATCTTTCGATTTTTCCATTCAACTGTAGCTTATTAACTGGATCACGTACGAATAAGTGCAGCACGATATCGTACATGTTACATAAGGCAAGGTGCAAGGGCTTAACGGATATTATTTAAAAATGATTTTAATACAATGCACAGTTGTTTATTCTTTTATCATTCATGATATTATTTACACGTTAAAATGCTAAGCTTATTGAAGTTAGTGTGCTATTTAATATCATCATCAGAAACAACTGCAATTTGTTTAATATTCTAGTAAGAACACCAAACATGAACAATAACAACACTTTCTACATACTCTACCGACCTGTCATAAACATTTACCAACACCTCCAAAAATACCATACAGTAAAATCAATTTACCGACTGGACCTGCTAGCGCAATCGGTAAAGCATCGGCGCCAGGTACGGGAGGCCATGGGTTCAATCCCTGGTGGCCTCATACCAAAGTCGTTAAAAGTGGTAGTGGTATAGCTCCATTGCTCAAGGAAATATAAGGGTAGTTCCACGACTGGTTGGCCCGGTGTCAGGATAACGTGACTGAGCGTGGTATCATGCCAGGTGTTCACAGCATGCTTTACACATTGAAGGCAGCACTATATCTGCTTCAAGTGTGCACCGTCTCCAGATAACTGAAATACTGTTGGTGAGACGATAAACCCAATAAACAAACAAACACTTTACCGAACTTGTCATTGACGGAATCCTCCGGCAAACAAAGCCCTGGCACCAGTCTGAAACATCGTGCTGCCTTGCAATTTCCTCAAATTCAATGGTATTTTTATTTTTAGGTTTAATGCAATGCTCCCATAATTCATCAAAGAAATAGAATCGACTTTCTCTATGTTCCGAAAACAAATTATTCTATTGTTCTAAAGAATTTTAGCACATGTTTTACTTAAGTAGGGAAAATTTAATTTTAAAAGTTTTAAGACCTTGTTGCTCAAAAATGTATTTTTTGTTGGTTTGTTTATAACTGTACATGGATTGTAAAGAAAAATATATTTGGAAATAAAATATCTTTAAACTTAAAGGCAATTTTTCACGCAATGAAAATCGTCATATGAGATAAAGCGCATTCTCAAATGCGTACAGTTTTTGAGAAGTTAAAGGCGACCAGAAGTACGTGATGTACAACGCGCGCATGCTTATAACACCATTCTTATCAGATGACCGAATATAAATTAAATAATATTGATTTGTAAATGTAGTGACCACATACTAAAATATCAATGCGAGTGAAGGCGAAAGTGACATAAGGTGTGTAAGAATACGTCTCGGTAAAGGACAAGAGGAATGGGTATAAGAATCGGTTATAGTGTGAGACCAGTGGGATTAAGCATGTGATAGGGTTGAATGGGTGTAAGGATCGGTGATTGTGTGCGACCAGTGGGACTAAGTATGTGATAGGGTTGAATGAGTGTACGGATCGGTGTTTGTGTGAGACCAATAGGATTAAGCACGTGATTGGATTGAATGAGTGTAAGGATCGGTGATTGTGTGAGACCAATAGGATTAAGCACGTGATTGGATTGAATGAGTGTAAGGATCGGTGATTGTGTGAGACCAATAGGATTAAGCACGTGATAGGGTTGAATGAGTGTAAGGATCGGTGATTGTGTGAGACCAATAGGATTAAGCACGTGATAGAGTTGAATGGGTGTAAGGGGGGTGTTTGTGTGAGACCAATGGGACTAAGTATGTGATAGAGTTGAATGGTTGTAAGAGGGGTGTTTGTGTGAGACCAATGGGACTAAGTATGTGATAGAGTTGAATGAGTGTACCGGGGGGGGGGGGGGGGGGGGGGGAGGGGGGGTATGTGTGAGACCAATAGGATTAAGCACGTGATAGAGTTGAATGGGTGTAAGGGGGGTGTTTGTGTGAGACCAATGGGACTAAGTATGTGATAAAGTTGAATGGGTGTAAGGGGGGTGTTTGTGTGAGACCAATGGGACTAAGTATGTGATAGAGTTGAATGGTTGTAAGGGGGGGGGGGGGGGTTGTGTGAGACCAATGGGACTAAGTATGTGATAGAGTTGAATGGGTGTAAGGGGGTGTTTGTGTAAGACCAATGGGACTAAGTATGTGATAGAGTTGAACGGGTGTAAGGGGGTGTTTGTGTAAGACCAATGGGACTAAGTATGTGATAGAGTTGAATGGGTGTAAGGTGGGTGTTTGTGTGGGACCAGTAGGACTAAGTATGTGATAGAGTTGAATGGGTGTAAGGTGGGTGTTGGTGTGAGACCAGTGGGATTAAGTATGTGAAAGAGTTGAATGGGTGTAAGGATCGGTGATTGTGTGAGACCAATAGGGTTAAGCACGTGATTGGATTAATTGAGTGTAAGGATCGGTGATTGTGTGAGACCAATAGGATTAAGCACGTGATAGGGTTGAATGAGTGTAAGGATCGGTGATTGTGTGAGACCAATAGGATTAAGCACGTGATAGAGTTGAATGGGTGTAAGGGGGTGTTTGTGTGAGACCAATGGGACTAAGTATGTGATAGAGTTGAATGGGTGTAAGGTGGGTGTTTGTGTGCGACCAGTAGGACTAAGTATGTGATAGAGTTGAATGGGTGTAAGGATTGGTGAGTGTGTGCGAGCAGTGGGACTAAGTATGTGTTAGGATTGAATGGGTGTAAGGAGGGTGTTTGTGTGAGACCAGTAGGACTAATTACGTGATATGACTAAATGGGTGTACGGAGGTGGTATGTGTGAGACCAGTGGGACTAAGTATGTGATAGGATGAAATGGGTGTACGGAGATGGTATGTGTAAGACCAGTAGGACTAAGTATGTGATATGATGGAATGGGTGTACGGAGGTGGTTTGTACCAGTAGAACTAAGTATGTGATATGATGGAATAGGTGTAAGGATGTGGTATGTGTGAGACCAGTAGGACTAAGTATGTGATATGATGGAATGGGTGTACGGATGTGGTATGTGTAAGACCAGTAGGTCTAAGTATGTGATAGGATGGAATTGGTGTAAGAATGTGGTATGTGTAAGACCAGTAGGACTAAGTATGTGATATGATGGAATATGTGTACGGATGTGGTATGTGTAAGACCAGCAGGACTAAGTATGTGATATGGTGAAATGGGTGTACGGTATGTGATATGATGGAATGGGTGTACGGAGGTGGTATGTGTAAGACCAGTAGGACTAAGTATGTGATATGATTGAATGGGTGTACGGAGGTGGTTTGTACCAGTAGAACTAAGTATGTGATATGATGGAATAGGTGTACGGAGGTGGTATGTGTGGGGCCAGTAGGACTAAGTATGTGATATGATTGAATGGGTGTACGGTATGTGATATGATTGAATGGGTGTACGGAGGTGGTATGGGTGGGGCCAGTAGGATTAAGTATGTGATATGAGGGAATGGGTGTACGGAGGTGGTATGTGTGAGACCAGTAGGATTAAGTATGTGATATGATTGAATGGGTGTACGGATGTGGTATGTGTAAGACCAGTAGGACTAAGTATGTGATATGATTGAATGGGCGTACGGTATGTGGTATGTGTGGGACCAGTAGGACTAAGTATGTGATATGATGGAATGGGTGTACGGAGGTGGTATGTGTCGGACCAGTAGGACTAAGTATATGATATGATGGAATGGGTGTACGGAGGTGGTATGTGTAAGACCAGTAGGATTAAGTATGTGGTATGATGGAATGGGTGTACGGAGGTGGTATGTGTGAGACTAGTAGGACTAAGTTTGTGATATGATTGAATGGGTGTACGGCGGTGGTATGTGTAAGACCAGTAGGACTAAGTATGTGGTATGATGGAATGGGTGTACGGAGGTGGTATGTGTCGGACCAGTAGGACTAAGTATATGATATGATGGAATGGGTGTACGGAGGTGGTATGTGTAAGACCAGTAGGACTAAGTATGTGATATGATGGAATGGGTGTACGGATGTGGTATGTGTAAGACCAGTAGGACTAAGTATGCGATATCATGGAATGGGTGTACGGATGTGGTATGTGTAAGACCAGTAGAACTAAGTATGTGATATGATTGAATGGGTGTACGGATGTGGTATGTGTAAGACCAGTAGGACTAAGTATGTGATATGATTGAATGGGTGTACGGATGTGGTATGTGTAAGACCAGTAGGACTAAGTATGTGATATGATTGAATGGGTGTACGGATGTGGTATGTGTAAGACCAGTAGGACTAAGTATGTGATATGATGGAATAGGTGTAAGGATGTGGTATGTGTAAGACCAGTAGGACTAAGTATGCGATATGATGGAATGGGTGTACGGATGTGGTATGTGTAAGACCAGTAGGACTAAGTATGTGATATGATTGAATGGGTGTACGGATGTGGTATGTGTAAGACCAGTAGGACTAAGTATGTGATATGATGGAATAGGTGTAAGGATGTGGTATGTGTAAGACCAGTAGGACTAAGTATGCGATATGATGGAATGGGTGTACGGATGTGGTATGTGTAAGACCAGTAGGACTAAGTATGTGATATGATTGAATGGGTGTACGGATGTGGTATGTGTAAGACCAGTAGGACTAAGTATGTGATATGATTGAATGGGTGTACGGATGTGGTATGTGTAAGACCAGTAGGACTAAGTATGTGATATGATTGAATGGGTGTACGGATGTGGTATGTGTAAGACCAGTAGGACTAATATGTGATATGATTGAATGGGTGTACGGAGGTGGTATGTGTAAGACCAGTAGGACTAAGTATGTGATATGATGGAATGGGTGTACGGATGTGGTATGTGTAAGACCAGTAGGACTAAGTATGTGATATGATTGAATGGGTGTACGGAGGTGGTATGTGTAAGACCAGTAGGACTAAGTATGCGATATGATTGAATGGGTGTACGGATGTGGTATGTGTAAGACCAGTAGGACTAAGTATGTGGTATGATGGAATGGGTGTACGGATGTGGTATGTGTAAGACCAGTAGGACTAAGTATGTGATATGATGGAATGGGTGTACGGATGTGGTATGTGTAAGACCAGTAGGACTAAGTATGCGATATGATTGAATGGGTGTACGGATGTGGTATGTGTAAGACCAGTAGGACTAAGTATGTGGTATGATGGAATGGGTGTACGGAGGTTGTATGTGTAAGACCAGTAGGACTAAGTATGTGGTATGATGGAATGGGTGTACGGATGTGGTATGTGTAAGACCAGTAGGACTAAGTATGTGATATGATGGAATGGGTGTACGGATGTGGTATGTGTAAGACCAGTAGGACTAAGTATGCGATATGATTGAATGGGTGTACGGATGTGGTATGTGTAAGACCAGTAGGACTAAGTATGTGGTATGATGGAATGGGTGTACGGAGGTTGTATGTGTAAGACCAGTAGGACTAAGTATGTGATATGATGGAATGGGTGTACGGAGGTGGTATGTGTAAGAACAGTTGGACTAAGTATGTGATGATGGAATGGGTTTACGTAAGGAGAGTATATGTTTGAGACCAGTGGGATAACTTTTGTGATTTGAATGAAAGAAGCAAGGAATAAGTAAATAAGTGTGACAAAGAGCGCGTTTTCTTCCGGAACAAAAGGGTGCACTTTTGTAACATATTGGTATTAGTGTGACATGGGCTGAGGCAAATAAAAATGCATGTTGTTAAATAATGCATAAATAAAAAAAAAAAAAAAAAAACACAAACAAAAACATCTTTAATTAGAATAATATTAATAATTTCTAGGTTAGGCATATTTAACATAAGTATATTTGCAGTATATATACGACATGTAGGTTTATATTAGTAGGGTCACTGGCCCGCATGGTCCATATGTACACAAAGAAACACATTCATCTATAAAGCGTAGAAACATCGCTACACAGTATGCAAATAAGCAGTCAAGTGACACAATTTTTATGAGTTTCCACCACGGCTGACCTCAAATTTTTGTGGAAGGTCTATCATGTTAAATCGCTTCCTTTTTGAAAGTAAATAGACAGTTTTAATAATTTTTATATCAAATTATTGTAAGGGAGTTAACCTCTGCTGTCTTTAATCGATTACAAATACACAGTTATTTCCCTTGTATTGTCTGTCTGCTTACTTAAAGTAAATATGGCGCGACGTGTTGAAAATTGATACCAAGGTGTAAAAATGATATTGTTTCACTAGCAGTATCATCTCTACAAGAACATTGAAGTTTTAGGCATGACTTTCATATTTGGTGTAGTAAAAGCAACTCACATACCATCCATGTGCCTATAACGACGACCAAAGTGAGAACTCATTTAAATGTCATGTGACTGTACATAGCGGAAACAGAGCATATGTTCTAAAAGCATTAATTAAAATCAATGTGGATCAGATTAGTGCCTTTGTCCGAAGCAGTGTAGCTTATCTCTTTAAGAGTATAAGAATCTTTGGGTTAAAAAAATCTAAATCAATCAATCAACAAATAAAAATAAAAAATACGTTGTTATCAGCGGCAACAATAAATATTTACGTCATATGATAGAACAAATAGGCATTGCTTCCCCGATAGTTCCAAGTACCAAAGTACAATGAAACCTCCGTTATTCAACTTTCCTCTGACTTATTAAACAGGGATTCCGAAATGTAGAACATTATATTCTCTTAAATGCTTAAGATTCTTTAAGGTATCTTAATGACGTATCGAAAGTTAACAAAACATAATTATTTTTTATATACAGAAAATTGAAGAAAATATTACTGACAACAACAACAACAAAGTATTTAAGCCTTTCGCTACCCACAACAGCAACATTTACAATTGCAGTTACCGTGTCTTGTGTAAACAAAAATGACATATCTTTACAAAACAATGCAGTTTTAGTTAATTAATCAAATACCCTTTGTATTTGACACGTCGTCTAAACGAAACTTAGAATTCACTAACCAAATTCCATAATGTGAACAGATTTTATTTTGGGTTTAACCGGCAAACCGATTCTTTTCGGCATCCTTTAATAGAATCCGCTTGAAGAAATTCAAGTTATATCTTCACTGTGCTCGAATGCTACGAATACCTGACACATGTGAATAGGCTTAGCTTTGCCGCTTTAAATTTAACGGAGGAAGCCGAAAACTGTCGGGTTCCGTTTCCCCTTTAAGAAACGCGCTCACATCACCGTTCATCATCAGTTTATCTTTGTCTTGACGTTTTACCATGTTCTTTCTAACTTCCAATCTCTTTGTTGTAGGACGACTGGAGGTCATTCTACTCACGCATTCATTCAATTCGGTCTCGGTTACGAACTCAATAGCGTCCGAATGCGGCAAAAATGACGCCGGTTGGTTGCGCTGTACCCTATCCGCCAGTAACCTTTTCGCGCGCTTTTCCTTTTTGACTTTAATATCCCGTTCTCGTCGTTCTTTAGCTTTGTTGATTCTTTCTAGAAGCTCTGTTATACAGTCGGTAGTTTTATGGTCATCGGGCGAGACGTTATCTGCCTTGTCAGTTCCGATTTTTATCGGTGGCAGAGTTAAAGGTCGGGAATCCTTGGCCTTGAATGGAACCGTGGCGGGAAAATCGCTGTTGACCGACAAGTCATCCGGAATGTCTTCCTCTAGAAATTTATTAACTTTACGACTGACAAACACCTTGCCCTTTGTGTCTGGTTTTCTAGCTCCTTCATCAGCCAGGCCATCATCCGGGATTTCAGCTTGCAGTTGATCGTCATCAAATTTTCCGGCATGGCTTAGGGACCCTGTATAGAATGGCTTTCCTAAAGGAGGCAGCGACAACTTATCTTCTGTCGGCTTCTTTTTAGGCTTATCCGAATATGTATGCAGTTCTACTAGTGGTCGTTCGAAATATTTCTGAACTTTTGCTTTGATAGTTGGCGGGTCAAGAATGGCGCCATTGTTGTAACCGTCTTTAAAAAGATTGTCTATCTTCTGTTGACGGCGGATTTTCGGATGGTGTTGCTCGATATACGGATCCACTTTCCCTGAAATTTCGTCCATCGAAACTCCGTGGTATTGTCCGTAAATTGTTGGTCCTTCGGACCGCCGGACTTCATCTCGTTGTTTTTTCATGCATCTTCTCAACACACGCTGCCGGACCACCGTCTTTCGCGTGCTAACGATGTGTTTATCACAGTTTTGAACAGCTTCGTGTTTTTCCTTGTCAATGTAGCCGGAATATAGCTCTTGTTGCGATTTTGCCACGTCATTCATGACGCAAACAAACTTCCGGCGCTGGTTCTCTTGTTTGTTGATGCACTTTAAACGCGCTGTTGATATCATTGTTTTAATGAATGCTTAATAAGTTTTGTAATATATAAAAAATCAAAGTGAATTGTCTTGAGAAAACGTTGTACTGTTTTTCCAGTTCGTGATTAATGATTGGCCCAGTTGTCAAGATCACCAACAAACGAAAAAGGACCTTTCACACATATGAAGCACCCTTAAGCACATTTTACTTAATTTTTCAACAACGAAATCTTGTTTAACAGATCACATAATCATAAGTCGGCAGCATTTCAAAAGGTTAAGAAGCAAAAGTCGTTAAAATAATTAGGTTTTCACTGTGCCGATGTCACAAATCAAGTCGTCTGTCCATGCAGACGTAATTGTTTGTTATTTTCCAAAAAGTGCGCCGCACAACTTGGGTATCTTTTAAAATTAAGTCCGGACAACATTTCGCTGTACTTTAACTGCCTCTTATAATTGGGCCAATGTCAAGACCTCACATCGTTATCCAAACAAACCAAAGTTCATCATTGAATTAGTTAATTCCCACTTGCTAATTCTATACTCCTCGAAAAAATAAAAATTGGAACGTTCAAAGGCTCGTTTTCCTATTCTTTCATTAACTACGTTCACAGTGTCGGAGTAAAGTCATTAAACAGCACCATCGTGTGTCGATGTCCTTTAAAACATACCCGCTGAACAAATTCACATGCTGCTGCTAAGTGGCCCTTCTGTAAATACGACTTACACCATAAATACAGTTGTTTTTAAGATTAATTACATATATCATAATAAAACAAAACACATCTCCATACCTCTCGTGTTTGCTTGTGCACACAAACAGTCACGGCAATGTAATTAATTTACAAATAGTATGACCTCGGTGTCCGTAAACAATGGACAATTAAACAAAAGGACGGCATTGTTAAATGGTACGATTATATGCGGCATTGGTTAGATATTGATATTAGATACTGATCCACGTTATCGAATGATTGAAGATAATGGTAGATTTGATACCATAGGATGGGTTTGGTTATATTAAATGCCCCCAGATGGTGCCACGAGCAGTCTAGTTAACAAAACATGTACACGCGCGTTATTTGTTTGTTACATCGCACCGACACAATTATGGTCATGTTGGCGACATTATTATTAGTGGACTAAGTCCCCAAACTTTTGTCTGGGATGGGGCGCCCGTGGCGTGGTGGTAGAGTCGCCGATTTGTAACTCTTTGACTGCTTAGCCTCTCTCCGCGTGGGTTCGAGTCCCGTTCCGAGTGAAGGACTTAATCTGGGAAGGTTTTCCAGCCGTTTTGCGGTGCACCGGCGGTTCTACCCAGACATGTCTCTGGGGTCTTCTTCCATCACTACAGCTGGACGCTGCTATAATGATCATAAATGGTTGCTGCAATGTATTTCAATAACAAAAACAAAAGATAAAATAGTGTCTTTACAACATTTAATTTCTAAATTAAGATATAATATTTTAGCGATGTATTTCAAAAACAAACAAAACTTATGTCTGGGTATAACCACCGGAGCACTGCAGGTTGGCTGGAAAACCTTCTCACATGCAAAGTTCTCACGCGCCTTGTAGTTGCTATAACTCATAGAACATTAAAGGCACAATGACAGATACAAAAACTTATGTCTGGGTATAACCACCGGAGCACTGCAGGTTGGCTGGAAAACCTTCTCACATGCAAAGTTCTCACGCGCCTTGTAGTTGCTATAACTCATAGAACATTAAAGGCACAATGACAGATACATCGCTTGACCTTATCCGTTACATTTGTAAATGGTTTGTTGTTTAAAATTTATGCTAGAAACTTAATTCGTCAATACAATTTAACAGCTGTCTATCTGACATCCGAGGGAGACAAAGATAAAAGTGATAAAAAAAATGTTTTGTAGGATTTGAACCCGCGATCTCTTGTATTGTAATCTAGTCTTCTACTTACTGCGCCACTGAGTCAGGCGCGTTTCTGCCATTACGCACTTTACGCACGTGCGTAACCTCCGTTCGAAAAATCGAAAATCTAAAAGTACCAAAAACAATGGGAAAGTCGATGCATAACCCAGGTTAGGAATGATATATTTTATTTCTGTAGTGTATGTGTTATAAAATCGTATTACCACACCAATCAAGGTTTAAAACGCTTAAAATGGTTAAACTTTTTACACTTCAGGATTTAAGTCGTCAATATTTTGCGTTAAGTTCTCGCATGTCCGCATTTTACCTGTTATTCATTAGAAAAAAAACGAATATATTCACAAGTATTACTACAAAAGTAATTTCCCTTGTAACTGTGCGTAACTTCAAAAACGGCCTAGATACGCGCCTGCACTGAGTTGTGGTACATGCTTGTTATATGTCGGTTTTTATACATTGCGACCGGGGCAACGTTTACATAGTTCAGCAAGATCATTAATTTGATAGGCCTTATATTAGTTTATTTGGATTTAAGTCGGACACAATGCAGTGCCCATCACTGTTGAGTCGGCCAGTCTTCTGTGCCATATCCTCCTTGTTTTGAACTGTTATGCTCCAATTTCATTTGTTTCCGAAGATAGAAGGACATTAAAGGATGAGACAGTTTGTCTATATAAAATGCATGTAACCATATCTTGTCACTGTTTATGGTGAATTTAGACTTGATTTCAGCATAAACTCATACTTTAATCCAAGTGATGATTTACTTACCAATATTACCTTTATTTACAGTTAGACAGTACTAACTGCGAAAAACAACAACAAAACAACATTCTAAATGTTCATTCTTTCCAAATCTTTAAAAAGCCAGATAGCGATCTCTTCTAAAATTAGATATCGACGTCAGATCGGACTACACGGATAACTAACTACATAATTAATCTCAAAAGTAAGTTGTCACAGTTTTTCTGAGTCTAAAAATAGCTATCCCTGTAGCGTAAACAGATAGGAAATACCTGTTTGCAAGGACCAGTATGGATTTATGTTTCACTCTTCACACAGATCCGGCCCATCAGTATTTTGAAGGACCTTTCCATGTAACAATGACCTATTTGGTTATTTCAGGAAAAAAATCTTTGGTCCAACCTGTTGGATACCACCTTTAAATTATTATTTTTTTCAATCCAGTTCAGATTAATAATACTACGCGAAAAAAAAACAACGTTTTTTTATTTTAAATTTCCAATTGTGGTCTCCAAAGAAATGATTAAAATTTAATCCTTTATAAGCGGAGGCTTGAACTCCCCCTTTTTTCTCCAGTATCTAAACGTATCCCGCCCCCCGTGCACAAATAAATGTTTTATACATTATCGATAGAAGTGACCTCAACAGTATTTTTATAATTTTTGTCACAAAATGTTTTATTGATTTTAAAGTTAACTCAGAAGTTTGAATTCTTTAAAGGTGGTACCCTACAGTTTGCCTATATCAAATTCATGTAACAATACCTTACCACTGCTTTAAGGGAATTAGGTCATAATTTCCACATAAATTCATACTTTAGTACAAGTAAAGACGATTTTTGAACACAATCTATATTGGTTGAAATTCTAATTTCTTTTAGTGATATACATCTTTGCCCATTGTTAAAATACTTTGAATTTCAGTTTGAGACAATTTTCGAGCATCTGATCGGTTCTTGCATTTGATTGACATACAGTTTTAGCAATAGTATTCATGTGAAAGATCTCAAACAAGACTCAAGCTTAAAGCCTCAAGATAATCAAACCATTTGCAGAAAAAAAAATATTGAGTTGGATTATTGCTAAAGATCAAAACCTTGACTGCTCAGGATTTACTGTCCAACCAGACCGTAAAGCGCGATAGGTAGAGCATCGGCCCCAGATACGGGCGGCCCCGGGTTCACTTCCAGCCGTGACATACCAAAGTCGTTAAAAATAGTTGTGGCATAGCTCCCTTGCTAACGCTCAAGCAAATATAAGAGAAGTTCCACGACTGGTTGACCCGGTGTCAGGATAATGTGACTGGGTGTGGTATCATGCCAGGCGTTCATGGCATGCTATACACAGTAAAGTCAGCAGTATATCTGCTTCAAGTGAACACCGTCTCCAGATAACTGAATTACTGTTGGTTGTACTATAAACCAAATTTACAAACAAACATAATCTCTGTTATCCCTAGTAAACAACAACTGACCAATCAGAGCCTTAGCTTAGCCAGAATCATCAAAGAGCCAGAAACATAAAAGTTCCAAAATGCAAAGTGAACACCCTCAAGTTTAAGGTATACTAAAACAATTTATATATATATATATATATTTAGTTATTATTATATTATATTATTATATGGTCTTAAATATCTTATTAAGACTACATTGTATAAATTTCAACCAAAATAAAACACATTTTTTATTTATAATACATTGATAGATGCTTTGCTTTAAACTAAGCAACAGTAACAGCACAATTTTCCACTTTGAACTGAACAGTAAAAAATAAAGGTCACAAAGTAACAACGATGTGGGTAAGATAAGTTACAACTGAGACATAAAGGGCTTAATGTCTTCTAGCTGATCTGCGGTGTGCCGGTGGTTCTACCCAGACAGGTGTCTGGGGTCTTCCTCCACCAAACAGCTTTGGTTGCTATAATGATCATAAATGGTTGCTGCAATGTATTTCAATAATAAAAACAAAACATAAAAAGTGTCGTTACCACATTTAATTTCTAAATTAAGATAAAACATTGTAGTCCTACATGGACATATTTCATTGGCTATAAACAATACATGTAGCTGTGATATCAATGATGGAACATTAAGATAGTATACCTTCTTGGTTTTCTTGAAATAACATTTTTATATGTTTGAACAAATTGTAGTATGCTGTATAAGTCCACAGACTATGTAACTCTGTATAGATAGTTTCCATGTGACAGACTATGTAACTCTGTAGTATAAATAGTTTCCATGTGATGTCATAGGCACTGATAAGAGCGTTAAAGGCAGCCATCTTGAAAGGCCGAAATCTGAAAATTTGTGCTATATTAATCTCACCACTGTGTTTTTATTTTTCAGTCTATTTTATTGAATTTTATATCATATTTAACAGCTTTTATAAAGCATATTAAATATTAAAACTATGTTTTGACAGTTTAAAAGGTAAAAAAAAATACAACCAAAAAAGCTACACTGTTCATTTTGTTTAACGATGAGCCGATAATTTCATTTATTTCTGTGTATTAATTCTTTGTGCATTTATCAATTTAAAAATATTGTGTTCTAAAATATATATTTCAAGAGCTTTCTAATGGTGAATAGCTTTTAATTTTTGGACCACAAATGAAGAAATTACAAGAAAATAAAATTTACTTTTATACAATTCATCTGAAAATCTTGACCTTGAAGTTGCCATTAAAGATGGCTGCCGAGATAAGGGATCTTCACTGATGTAGAAACTATCTATACAATAATGACTGGATTCTGAACATTCATTTATAGATTAAGTCTAACGGGTTATAATTAAACTGGATTCCCATGGGCAATATGTTGAGCCAGAGAAATTAAAATCATTTATTTTTTACATCTATGTGTAGTTTTGAACTTTGAGCAAGAATGAAAGACATTAATGAATAGTCTTCCCTGAATAATCCCTAAATGCAAGTAGGTCCTTTCATTTGTTTTACTCGTTTTTTATCCTTGTGCTCTTTGGAGTGTATATTGACTTTTCTGCCATTATTGCGATACCAAGGTTAACCATCATCAACAAACACGTTCATTTTCTTTTTTAAATAACAAATCCCTATAAATATTTAAATGGATTTTAATCCTACATTTATGAAAAAGTAAGAGATTTCACTGTATGTTATTGCAATATCTACAAAAGAACAGGCGATAAAGTCCAAGAATTCCAACTAAAAAAGACCTACACAATTTGGAATATCTCTTATATTAACTAACAAGGGAGACAATTTCCATTTCACCAATGTTCCCCACTGGGTTCTTGTATGCCATACACTGATTCAATACAGCAAACATTTATGACTAGAAATTTTAAAAGTCCCATGCTAAAACTACAGTCCTTACTAGCTCGAACGAACTTTAGTTTCCACCTTTGAGCTAGCAAGTGTGACCTTGACATTTGGGCCAGTGAATGTGACGACCTTTCTTTCGTCTAGTAAGTGTGACCTTATCCTTTAGGCTAGTTAGTGTGACCTTGACATCTCTTTGGTCTAGTAAGAATGACCTTGACCTTTGAGCTAGTTAGTGTGACCTTGACCGTCCTTCGGGCTAGTTAGTGTGACCTTGACCTTTCTTTGGGCTAGTGTGACCTTGACTTTCTTTTGGGCTAGTAAGTGTGACTTTGCCCTTACAGGTAGTAATGTGGTTGTTGCAACAAGACTACACATAGCAAACACTTTGAACACATGTTATCTTTTATACACATCGCAGGAACAAGACAGTTTTCAATAATAACCTTTGAACTAAATCCTCGTGCTACTTTTCAACACATCATACACACTAGGATTCATTTCTCCAGTAGCACCACTGTCTGAACTCTTCATGTTCAGAATGTGAGAATATTGTTCACAAACCTTCTCAAAGTGCGAACCCTCCCAAAATACTTTACCACATCTCACACACACATAAAACTCATCAACTTTAGAAAACAGTGACTTATGCACTGTCTCAGTCTGTATAGAAACACCAGTCTCCAATACTGATACTGTGTTCCAGTCTATTCCATGTTTGTAAAATTGTTCTGAAAGCAGTCCAGATTCTGAAGGTTGAGCCAACTGTAATGGCTGTGTTGATTGTTGAGTTTTTGCTGACTCATCATGGCGGCCATTGTTCAGCTCTTCCTTTCGGAGGTATAATTTATGCATCTCACCAGCAGGAAGTCTTATGTAGACATCGCCATTGCATACCTGTTAACAGACATAAAAATATCAAAAACTAAATAAGAAACAAACAAAAAATGCCATAATATTAATAAGTTCTTTTTTAAACATAAGTTACATATTTTGGCCAAGGACAGATTGTACCCCAGTATATTGTTCTAGGACAGATCATACCCTAGTTTTTATTTAAGGCCTAGGCCACATTATATCCCAGAATATTTTGGCCTATGGCAAATTAAACACAAATATATTTTGGCCATGGACAGATTATAAAGCCAATATATTTTGGCCTAATACACATTATACCCTAGTATTTTTTGCCCTATGTCAGATCATACCTCATATATTTTGGCCTAAGACAGATTGTACAACCAGTATAATTTGGCCTTGGCTAGATTATACCCCCTGTACATTTTAGCCTAGGCCAGGCGAAACTCCCTGTACATTTTGGCCTAGGCCAGGCGATACCCTCTGTACATTTTGGCCTAGAACAGATTTTACTTGTTGGTAAAGATTGGTCTACTAGCCAACTATCCTAGACCAATTCTGTATTCACTTTTTGACTCTTTAATGCTGATTTGTAACTAAAAGAAAAATGAAAGTACGCCCACCTACCTGACACCTGCTAAAGATATCTTTCTGCTGCACTTGTATGTTAAAATGCTGTAACACTTCAAGGACCTGTGCCCGAGCCCCACCTGACTGAATGCAGTAACATTGAGATGCACCAACCATGTTGGCAATCTGAAGAAATGATGATAGAAATTCAGTACCTGCACTTACACCTCGACCATACATGTAATGAAGGATCTCTGTGATTGTTTTCTCTCCAACCTAACTAATGACCAAAAACAATGATGTACAGTTGTGTTTTCTTTCTTTGTTTGGATTTGTTTCTACTTATTCTGTTAAGTATACTATGGTGTGGTCATGTAACAAATGTAGAGTGGCTGTCATCGAGATACGTATAAGCCAGTTTACGGATCTGTCTCAAAGTTCCAGGTTGATTTATCAGAAGCAAAATTTGGTGATTAATCAATCAATCAATCATTTAACTATGCAAGTCAAAATATTTAAATAGCACTGTATACTTCTTAATGCATGTTCATTTTGCATAAAGTTCAATTTTGCACAGACATTTATTTATCCAAAGTTCTATTTATTTTCACAATAATAACTGAATGAACAGCCATTATTTAGACAGTCAATAAAATTACTTGAAAAAATGAAACAGCAAACATTTCTTAAAAATGTTATAATGTATATGTGACGAAAAAATGTCTATTGTCAACATCAAGCCTGACAACTTTTATAAATAATTCCTCAACAAATCAAAAAAATATCCTGCCCCTAAGGCCGGACTTAAAATATTTTTGGTTTCCCCTCCCACGACCCAGGTATATAAGGTATGTGTAGGTAGGTAGGTAAAATATTTTTTTTTCAAATTCTTGTAATTATTTCTATTTGCCTTGAGAAATTTACCTTTAACGACAAAACAAGAAAATGTTTCATATTTTAATGATTGAAAAGAAATGCCTCCTTATTTAACACTACCATCATAAAAACAAAGCGCCTCGGCGATCATGATGATCAGTTTCGTACTCAATGCATTTCGAATTTCTGTACCGGAACATTTGAACTACGATCCGTTTTTGAAGTAAAAAAAAATATTAAATTGAATTTGTCGATAATTTTTTTTTGGTCGGGACGTTTTTCTCGGGTCGGTCGTGGGAGGGGAAACAAAAACAATTTTATTTTAGGCCTAATGCCAGCATCGATGAGGTTGAAAAGTGATGGAAAGGAAATTCAACACTGGGATTTGCCCATTTAAATTTTCATTCTTACAGACTTCAACCTAGGCCCGTATTCACCAACCATTCTTAAGCCTAAATCATGACTTAAGCCCAAGTCACAATTTTCATACCAACAAAAATAAGCTTATTTATGAAGTTTCAATGTGTTTTTAAGCTGAAAGTAGCAAAGTTAAAGTGTCGTTTAAAAGCACAGACATGTAACTAAATACATAATGAAGATATTGTGGATTGAAATCCATGACTTGAGCAATTCTTTCTTAAGAATGATCGGTGAATACGGGCCTTAATGTTGAGTTTGACTTAATAGGATAGGAAGCAAAATGATTGACATACCATGTAATAAGGGAGACCACTGGTAAGGACTATTCGGTTTTCTTTGAGTCCAATCTGAAAGAGGAACAAACAGAGCAACATTACTATTGTATGACACTTGCCGTAAGTCCACTATTTCTTTTACAGCTGCTTAGTCAAGATAACTAGATGAGGGTAACATTAAAATATATGAACCAGAACTTTTGGGTCATCTTCATCACAAGCCTCATACCAGATCTAGTAGTGCAATCGGTAGAGTGTTGGGCTCCTGGGCTGCGACATACCAAAGTCGTAAAAAATGGTAGTGGTATAGCTTTCTGGCTATTGCTCAACTAAATATGAGGGCAGTTCCATGACTGGTTGGCTCAGTGTCAGGATAATGTGACTGGGTGTGGTATCATGCCAGGTGTTCACGGCATGCTATAGACAGTGAAGGCAGCACTATATCTGCTTCAAGTGGACACCGTCTCCAGATAACTGAAATACTGTTGGTAGGACTATAAGCCCAATAAACAAACAAACAAACTAGCCTCATACAAATGAAAAAAGATATTTTAAGTGAGAGTGTTAGACTCTACATCTTGGCACAAAACAACCCTGTACAATAGTTGCTTGTGAACCATTCAAGTTCTTTTCTTAATCTATATTTGTATTTGAAATTATGAAATTTGTTTTTAAGAAATAAGAAGTTTTTTTTTCCACTTTTCATTCAAAAACTCACCTGTGCACAAGTTTCATGCCCTGCATCTGAATCTGGTATGATGACATCCACCCCGCAACTTCTCAACTGTTTGCCTAGCCCCTGCAACATGGTATCTACTACAACACGCAGCTCTTTCGGTGTTCTCGGCTGACCAAACACCGAAACTGGTCTTAGTGACTGGGTATTCTAACAGGAAGAAAGAAAGAATTTGGTATCGGTACGATTTATAGTTAACAATAATTAGTCCCTGTTTTCACATCTGTGTCATGTTAAGGAAACAAAAGTAAAATCTAAAACAGTAGCTGTCTGTAGACAGCACACTCACCTTTTCTCAGTTTCTTTTGGTGATGAGTACAATTTATTGTTATAACCCTTTTCATGGTGATATGGTTAACAATAATAAGTCCCTGTTTTTATATCTGTGTCATATTAAGGAAACAATAGGGATTGGGATTTGCCGGTATTTTTGCCGATACTGTGCAGTGACATTTCTATCATTATAGCAGAGGCACTTATAAGGTGCCCAGGGACTGAACCCGGCCGGTCCATTATACTGACACGACGAGTCAGGCATAATGCTGTCCCCTTAGCCCCGAACGTTAGGAGGGAAGCCACTACTACCAAGTTTAAAGTCTTTGGTTTTGACCCGGCCGGGGTTTGAACCCGCGACCTCCCAATCTGCAAGCCGACGCTCTACCAACCAAGCTATTGCGGCTGGTGGAAACAGTAGTAAAAGCAGTAGTTGTCTGTAGACAGCATACTCCACCTTTCTCAGTGCTGGAAACTATAAAGAAAATTCTAAGAAAAAAAAAAAGGTTCATAAATTTGCAGAAGTTATTTTTAGTATTTCCTGTCCTATTGAGATGGTTTCCACTTGTGACAGTGAACAATTATATGTACTCCAAATTTAAAAATGGTATCTTATAATATCTTTTCTAACAAATGTACTTTAATTATAAGGTTAACCCTCACCCACTAAAAGGTCAGGCCAACAGCTTCACTATTTTATACATGTAGCATATGGCTGCCGTCTGATTATCGAGGAATGATGCTCTTTAGAAATCTCATTGCCAAGTCCAACTCTATGACTGATGGAACAACTGACTTAAACAAGAGGGCCATCATGGCCCTTAATTGCTCACCTGATACACAGGCTTTTTAGTAGGCTCAAATCTGGCATCAAGTAATTAAAGAGTTATTTACTTTAAAATCTTTGGTGAAGATTGGACCATTAGTGTGGCCACTGGGTTGATAACATTTTCTAGAACTTTACCAAGTAACCTACTGAAACCACATGACCTACTTCAAAACATATCTAAGATTTCATACTGGCAAACATTCTGGCCAGGTTTTGTGAAGATTGGGCCATCAATGTGGCCACTAAGTGTTTTCACAAGTTTTTTCTAAAATGTGACCTAATATACTCATCCAAGATTTCATGCAGACAAACACTCTGACCAAGTTTGGTGAAGGTTGGGCTATGGATGTGGCCTCTAGTGTGTTCACAAGTTTTTTCTAAGATTTGACCTAGTGACCTTTTTATGAACCCACGTGACCCAGTTATGAACTCATTCAAGATTTCATGCAGGCAAACATTCCGATCAAGATTGGTTGAAGATTTGGCCATAAATGTGGCCTTTAGTGTGTTTTCAAGCTTTTTCTAAAATTTGACCTAGTGACCTACTTTTTGACCCCACGTGACCCAATAACAAAATCATCCAAGATTTCATGAAGACAAACATTCTGACCAAGTTGGTGAGGATTGGATAAAAACTGTGGCCTGTAGTGTGTTCACAAGGTAAAATGTTGACGACGGACACTAGAAGAACAAAAAGGAGAATATCTAAAATCAATGAATAAAAAAAGGTTTTCTTGAACTGTAGTAAAATCACCTTTCAATAATTGAATCCACCAGTACTTAATACTTCTGTAGGGAAAGGGGGCACTGAGGACATCACTAGTATAAGATAAAGCCATAATTTTAACTTAAATTTTTTATACACAGGCTGTTTTCTGTCTACAAAACAATGTACCAGTATAAATCCTGGGTGTAGAAAACTAATATTCAAATGCAACCTTTATTTACAATGCTCAGCTAAAGCTTTTCAGAATTAAAAAACTTTCACATACTATTGGCTGCGTCTTGACTTTATGTTCCCCTCTTGCTCTAGCTCTTTTTTTCTCATTCTTGCTTGGTTTCAACCACTTCATGGAGATTGGAGGCTCCAGGTCAATATCTCGATGACTTTTCTTGGCTTTCTTTACAAGAAAGTCATACAGCTCAACCAACACGTAGGCATCAAGGGCTGAAATAGAAATCTTAACTATATAAGGTTGTAGCATATAGCTTAATAATGCAGGTTTTTTTTAAAATTTACATGTTCTGGAAGATTTTTTAAAAGAAATAAAGATTTTTAAAGGTTGAAAGTTTCATTTTGGAGGCCTGAGGGCCGGTTATAACATTATACTTAAAGACCCACCTGCATAAGTTATCTGTTCCTGTCGAAGGGGACGAAGCTCCCAGTTAGACATCTGTTGTGATTTGTTTAGAGGTCTCCCAAGGCAACGACGAACCAGTTCACTAAGCCCTTTCTCCTCCTTCTGGGAAAATCCAAACTTTGTTGTCGGCTCACTATCATTATTGCTGGCTGCATCAAAAGATGGTGGTGGCTTAGGGCAGGTATCATTGTCATCATCTTCATCAAATGGAATCACTACAGTCTCAGCTAGGACAAGCTATCAAAGTTAAAATTAATTCAATCAGAAAATGACACAAGGCAATAATTTTAGTGATTATAAACATTTTTTTTAGTTCTTCACAGGGATGCAGTTTTTCCAAATACTTGAATCAAAATGCAGTGTGCAACATTTTGCTGCAAAAGTTATTGATATTTAGCGATATATTTTTATTTGATCTAAAATGGCTTAATTATATACCATTTGCTTATAAAACTTCATAAACATTCAAGTTTTCATAGCATATTATATAGGCAAGTACGACTTTTCCTTTCACAAATGTTGCTCATTATTAAGAAGAGAACGTTTCTGAACTATATAATATATAATATATTCTGCATGAATTCTCTCCAAACAAGCCTGTTGTCGATCAAAAGGGAGAGATGATGTCACCTAATTCAATGATATTGACAGATACATACAAGATGAATATTAACTTTATCCAAGAATAAATGTCAGTTCTGGATTAAGTAAAAATCTCACTCCTAATTGATCAACCCATCTACAATTCATTTTTATTGGTTCTTTGCACCATCATAATTATGGTCACATAGCAGATGTACCGATATGTATTGGAAGAAACCAGACAAATGTCTTGGTAGAACAACTGGTGCACTGCTAGAAGACCTCCCCACATAAAAAGGACTTTCTGTGGTGAAGGGCTGAGGAGTTTCAAGTAAGTGACTAACCACTTTGCCATGAGAAGCCCAGTGACATTATTAACACTGAACCACAGTAATACATTTACTTGGGAACCATGGGTTATACAACGTCACAAAATTAGACAAACCAACTCTTACCAATAGATTATATATACCTCTTGACTTACATAATAGCTAGATACCTGTTTAGCTAACGTTTCTAGGTTGACAAATCGTTTCACTTGTGGCATGACATCCTTCATTGCCGGAAATGTTCCCATCATCATCTTTAGATCCGACTCAATCCCATATCCTGCAGAAGTAACATAGTAATAACTTGGTGATAATCTAATAGTGATGATATTTATGGAACAGCATATTAAAAAAAGCATTCATCTTGAAATTTCGAGGTCGATGGTAGGAACATTTTCAAGAAATGTTGCATTTGTTTTTTTTTCTAAATTCTACATCTGACTGCCTCCTTGGTTTTTGGACTAGTTTAGATCATTTTTGTCAACAATGCAATAGTGTCATTTTTTAAACAAAAGTTTCATTTTTAGTTCTTAACTATTGTTGAAATAGCATTGCTGCACTTTTTATCCTCGCAACCTAATGGCGGTAACATCTTTAATGAACAGTATATTCACTCATAAATTTGTGATCAGAGACAAATGAACATAATCCCCTTTGAATACTTTGGCAAGTCGCCATATTGGATTCCAACCATAAACCTTTTGGTCAACCCACTGTGATAATATGGCTGGCTCATATTGTAAAATATCATTTTAGTGGCATTTAATGTCAAATGACAAAACTGGGCATCTAAAATCATTACATTACTGGGCATCTAAAGTCAAATGACATTTTAGTGGCATCTAATGTCAAATGACATAACTGGGCATCTAAAATCATTACATGACTGGGCATCTAATGTCAAATGACATAACTGGGCATCTAAAATCATTACATGACTGTGCATCTAAAGTCAAATAACATTTTAGTGGCATCTAATGTCAACTGACATAACTGGGCATCTAAAATCATTACATGACTGGGCATCTAAAGTCAAATAACATTTTAGTGGCATCTAATGTCAAATGACATAACTGGGCATCTAAAATCATTACACTACTGGGCATCTAAAATCATTACATGACTGGGCATCTAAAGTCAAATAATATTTTAGTGGCATCTAATGTCAAATGACATAACTGGACATCTAAAATCATTACATTACTGGGTATCCAAAGTCAAATAACATTTTAGTGGCATCTAATGTCAAATGACATAACTGGGCATCTAAAATCATTACATGACTGGGCATCTAATGTCAAATGACATAACTGGGCATCTAAAATCATTACATAACTGGGCATCTAAAATCATTACATGACTGGGCATCTAAAGTCAAATAACATTTTAGTGGCATCTAATGTCAAATGACATAACTGGGCATCTAAAATCATTATATTACTGGGCATCTAAAGTCAAATGACATAACTGGGCATCTAAAATCATTACATTACTGGGCATCTAAAGTCAAATAACATTTTAGTGGCATCTAATGTCAAATGACATAACTGGGCATCTAAAATCATGACATTACTGGGCATCTAAAGTCAAATGACATTTTAGTGGCATCTAATGTCAAATGACATAACTGGGCATCTAAAATCATTACATGACTGGGCATCTAATGTCAAATGACATAACTGGGCATCTAAAATCATTACATGACTGGGCATCTAAAGTCAAATAACATTTTAGTGGCATCTAATGTCAACTGACATAACTGGGCATCTAAAATCATTACATAACTGGGCATCTAAAATCATTACATGACTGGGCATCTAAAGTCAAATAACATTTTAGTGGCATCTAATGTCAAATGACATAACTGGGCATCTAAAATCATTACACTACTGGGCATCTAAAATCATTACATGACTGGGCATCTAAAGTCAAATAATATTTTAGTGGCATCTAATGTCAAATGACATAACTGGACATCTAAAATCATTACATTACTGGGTATCCAAAGTCAAATAACATTTTAGTGGCATCTAATGTCAAATGACATAACTGGGCATCTAAAATCATTACATGACTGGGCATCTAATGTCAAATGACATAACTGGGCATCTAAAATCATTACATAACTGGGCATCTAAAATCATTACATGACCGGGCATCTAAAGTCAAATAACATTTTAGTGGCATCTAATGTCAAATGACATAACTGGGCATCTAAAATCATTACATTACTGGGCATCTAAAGTCAAATGACATAACTGGGCATCTAAAATCATTACATTACTGGGCATCTAAAGTCAAATAACATTTTAGTGGCATCTAATGTCAAATGACATAACTGGGCATCTAAAATCATGACATTACTGGGCATCTAAAGTCAAATAACATTTTAGTGGCATCTTATGTCAAATGACATAACTGGGCATCTAAAATCATGACATTACTGGGCATCTAATGTCAAATGACATAACTGGGCATCTAAAATCATGACATTACTGGGCATCTAAAGTCAAATAACATTTTAGTGGCATCTAATGTCAAATGACATAACTGGGCATCTAAAATCATTACATTACTGGGTATCTTAAGTCAAATGACATTTTAGTGGCATCTAATGTCAAATGACATAACTGGGCATCTAAAATCATGACATTACTGGGCATCTAAAGTCAAATAACATTTTAGTGGCATCTAATGTCAAATGACATAACTGGGCATCTAAAATCATTACATTACTGGGTATCTTAAGTCAAATGACATAACTGGGCATCTAAAATCATTACATTAAATGGCATCTTAAGTCAAGTCTGTTAAAAAAACTCTCATTTCTGTTCCATCACACCTACCTAGTTTTAAGACTGCGTCATTACAAAAGAACTTCTCTGCAAATTGTCTCCATGACTGATCAGAGAACACCTGATCTAGGGCCAGTGTGTCCAACAGGTACACATGGTCATGAGTGGCAAGCTGAATAAGGGCAACCCTGGAAAATTTAAAAGACTTCTTTATTCCATTTCCCCCCCATAAAAAGCCAAATATTAAATAATGATTTTTCTTATTGAAATTTTAATATTGGATATTACAATATTGAGGATTTTTCTAATTTTTACGCTTAGCAAGATTTTTTATAAACCATTTCAGATTGTTCCTTCAAATGTTCGTATTATGTTTCCAATAATATTACTATTTAGTTAAATTAGTATTCATTCTTTTAAAAGTGAGTGATAGGAATTTAAAAAGTTATGTTCAGGGAGGCCCCGGGTTCGATCCCGCACTGTGACATACCAAAGTCATTAAAATGGTAATGGTATTGCTCCCTTGCAAACGCTCAAGCAAATATAAGGGTAGTTCCAAGACTGGTTGGCCCGGTGTCAGGATAATGTGACTGGGTGTGGTATCATGCCAGGTGTTCACAGCATGCTATACACAGTAAAGTTAGCACTATATCTGCTTCAAGTGAACACCATGTCTAGATAACTGAAATACTGTTAGTGGGACGATAAACCCAATAAATAACAAACATATTTTTTGGACAAAATAGTCGACCGATTTTGAAAACTAGTTTTTCTCAAATAAATGACATGAATGTAAACCGACGACAGATGTACACTGTATATGCAAAATATTTAATCCGGATAATTAATTTAAGAATGACTTATAGCACTTTTTTGACATATAATTTAATATCATATAAAGAAGGATTTTCCCAGCTGTCAATTGTATTTTTAAAACTTGATTAATGAAATAAGATGCACTGTGTCTAATCAAAACAAGTTTTTTTTCTTGAACTGGATTCCTTATTCTTTTTAGATAATAAATTTCAGCGCTTAACTTTAGAACTCACTTGCTAATATTTCCCATAAATCCTGGCCGCCACTCCGAGTCAATTCCCACCGTATTACCAGGGCGCGTAACATCTGTGAGACACTTGTGATATTTCTCTAGGGTATCTACCATCACCACTCCCTCGGGTGGTAGCGCTAGCTGGTGGTAGGCTGCGTTGATTTCTTCCTCCGTGAAACATGCACTATCCCAGTCTTCCTCATCGTCAGCATAGTTGCTGCTGCTGGGGTTTGATGATTGCATGCTGTGATGTTCAACATAGAAAAACTCAATTTTGATCGGGATCTTTTTGTGTTTCTTTGATGAAGAATTCAAGTTCTTCTTTTAGATACTCACTTGCTAACTTACTATCCTTACAAAGTTACAATGAATACAATTCTGGTTTAAGAACCACAGACATCCAATCATGTGCATCTAAAATAGTCCCCATCTATGCTGATAACAGACGACAAGGCATCAAACTACTAAAGGTCCAGACAACTGGACCCCCGAATACTTAAATAAAAACTTATTTAGGAAAGTTCAAAGATGGCAATTCAGAATATATAAATATATATATATATATATATATATATATATATATATATATATATATATATATATATATCAGGGCTGGAAAAATACGCTAGCCCGACGTCCCGGACTAGTCAACATGTAGTTTCGGGCTACTGACCATTGGTCATTAAATTAGTCCTGGGCTAGTCATTAAATAGACGGCCGGACAAGTGACAATACACAGCGGTACCTAATTAGCGATGCAACCAATCAAGCTATCGCCTTGGGCGTTTTATCAACACCACGTAATGGCTTCGCATAGACAATTCAAACGCATCCCAAAACAGCCAATCACGACGCGTGATACATCAACGCTTAACATGATCGGCCAATCAATGTGTAGGTGACAAATAACGGCATTAATACTGCATATTGAAGTACATGTGATAAGTGATAATTGATTCGCGAACTTTTTAAAATTGGCACGCGAAAAGTAAAAGGATTAGAGCCAGGTAAGTCTCAGTTTGATGATCTTTACTTTCATTGTCATATCTGAATACAATAGCCCAATTAAACAATACTCGATGCCAATTAAGGTGGGTATAAGGTATATCTTGGTACGAGATTGAAGATGATTTTAATTTTAATCCATCGTCAAGTCTGTGCAAAACGCAGTAGTAAAATATGCAGCCATGTCACTCTTGAAATATTTTACATTTGGAAACACGAACTCTTACACTTTGAATGAAAATCAACAATCAAAGTCACAAACTGGCGGAAGTAAACGGCGACTTGAAGAATGCCCTAACACTCCAACGAAAATTAAGTCAGCAAAACTTGACAGCAAAACAATGTCAAAGAATCAGAAATACGAGGACAAGCGAGAGAGAAAATTTTTGGATAAGTGGCTTGCAGATTTTCCATGGTGTAATGTCAGAATACTGTAAATATGTTATGGAGACAAAGTAGTTGTATAAGTGAGTAACATAAAGTGTACAAGTGTATTGGCCCAACATTTACGTGTCAGGGTCAGGATGATAAAAATTTGACATTGTTACAAAAACAATGTACACGTAATGTATTTTCTTTATAAAATCAGGACATTGCAAGAGCTATTTTATCAGTTGTAACTTATTTATTCTTTACTTTTGTGTTAGATTATATGCTGTTTTACAGACAAAAATAAAACAAAAACTTGTTTTTTGCTGTTGGGCTAGTGCTAATTTCGACCACTGTGGAAGAAGATCCTGGTCAAATTTCTGGTGACAACCACCAGGGCACCTCAGATCATCTGGAAAAACTGCCCAAACAAAGGTTTTCTCTTTGACCAGAGCCCAAGTTAATGTCTTCCCACTCAGTTGCCACACTTTACCTGTCGGTATCTTTTATTAATTCTAGGACGGCCGCTGGAAGATCTTCACGAGGAAGGTTATAAAACTGTGCCCAGTATACTGCCTCCTGGGCATCATTAAAGGCGCAGAGTTGAACGACAAGTTGTGTCTTAAGATACTGGCTGTCTCCAACTGCCTGTTGAACCATATCGCCCCAGCTTCCTCCTCCAAAACCTTTCTGAAATTAAGAAATTGGAAAATGTGAAAACACATTTAAGCAAAGGACATAATGTGGGAAAGTCTTCCAGCTGACCTGTCTACCCATACATATGTCTAAAGGTCTTCCTCAACTTAAACAGCTGGCCCCGGTTTCACTTAACTTCCTCAAGTCCCTCCTTAATCTTAACTTTGAGATTTTCCACAACTTTATTAGATTTCCTTAAATTCTTGTTTCAGTAAACACTTTGAGGAGCATTCATCTTGAGTTTTCCTCAAATATATAAGAAACGCTGCTTGTAAACTAAGTAGAATATTGAGGTTGAGGACTGTCTCAGCCAAGGAAGTTAAGTGAATCCGGTACCTTTACATTGCTATAATGACCATAATTGGTTTCTGTGATGTATCTGAAATTAAAACAAAAACAAGATTAAAGTAAGACTTTTATCTCCTTGTTTTGTTTTCTATGCTAAATGTTTTATAAATATTTTACAAAGGAGCTACAAGAGTATGGTATACATGATCGCCACATGTCACAATGCCTATCTGTCCATGGAGATAAGATACCAACAAAATCATTGTACATTTATATTTAGTGACCATGACCCTTTCCTTTAAGTAGAGAGTACTCTGCAAGATTGTTACTTTAAAATTTAATTTAAAATGAGCACTAAGGCTGGTACAAGTTCACTTTTGTCCATATTCACCAACCATTCTTAAGCCTAAGTCATGACTTAAGCTCAAGTCACAATTTTGCAAAAAAAAGAGCTAATTTATGAAATTTCAATGTGATTTTAAGCTGAAAGTAGCTCAGTTAAAGTGCCATAAAAATAACAGACAGCTAGCTAAATACATAAAGATGTTGGGGATTGAATTTCATGAGCAATTCTTACATAAGAATGGTTGGTGAATACTTGCCCTACTGTGACTTAACCATTAAGCTCATGCATATGCCATTTTATGCCTTTATAAAGCGTTCGCATTTATTCCTTGTATCTTCAGCTGCATCAACAAAACTAAAGGTTTATTTGTAGACTAGTTAAATCTAGGTTATATAATTATATGCCAAAATGCATTTGTTTAAAAATATTTCTAACTGTTTGAAAGAAAATCAACAAAATCAAGTGAATTTTTAAAACCCTGTACATTTACTATGAATGAAATGGGTTAAAGAAGTTCAGAGGTTTTACTTTCAGATAAAATTAAAAACCTTAGCTTGTTATGGAGCCTGTTAACAAATAAACAACAGTTTTTATAAACTCAATGTTACTTTTTTGCACTTGATTTTCACAACTATACCTACATTAAAGGCATATCATTTGACAAGTATTTTCCTTACCTCAATGTATCTTTTATGCATGAGATACCGAATTGCACCAAGTCCACGTGCATTTGTTATATTTGGACACAAATCTGAAATTATGAATACATGTAATTCCATGATCTGAATTAAATTTTTTCTGTGTAAAACATGCATGTAGAAACTGGAAATATAATTTGATTTGAGGGCAAATAAATGCCCTCACCCACTCCCTGTCCATTAATTGGTCTCTTTTAGCAATGCCTTAAATATTTTTAAAATGGACAATATCTCTTCCATTACCATCATCTGATCATGAAATAATGCTAGGTGCACAGGATTCTATGATACAAAAGAAAAGGAAGGCATTTTATCAAGATTGATGCAAAACTATAGAATAGATGGATGGATGGACAGACCAAATGGACAACCTGATTTGAGTATAGCATACCCCTCCCCCAACTTTGTTTTTATGCCAGATCAAAACCATAGGTTCTACCAATAGTGCAGTGCATAATCAGGGCTCCCGCTGCCATGTGCCAAATGAGCCATTGGCACAAAAACAAAAAAATGGCTCATTTTTTTTCAAAATTAGCGCATCCTTATGGCGCACGATTTTTTCGGCATTATTTTTTGTAAATCGCTAAGCGGCCAAGACTGGTAACCATTTCTACGCGCACTGTGATACGCTAGCAAGGAGAAACTCGATAGCCAGTCAAACATGCGCGGCGGCCTTCACCTTGAGGTCATTGTTGTGTTAACATGTTGTGTACATAACTGCCGAATAAACATCGCCTCAGGGAAGGATTAGTGTAATTTGCGAGACGATAATAAAGCAGCCAGCCAAATGTTTGTTGCGATCATTAATTGGACAGTACCGGATTGTCGATTAATATATAAAATATATACAAATGCTTATGTAAATACAACGTAAAAAAGAAAGTTTACGTTGTTTTCTTTTCATTCTCAATTCAATGTACAAAAACTATATTAAAATAAAAAAAATTGCGTGTTAACAAACATACATATACATACTACAAAAATAACATCAAAATTGACGTGTAAATTTGGCTCATAAAAATGGCTCGTGAAATAAAAAAGTGGCGCATAATTTTCAAATTTGGCTCATTGGTTGGCTCGGACCAAAAAAAAACCAGGGGGAGCCCTGATAATCCATTAGAAAGCTTACTCACATGAACAATTCTGGGTCTATGTAATTCTAAAGTGAGGCAAAAGGAGGAATCGTTGTTAAGCAACTTGTATTTCTAAAGTGAGGAATGGAGGAAACTATGTTTATCAATTTGTAAGATCTCATCTGTTAAGTATAAGGAGATAGGAGTCACCTGAAGCAGATAAAGTGCTGTATCACTGCGAAAACATGCCATAGACACATGCAAATTTACCAGTCATATTATTCTGATACTGAGCCAACCATTTGTGAAGCAATTTCAAAATTTTTTAAGAAAGTGTTATCACTTCAAGCTGTTAATAAATGTACTTTGCCATGTTGTTGCCTAGAGATGAAGCAGTGATCTTCATGTCCTAGCCCTGTTTTGCAGTGGAATAGGTTTAAAACTATTTGATTTACTTTCAAATGATATTACTTCATTTTTGTATCCATACCTTGTGGAATCTTGTAAAGCTTCTGTAATCTAATAGCCAGCTTGCTTAAAATTTTCTTGTGGAACTTGTCACGCTTTACTCCAGTTATATTCTTCACAGATCTGGAATAGTAAAAAAAAGTTTTCAGATATTTATTATCTTGAATATAATATGCATGTTTTGTAGTATCCAACCAGAGATAGGTGTACTCTTGAAGTGAATATTGAACTATAATAGCATGCCAATCACAATATTCCAACACCTGGCTGACCAGTCATGGAACTTCTTTCATTCTTTAAGCTTAAGCCACTTCTATCTAGTAAACACCAGTTTGTCTAGACCTGGGTTTCATGTTGATACTTTTTTCACTTAGATATATTGCAGTGACAAAAATAAGGTCATTTCAAGCTAATATTGGAGTTAGATAAATGTTTGGGTAGATCCACCATTGCCTGGATTTATTGTCTGTTGGTTGATCTTATTGTCCTACCAAAAGTATTTCAGTTAATTGGAGACAGGGTATAGCATTCCATGGATGCCTTACATGCTACCCCTACCCGGCCACATTATCCTGACATTGGGCCAACCAGTCTAACCTTATATTTGCTTGAGTTAGCAAAGGAGCTTTACTACTACAATACACTTTTTAACGACTTGTATGTCAGAACCCTGGATTGAACCCATGGCCTCCTGTATCTGGAGCCAATGCTCTATAGTTTTTTTTTATGAAATACATTGCAGCGACCATTTATGATGATTATAGCAACATCCATCTTTTGTGGTGGAGGAAGACCTCAGACAAATTTCTGGATGGAACCACCAGCGCACGCCGGTCAGCTGGAAGACCTTCGCCCCAAATGAGACTTGAACCCAAACGGTGAGAGGCTAAGCGGTCAGTTTCAAATTGGCGACTCTACCACTATGCCCCATTAGTTGTGCTACCAGGCCTAGACCCTGGGTTAAAACCCAGGACATCCTGTACAGTAAGCCAATGCAAACACTACTGGGGTCATATTCATACAGAATCTTAGTTGTTTCTTACTTACAAAAGAATTCTTAGATTTAATGGCTTTATGACTGAAATTTAAGTAAAGAAAATTTCTTGGAATAAGTCAGAAGAAATAACTAAGACTCTTTATGAATATAACACCTCCATTACAAGGATCTGTAGTTCCATTCTTACGCAATGACAAGATCTAGGTTGGTCTCATGGTCACAGAGATGGTCCAGATACTGTACAAACAGAAGCTGATGTTGTGGTGCACCACATAAGTACGTCTCAAGAAGGTTCAACTTGTCTTGGAGTAACAAAGGTAACAGAATCTGAAATCAAACAAGAATAATAAATATTTATAAAAATCACTAGATAAAGACATATGAATAAGATTATATGAAAAAAATAGCTAACTGTGCAGAGTGGCTGAGATAGGAAATACATATTTGTAATGATGATTGTGGCGTTATGGTTCACTTTTCCGACAGGTGTAGGACATCAACAAACAGCATTTTACAAGATATATTTTCATATGACAATGGTTTACTTAGCCGTATAATGAAAATATTTTTGGTCCAAACTGTCGGATACCACCTTGAAGCTAACGGATTTTTTTTTATCCCTTTATACAATTCTTATGAGACAAATTTACCGGTACCTTGAAACTAAGCAAGACTGCCAATATAGATCTTGAATCACAATTGTGAATAAGGAAATATGATGAACTCCTATGAGCATTGCAACATATACCAAAATTTGAAAAGGCACAGGATGCAGGTATTCACATGCAAGCCAAAGGTAAAAGTAAGAACAAATCTGTGATGAGTCATTTAACAAAAAGAGTAAACCCGACAGTTACCGCCTTTGAACGGTCAGTTGGCAATATGGACCGACTTGAATTATTTACAATGATCACTTTTCTAACAGGATATCAATTTTCTCTGGAAGATAGTAATTTTTGCAAATGATTTGTGTTTTAAAACATTGTTCCACCCCCTCCACCACCCAATCTTAAAGTGGTAAAAGATGATTTTGGCTGACCAGTTTTGTAAAAAGCTATCAAAAAAAAAAAAAAGACAACAAAGTTAATTTAAACGATTACAATACAACAGAAGCAACTGATATAAACAAATATGGCCGACTTATATCAAATGTCATGTAAGAATATTTATGATGTAACAGTTACAGAAATTCCCTTCACTGAAATCAGGGATATGGTGGGGACCGAAATATGCAATACTGATTTAGCAAAAATTTGTCACAAAAACTCATAAGCAATCGAGTTATGCACTTGCTAATATGTAATTCGCAAGGGAAGTGCAGAAGTTTTTGGACTGGATGGGATCATATTTACCTTGGATTCAGTGATTGTCAAATGGATTTCATATTTCATACATACCTCCTCAATTTTAAAGTGATTCTGAAGACTAAGCCGTCCAACGCACATTGCAGCCTTGGAAAGAAAGAACAAAAATCATTTAATGTCTGGAGCGGTCATTATTTTTGATTAAATAGTAATTCAGAAAAGCAAAAAATTAATGTTATATGTTAAAGTTTTTTTGTAAATAAATTCTAAAATGATATTTTATTAACATACTTAATGATTCAGTCCCTAATGATATGTTTATTGGGTTTATCGTACCACAAACAGTAGTCCAGTTATCTGGAGATGGTGTTCACTTGAAGAAGATATAGTGCTGTCTTTCCTGTGTACAGCATGCCGTGAACACCTGGCATGATACCACACCTAGTCACATTATCCTGACACAGGGCCAACCAGTCGTGGAACTACCCTTGTATTTGCTTGAGCAATAGCAAGGAAGCTATACCAATACCATTTTTAATGACTGGTATGTCGCAGCCAGGATTGTACCCGGGGCCTCTCGTATCTTGAGCCGTTGCTCTACCGATTGTGCTACCAGGGCAAATACTACACCGACTAAGATAACCGGACTGCTTACATACTCTCTCTCTTTAGAACAGCTACATACACCCGGGACACCTTGAAATTCGTCCTCGAATGGCCACAGACCACCTCAAGCAACGGCTCTGCAAGCACCCCATATGCACACTCAAGCACTTGTACCTTAACAACCGCTCTGTTGTAGGGAGAAAATGTGCAGCCAGTCTGGGACTTAAACCTGAGACTCTCCACTAACAGGGCAAATACTCCACCGACTAAGATAACCGGACCACTTACACATTCTCTCCTTATCACCTGGCTACATTTCCTCTTCAGATTATTGAAAAATGAAAGGTGGGACATAAAACCCAGCAAAATGAAATATATTCTTTTCCTTTTTAAAAATTTACTAAAGTAGAAACTTTACTATGAATAATAATAGTTTTAATTCAATACATACAAACTGTTACCTCTTTGAACATCCTCTCTTGAACGAATTTCTTAACCTTGGGTAGAAACTGATCGTTGCCCTCGTAGCACAAATGAAAGCATCGAGCAGCAATGTCGAACCAAGTCATGTGAAAACGAGTACACGTTTCAAACACCTGTAACTGAAGATCTGGTGAGATGTACTTTTCTGCTGAAATCAATCCTTTGTTTGTCTTGTACCATTTTTCAAATTCCTTCATGATGAAAAATGCCAATGTAGTGGTCTTTGGCACCTTGCTATCCGAAACCTGACCAATGAGAAAACTGCACAGAACAAATGGATTTATTGATTGCCCAAAATGCCGAATGAGATAGCGACTGACATTCGATTTATCTTTCTGTGCATGCCACATATCTTCTAATTGGTTTAGAACAGTCTTCATTTCTTGGTTACTTGGTCGCACTGGTTTGTTTGCAAGTTTTGACGCAAGCCACTTTGGCGACACACCAGGATTGGATGCAGCGATAGATTTAAAATCAAGCAAAGCTGTGGGTTGAAATTCCTTTGCTTTTAAAACATACTGTTCAGCACTGCTTTCTGAACCCCAATCACCCTCATCTGCACCTGCTTCATCACAACCACTCACTTCAATACTGCTTTCTTTTGAGATTTTTGTGTCTAACTGTGAAGCAGTCTGAGACAAAGTCTGACTGGTACTCAGTCCGCTGAGATTATTATCCCAACCACCCTGAAAACCAGTCTGAGGAAAGTTCTGACTGGTACTTTGCTCACTTAATTCATTACCATATTGCTGCCGATAATTTTTTGACATATTCACATTATTTTCATGTGCTGATACACCAGCCACAGGCATTTGTCTTTCATTTGAAAACCAGTCTGTAGTTGAATCTTGGATGGTTCCAGGTACTATATTTTTTTTAACATCTATGGCGTAACTTCCGGTTCCCCTTCCAACTGGCTGGATTGGTCCCATGGACATTAACCCAACCCATCCAGGTTTTCCTTTGCTTTTTGCTTGAGCTCTGCCTGCACCTCTACCACCTGGTACTGGTTTTGGTACATTGTAACCAGTTTGAGGAAAATTTCCAATTTGCTGACTGTGTCTGACTCCTGACTGAAAACCTCGACTGGCAGTCGCTCCTTGAGGTCCAAAGTCCTGACCAGTTGTGTCTACATCACCATGGCTGCGACGAGTCTGACTGGTTGTTGCTCCAAAAGTCAATCCAGCATCTGTAACATTTAAGCAAAATGAACTATAAATATATAAATAAATAATATAATATATATATATTATATAATGTATAACTATCGATAAGTAATAAATAAGAGAATAATCTAGAAATTAAAAAAGATGGTCCTTGGGGTGCATAACAATGGAACATTTAAAACAATGGGTCTCATGTCAAAACGTTTGGTTTCCACTTTTTTCAATTAGTTTTAATAAAATTGAACACCTGTTGACATTTTATGCCTGCCATGGTTGGATATTCATTAAGAAACACTGTAAAGTAATGGATGTATTATCCCGCTATGACATTTACAAACATTGTACATATAGGTGATTATGACCCGTACATACCCACGCTCTAGCATCGTTGGACACTGATATATTTTATCTAGCATCGTTGGACACTGATATATTTTATCTAGCATCGATGGACACTGATATATTTTATCATACAAAAATCCGACCCTAGACGGAACACCCTCACAAGAAAGTGTCCAAGAGGATGCTTGTCTTTTAAAACTATGGATCTTTGGCAAATTTTATGCACATAAGTTGCAGGATGCAGATTATTCACTGTCACAATTCATTGCTCTTTTATTCGACAGGCGGCAGTTGACCACAGTCCACCAAAATCCCTTCTTGTTGATCAAGTTAATTTAAAAAGTCCAATTTAGATCTAGTGGAATTTGCCAGCTTGGTGAACCTTAGGTCCAAAGTTTGAACATTTTATTTGTGATTATTGTTAAAGCCCAGATAAAAAGAAAATGATCTGGGTGTTGTTTCATCAAAAGTCCTCGTACCTGTAAGACCACTTAATTATCCCTAAGTGTGTTTCAATTAAAGTCCTAGGCCTAAGAACCATATATAAATTTAGGAGTAGTGTCGCCCTGTCCTAGGACTTGTCATAAGTTTATGATGCTAAAACTTTTGATGAAACAGTCCCCTGGCTCACACTCACCCAATACTGGTCATACTGGCAGTGATATTTTTTCATTAGAAAAGTATGAGATAAAAAAGTGCACATATTTGAAAACAATGAGATTTTTTCAAAATAAATGAGATTTTTTAGTAATCTTTGATAAAAGTTCTATTTTTGCACATTAAAAAACAAATAACAATGTACATTCATTGTACAAAAACATTATATCTTATTTTTGTTTGTGATAGTTTTGTCCAAAAACGGTGATAAGTAGCTGATCAGATGACAGACGAAGTTTCTTTTTAGGAGGCATGACATAAGCGTCTCAAAAATGAAAACGGAAATGACTGGAGATTGATCTGGTAACCGGCATCGTATTGTACTACCAATATAAACAGGAAACAAGTGCGCGCGAACAAGTGCACGTGATGTAGCAGTGTTCTAGACAATTTTTACCTCGTAGTTATTGCTCAAAGACGATGTATTATGGATATGAAATTTTTGGGACGTTATGAATGCTAGTTTATAGATAGCATTTTTTAAGCGCACATGTATCAAAATTATGCGTTTTTCTTGAAAAATACGCACTAAAATTGCACACCAAAAAATGTCACTGTACTGGCAACTTCCACTTACTACTGGTGGAGGAAGACCTCAGACAAATGTCCTGGTAGGATCACCTGCACCCTTCAGGTCAGCCGACAGACCTCCAATAAGAAAGTTCTCAACCCTAATGGAGCTCAAAGACATGCAGTTAGTCTAACTGCTCAGCCATGGGTGCCTAAAGGAAAGCATATTCATACTCAGTACTTAATTTCTCAACAAATCCTCATTTTACTGTTATTTATTTGAAAACGTCATTTAACCGTTATTTATTTGAATTGTACCAATCTGATAATTTCAATTAATGTAAATATAATTCATTATCTTTGTCTTCCAAAAATATTACTCCTGTCGTCTGGAAACTTAAAACTTTGATATCAGCAGGGGTGCAAAAACCCCATTCCCAACTTGCCCGACACAGGAAATTTCATTGTCGCACAACTTAATATTGGTTGTATAATGCTGTACATATCAGTAAAATTTTGTTAAAATTTCATTTATAACAAATCTATAATACATAGTGAGGATTAACATAAGAAATGTCCGCCTGATGTGTTCGTTAAAAATTATATGAAATGTGGCTGAATGCATAATTAAAGAACAAACAAAATATATATGTTATATAAGTATATAAGTTGTATACGCTATACATTGTGAATGGGTGCATGTCCGATCAAAAATTAAATAAATATTAACAAATATCCGGACAAGCAGAATCTCCTGACAGATAAGTAGATTTTTAAAGTCAACTTTCCTGTGGACAAGTAGAAAAAAATATGGATTTAAACAACCTTGTTATCAGCAACAGAATGTAATTGTAAACATAGTGGATTATCATTGTAGATTATAATTAACACTACAAACTTTTAGAAGGTGGAGAGCTTGATGTTATCTCAAATCCATCTGAGTCCGAATCCGAGCCAAAGTCTTTATACATGATGATCTGTGTACGCTGGTTCGACTTGCGTTTGTTCCTGGGCAATGCTGAATAGGCTGTGAAATACAAACATATAACAATTATTGTATTGTGGATTGTAAGTTATTGAGATCTATATCTGTGCCTGGCTTCATTTGCAGAAACTTTTCAAAGTTGAGATTTTTCTCAAGCTGAAATTTTGACTCTATGAATACTTCTTACTGAGATTTTGTGCTCCTTTTTGTTATCTTGGCATGTTTAAGGTACACTTGAGCGATTTCCCTTCATAAAACCTTCGTGGTTTACCTAATTGTCTTACCTAAATGCCTCCTTTAATCATTAATGTATTTTATAAGATTTGTTCACAAAACATAATTGACTGTTCGTTGTTATACATTGTTTGCGGTTAGAAGAGTAAAATATTAAAATTGTGAGCTATTTGGCATGTGTTCTACAATTTCATTTAATAAAATTATGATATGGTTTTATTTTATCAAAATGTATACATTAAAAGGAGCATAAGTAGCCCTTTTAATACGTCATATGTTAATACAAATGAGTAATTAATTACGCAAAATGCCCTAAAAATTGTAAAGGTTATTACAAGTACAACACGTAACAAAAAGACCCCCAAGTTTAAGGTAACTAATTGATAATATATATATATTACAGGACTCTGCAGGTCATCTTAACATTGATTGGTTACTGTATAGTTTATATAAGAGTTTCAATAATAATAATAATAATAATAATAATAATAATTGTTAAGGAACAATGACATTGTTAACGCATTTACTGGCATTCTTCACTGACAGTATTCCAGTCTTCGCGAAAGGGATGAAAAACTGCCAGTCATCCGTTCTGGTGAAAACATTTTTTCTTCCAGACCGAAAAAGAATTTGCCCAGACCGAAAAAAATACCTATATTCTTTGTAAAATTATCTTATTTCACTTTATTTATACTACACAACCACTCTTAATCTGGAAATTTAGAACAGGACTTTTGTCATACTAAGAAAAAAACTAAGTTTAAAAGTTTTATTCCCTAAGACACGCCATTAGATTTTCAAAATTGATAATTTCATTTTGAAAGTCTACACAATCAGAATCATCATCATCAACTTTTCAATTTGCTCTTCAAAACTCAAGTTCACTGGACAGTGAACATCAACAGAAGGTTCAGCTTCTTCCATTGATGTACGAAAATTGCTACAGCCCTTTATAGAAGGGCTAAGTGCTGCCTTAGGGTCATTTTCTGGCACTGTTGCCCTACAAACTTTACAAAACATTTCATTTCTTTCTTTGTCAAAGCTAAGCCAACCTCGACCGGCCTTCCAACTTTTCTGAAACGACCGTGATGGTGGTGGTCTTTTCGTTTCATAATCTTTTGCCTTTACTTTTTTTCACTTTCAGTTTGTTTACGTTTCTGCCCAGGTTTAGCATTTTCGTAATACTTGAGGAATGACATTTACCTTTTTATTAAGTTTTAAATGGTTGACCATCCGGGAACTTCATAAACAGAAGTGACTATTCAGCTGTGTTTCAAGCAATTCGATTCGACAATCTGACGCTGCTAAACCAATCAAATTTGTCGACACATTGCACTGTTATTGTACTGGAAATACTGTTTGCACAGAGAATTTTCGTACCCAAAATGACAAAAAAATTGCCGGTTGGCTGGACCGACGACTTCCCAAAACTGCAGGACCGTAATAAATTTTGCCGGACATAACCGGCCGTCCGGCGCCTTTCGCGAAGACTGGTATTCTTTTGCAAATTACCGCTGACCAAGTAAAGAAACACCCCGTCTGGTCCTTCACTATAAACAGGATAATGGCAGATTAATAATATTGCCGTTTGTATTTCAAAAAGAAGAAAACGTTGTTTTAAAATTAAATGCAATGCTAAAATCATAGATCTACCGCCGCTTCTGCATTAAGTAAGGCTAGCAATGTAAATTGTGGCCAGAAATAAACATTTTATAATGAATAAACACATTGAATGTAATGGAAAATTAACTTGTTATGTGCCACTATGATATAAATTTGTTCCAAATATTCGAATAAGATTCGAATACACGTTACGAAGATTCGATAATATCGTTTTGGGATTCGATTTACATCCCTAAAAAAAATTCCTAAGCAATTTAAAATTTGAGTTTCAGCAAAATCTTAACTGAGAAAAAAAATCTGCAAGCCCTGAGATCATATTCATAAAGAATTTTTTTTTTTACTTAAACTAATAAATTTCCTTACATTTGGAAAAATCCTAAGAAATTTCTTCGACCAAGTTGTTTTTCTGAATGAATTTTAGTCATGTCTAAGAAAATATGAAATTTAAGAAAATTTCTTTGGGGAATTCAGTCCAACATACAAAATCGAAGTGACATTTCGCATTTTAATGTGACTATGGTCCATGCCTTGCCAGATCACTGATAAAAGCAATCATATAATTACAATAAATATGAAATTAAAATTATATTATTATATTATATTAATTAACTTGGCTATCTAGCATCTAAAATAAATAAAGTATCATTTTTATTCATGACACTGAAACGTTTGGTTGATTGACCGCCACCTTGAGTTCAAAATAATGATACTGAATGAAAAGAAAAAAAAATGAACAAAATAAATAACCCCATTTCTCGTAAACTTCATATGGTCTAAAGAAAATAATCTCTTAAAAAGTCCATAAAGTGAATGTATCTAATAATTGTTCAATCGGTCACGTCATTTGGAACATCTCGGCAACTTACATAGGGTTTTGTGCCATTACACTAGTGAAAGACGTCAGATTTCAACTGGTTGTGAAAAAGGAGATTTGGGATTAACAAAACGTAAGTAGCTGATTTTTTGTGATCATACTGTAAACTGTTATGTGCAAATGAAAATTACATATAAACTATTCTGAGTATGTATTTTTATTCTATAGCTGAAATACTGAAGTTTACCAGGCATAAATGGAAAAATATAAATGGTAATACTAATAGTAAAATATGTTACACTGCGTTTTATTTATATGTCTAGTATATAACATATATCAATAAAAGAAAATGCAAATGTGAATAATGGGATCAATATAATACCAAAAAAAAAGATAAGATAACAGCTTGGTCAAATTTCTTGATCTGGGTGATCTAAAAAAACAAATGGTGAAATGGCATTAATAGTTTAAAGATAATCTAAAACGAAAGTTAATGAGAATAATGTAGTTTGGATGTCACTTTACTGGGATGGTATTCAACAAATCAGGCCAAATTAAGTATATATCTTTTATGAGAATGCTACTTTTGACCATTCAATTTAACATTAGTAGGCACTTCGATGTCGCGTAACGGCGTTACTTAAACACTTTATTTACCCGAACATAAAATATCCGAAATACCATAAACTTCAAATAGTTTGAGCGGCACGTACCTGTGACGATTCTGTCTATCTGGACGAAAGTTTTATCTGACGTTTGTGTTGAACCATCTGAATATTGTTTGACGAATAGTCCAGTTAATAAATTCTTGGTTGTCAACCAAAATAGGTGTAGAAATACGATCATTGCTTTCAACACATTTTGTCCACCATGTTAAAGTTGCAACTTCCGGTAATCGAGCGGCGCGCGAATATTCAAATTTTCTCCAAGAGTGTTATCATAAGTATGATACATTATCTGTTCTATGAATAATTTTATATGATATGTCATTTAAACACAAAATTAGTAATTCCGGTTTTCAATTTAACCTTTTAAAGGGCTAAAATGGAATAAAACAAGAAAAATGAAGATATAGATTATTTTTGAAAAATTCCCTCCCTTATATCAATAATAAACACAAAGGTTAGTTCCCTTGTATGGGAAATAAAAGTAAGCAGTAATCTGAAGATTGCGGGTTTTTCATATCACTAGACAACAACAAATGTTCACAAGGGGATTAACAAAAATATGTTCTAGTAAAATGTAGGTTAAAACATGCATGAATTAACTCGTATCACTAATTATGCAAATAATTAATGTAAGTTGTTTCCAAGCATAGGATTGATATTATTTTTTTTATATCCTGGAGTACCCGGTTTCGACGCACATAAGGTTTAATTAAATATTTTCACAAAATTATGTCATATATTTTACTCTACTTAAATTTGCTTATATTGTTCAATCATTTAGTTACAATTCTGCTTACTTTGTAATTTTGTTACACAATATTTAATATAAAAATCGATCTTTTAATCCATGCATATAATGGCAGCCATCTTTGTTTACAGTAACCTATTTATACGCATTTTGATTGGCTACTTATATTTGTCATCACCCCCGTGTATACTGTACTTCCGTGAAGGGAATTATTTGCCTCTCACTAATTTCTGAAAAGTAACAACCAAAACGAATTTTTAAATTTTATTTAACATGTTTTTAATCAAATTAAAATTTATGCCTTAGAGATGATTCTGGGAAATTAAACTCTCTAGCTTTTTTTCTTATTGGAGCCCTGTCTCTCTTACTTTCTGCAAAGCAGTGGTCATAGCAGCTGGGCTATACTGTCTGTATGTTACAACAGGCACCTAACAGGGAAAAAAGAATGTATCTTTATCTCAAATTCATGGAAATATGAATGAAGTCTTTTTTTTTTAAAGATCAATTAAAAATTAATTTATATAAATCTGAGTCTAAAATATAACGCGTACATGGTGCACGGGAGTGATTTTCGGATATATTCATGAATGGAAGTCACACGACTTGTCACGTGATATTTACTACTTACTACGAGCGAGCAGATGAAGCTGATGTCAAATTTGTTTCCTACTATTTTTGCACAATTTCATATCTGTAAGTGATCCTAACTTTAAGTATTAAGAAAAAGGACTAAAATTGCATTCGATTTCAAAAAATAACTGAAATATTACCTTAGAATCACGGATTCTCCACATAGTAATCGGCTGACCCAAAAACAGTGTGTTTACTATTACGGCCGCGGGAAAGTGACGTCATACAGTGTCGTTTATATCAAAACAGAGTGAAAACAAAAATGGCGTCGTTTGGGGTGTGCGTAGAAACGCGTTACTCGACGATACAACTATTCCCGGGTACGAGATTGTAGTGGTACCACTAATCCTGCACCCTTCGCAAGCTTAGAATTGATATTGTAATTATTTAATGGTAATTATTAGCTCATTAAATACAGTTACAGTCTCTCGGGACTAAGCCATTGCAATACTCAAATAACCATCACATTTTTATATAGTCTTCCGTCATGCAAGATAAAGGATATGATTTTTTTATTTATAGAAAATAACAAGATAATTATATTTTACAATGTTAAAAGTCAGTTGTGGACTCCTTCAAGTCATACTTTCTAACTTGGGACATGTGCTGTAACCAAGGTGATTGTTCTTCCAGGCTCTCAAAATAAGCCACTTAAACAACATACCTTAATTCCACAAGACTTCGATACATTTTCTTTATTTTCAGAAATAGAAACCTCTAGTATGGGTGATCGTGCATTTGGTTCCTGCTTGCTCATAGCTACGTGTGTTGTGTTTATTTACTATACTCTCTGGGTGATAGTTCTGGTAAGTTTTTGTGTAATAGGTTAAGAGTTTTGTTTTTTTTTCATTCAGTGTTTTATTTTTTATTCTCTCGACTGGGAAATGTCTTAACAAAGAACAAACTCACGAGCTTGTGCCAAGTGCAGGGACCAAACCCAGGACAGCTCAGTCCAGAATCCAACACCTTAGGGTTCAAGTATGGATGCTTTGTGATAAAAAATATTTTTAAAAAATTCTTACGACTTAGTGTCCTACTTAGAATGGATCCAGTGACCTATTTGGGACGTACACTTTCCTTTCTGCATTTTTATTTATCAAACCTTTTTTTAATTTAATGTAAAGAGTAACTTGTAAAAAAAAGATGTTTGTAAAAATCTGTTAGTATAATAATCTATTAATTTGAGTATTCTGTTGAAGTGACCTTTTTAAGATGCACATACTTTCCATAAGGGAATGTTGCAGTATAGGCAGTGGAAGTGATTATTAAAGATAAACATTTTTTCTGTTATTTACTACTTATGCTCAAATACCACTGAATATAAGCACAAAACTTCATGTTGAATTTCTGCTATATTTGAATTTAGATCAGAAAAAACAACAACACATGGAAATGGTTTAAAATTTAACTGTTTCAGGTATATTGATCAGTACAGTATTTAACTATAATATCCCTGGTAAATACTGGGAGTGGTAGATACACTGAAAAACAAGATTAACAAATGGTATTAAAAACAGATGGTTTTAGTTAATGCCTAAAAATAAATTTTAATGGACAGTTTAGTCTCAAGCAATAGAGAAGAGCTTCATAAATTTGATTTTGTGGCATTATAAAATTCAAATTTATTTCGAGAATCTTTGATATTTTAATATGTCAAGTACATGTTTTACTTCTTTTTATTTCAGCCCTTTGTTGATGAAGATCAGGTATTTATTCGCCAATGGTTCTTAGACAGTAGTTACGCTTTAGCCATTCCTCTCCTGGCTGGAGTGCTGGGACTCATCTTGATCGGTAGGCATGTCAAATATCTATTTTGAGTAATACAAATTCTTTGTAAGGCAGTTAATAATTTGAGTCTTTTTTGTGTGTGGCTTTCTGTGTTATTTTTGTCTTAGTTATGGGTCAGTATATTATTTATCTTAACTTCATGTCATGAAAAATTTTGTTTCTCTTTATAAGTGTTAATCTTCATGCTTAAATAAACCCTGTTTTCTAAATTCAACTCAACATGTTATTCACAAAATGCCAGATGTAATCTGATTTGGCATAGTGTATATACTAACATTATCAATACAATCCTAAAAAATGGTTTTCAAAATATGTCTTGAAACATACTTACGATGTTTTTCCTTCTATGAAGCAATCAATTGAAAAAGAGAGAATTAAGCTTAAGAAATAATGGAACTCCCTTGTAGCTTCTAATTTCTTTAAAGCAACTTGGTCGCACAAATTTGAATTGTTGATAAAAACAAAACTTTCTGGACTCACAATAAATGATGGAATAAATATTACTAGATGAAATATGAGCATGTTGTCCTTCAAATTATTCTTAAGGTTTGGAGATTTAAAAGCATTGCAACCCTTTTCAGCTATTTTTAGCTCAACAACTTACATGTCATATATATTTGAACTGCACATGTAGTAATATATGTCAAGTGTAAATGACAGTCATAAACAAAATTCTGATTTGCTCGATAGTTACCGGTATGCGATAATTTAAGTGCGGATTGTGCGATTCTATATGCCATGAACATACACAAACTACAACCAATATGCTATATTAGGAAATTATTTTGAATATTTTTTTATATTTCAGGTGGGTTTGTTGCAACTGTGATGGTACAAAAAATTAAACAGAAGACAAGCTGATATTTTACAGTGTTTTTATTCATTGTAAAATTTACAATAAATTTAAAAACAATGAATCTAGGACTTTTTTTATACATTCAAGTGTGTACTCAAAATAGAAAGCATTATAAAGTGCCAGCACTTGATATAAGTGCCAGTTTTTGTTATGAAGTTCCAGAAAATTAATTTGTTCATGTTAATCATATATGCACATTGCAAAATTATGTTTTTTTTTAACCTGTTTATCAATAAAATACAAATGTATATATTTTACTCTGGTCAATAGCTAATCAATTTGACATTTCATAATACACTACAGGTCATATACTGCCATAAAGTTGAGCCAACTAACAAGGAAGATGATTAAATGCAATTTGACAAATGGAGTTATGTCTTCTCTAAAATTGATAAAAGGACAATTTCACTGCCCTAAACTTACTACTTTATTATCTTGAACATTAGTTTTATAAACAGCCTAGTAAGTTGAGAATTTACAAGCAAGTGTAAAGCAGAGCAGAGGAAGAAATAACAGGTAGAAGAAAAAGATGAAAAAAGAAGGAAATGAGTTTACAGATAAAGTTACATGTAATACGATAAGATATAATTTATAGTTCAATGAAGAAGTTAAAGAATCATAATTTCTACTTAATCAAGTTATAAATTGTATTTACACTAATTAATATGAGAATGCTCCCCCTTTTGGCACCCCTGGTAAGAGTCGCTGACTTGTACAGAAAATTTTAAATTGGGCTAACACTGATGGTCATACTGGCGATGTCCAGCTAATTACTGGTGAAAGAAAACCCCAGACTTTTGTCCCAGTATAACCACCGGCACAACACAGATTAGCTGCAAAACCTCCCCACTGATTAAATTACATATATGCCCATTTTAAAATTAGATTATCAGCTAAAAGATTGCTTAATTGGAAAGTAATGACTTAACGGTCCTGTTCATCAGTTTTGTCATCTTTCTTTTTTTTTATGGAAAAACTTAAAGGCCCTTCCGGTCAGTTTCTTGCCATTTTAAACAATATACTAAAAAAAACCCATTTTTTTTTCTTTCTAAAATTATTGACATAAAATATATCTTTCAAAATAATTTTTTACTAAAACACACAAAATTGACAACAGGCGGGGATCTAACTGTGGGCATTGAGTATAAGAGGCCAGCACATCATCAATCAATCATCCAGACAGATTTCAACTTGACTGCATTAATAGCACGATAGTTTTTGTAATGAAAAAGATATAAAAACTACATTAGAGCCAGTGAATAGGAAGTTAAAACTTGCACCAGTTATAAAGACGAGGTTTATTGTTAATTTTTATGGCATATAAACCAACTGACAGCCAGACAGAATCTGTACACCCAGAAGCTTGGCGGCTATGAAACTGTTCGGGTAATTGATCCTCCTGAATATCTTTAAATTGTTTATTCCTCCAGAGGATCTGGCAGCGCTATAAAATGTTGAATCATCTCTTGGGGATGGAGTTCAAAGGATTTGAATGTCTTATCTGAAAATAAAAATAACCTGCAGTAAATTGGTTGTGAATGTTAGAATATATTTGTTATGGGTCCTTGAGATGAGATAAGATGATAAACCAATTTTGTGCTAAAAAGGTGCATAAAAAATAATATATTTAAAATTACTAGTTTTACATGTTTAAACTGTTTAAATAAAATGTTAATAAATATCTATTATCTTTATTTTATTATGATGTTCTGACTAAATGTATCTGTATATTTCAATTGTGTTTAATTGTTATAAAAAAATACAGCTCTTCTAAAACAAACTTTGCAGTTTGTGTTGATTTTCTGTATGAGAACCAGATTTAGCTAAACACTAAATGGAACTTTAACACTATCACAGACTGGGTTTTAAACATTATGACAGACTGGGACTTTTAACAGACTGGGACTTCAACAAATATGACAGACGCGAACCTAAACATTATGACAGACTGGGACCTAAACCTTATGACAGACTGAGACCTAAACCTTATGACAGACTGGGACTTAAACATTATGACAGACTGAGACCTAAACCTTATGACAGACTGGGACCTAAACCTTATGACAGACTGAGACCTAAACCTTATGACAGACTGGGACTTAAACATTATGACAGACTGGGACCTAAACATTATGACAGACTGGGGCCTAAACATTATGACAGACTGAGACCTAAACATTATAACAGACTGGGACTTAAACATTATGACAGACTGGGACTTGAACATTATGACAGACTGGGACCTAAACATTATGACAGACTGGGGCCTAAACATTATGACAGACTGAGACCTAAACATTATAACAGACTGAGACCTAAACATTATAACAGACTGGGACTTGAACATTATGACAGGCTGGGGCCTAAACTTTATGACAGACTGAGACCTAAACCTTATGAAAGACTGGGTCCTAAACCTTATGACAGACTGGGACTTCAACATTGCGACAGACTTGGATTTAAACATTACGACACACTGAGACTTAAAGGTTATGACAGACTGGGACTTAAACATTATAACAGACTGGGATGTAAACGTTATGACGGGGACTTGAACACTATGACAGAATGGGACCTACGGTAAACATAATGACAGACTGGGACTTAAACGTTATGACAGACTGAGATGTAAATATTATGACAGACTGAGACCTAAACATTATGACAGACTGGGATTTAAATGTTATGAAAGACTTTAATGGCTTTCATGATAATTTTTCAAATAAAAAAGAAGTGGTGTATTTAAATGCATTAGCCAGTGATAAAACATTAACAATGTATGCTAACACTGACACTTGCAAACCCGCTTTGTTGGTCTTGTATTTCACTACCTGTGCTTAAAAATTGTTACCGTATTTTGCGGAATATACCCCACAACTTTTTTCTTTAGGATCAGAGCATGTGGGGTATGAGCCAGAGCAGGGAATCAATTAACAAAATCGTATTTTGGTTGGGCAGCCAGTCTCTAAAAATATTTATTGGTATTTTTCGTTTTGTGAGTACGCATGTTAAAAGTGAGGCCTGTAAATCTTAACAAGTATAATATCATATGATATTACAGACATTTTTGGGTGGGGAAGGGTGGGTGGGGTTATCTTATGGCTCACCATGAAGATGCATAGAAGATTTCTGCAAACGGTGCTCAGTTTCTAGCATCATCTGATCCAGGCAGTGCCAGTGGCGCTCGTTCTCTTTAGTCTGCAAAAAATATTGTCAAAAAATGAATATACATAATCTAAGGACAAACAAAAGCAAAAAAAAAAAAAAAAAAGCATTCTAGGCCCTTTTTGAAAATATTTTGTCTCACCAAGTTGCATGATTTCTCAACTGAGGACTTTTTTTGCAAGCATGCATGGCTTTCTTAGTTCTAACAAAATGTTTTACACTGTAGACAAAACAAACATCTGCATTCTTAGAGTCTACATTGATTACAGTAGATCTACATTAGTCAGAAGCTTAAACATAATTATATGTTGACTAAATTACAGTTATTTATCCAAGACGTTGATTTTTTTCTGCTGACATAAAACCCTACAACGGTCCTCAAACTAAATTCAAGGCCACAGGTAGAAATTTTACAGCTGGCATGCAGTGTTTTGTATATCATCCCACCCAATAATCTTTATCTGGAGATTGTGTTCACTTAATGCATATCTGGTTAGACCTGGGGCCTGCTGTAATTTAAGCTGACCCTCTACTTACAGTGTTAACAGGTCCCAAATGTAAATAGTCACTTGTTTTCTCAATTAAGGGGCTTTCTACATCAATTAAAGGTTGTACATTGTCTCATGACCTTTGCCAGTGGTATGATTTTTTACTATATGAAATATTACATATCACTTTCTTTCTAATGGAGTATGAATTCAGTAGAATGCTTATATCTACGGATATTAAGATTCTATATCAATGGCATTTCCACAATGTTAACTTTCATTATGTACCAGAATGAAAGCCTTGTTACAGGCATCTGTCAATGTCATCTTAAAGATGGACAAGTCTTCCAGGTTGGGTAGGTAAGTGTCGGCTAATTGGCGGAGTTCTTCCGACAGCTCCTCTTCTGGCAGCACCAAGTTAGTAAGCCACCTGGAGAAAAGTATTTTCAATAAAGAAACCCCACTTTGTTTAAGGCTAGAAGTCTGGTTTCATTACAGTGTTAATCAACAGGATGCTACTGTAGAAAATGTCAGTTCTGGTGGAAAGATAGAAAAAAGAGCATAATTATAAGTACACTGTATTAGGGAGTAAAAGGATAAGACTTTTTGCTACACTTTTTTGTTTGTTGGTTTATCGTCCCACCTACAGTTTTTCAGTTATCTGGAGATGGGGTCCCCTTGAGGCAGATAAAGTGCTGCCCTCACTGTGTATAGTATGCTGTAAATATCTGGCATGATACCACACAGTAACATTATCCTGATACTGGGCCAACCAATCATGGAACCCTTATATTTGCTTCAGTGTAAGCAAGGGAGCTATAGCACGACCCTTTTTTATGACTTTGATGTGTCACGACCTGGAATAAAATCTGGAACCTTCCATACCTGGAGCTGACTGCACCGCCAGGTCTGGTACTACATTACTATGTCTCCTGATTTTCCTTCAGTGAAAAAAAAGCCACCACTATGATTCTTGAAATTATTAGAAATCTCACGGCAACATATTTCTCTTCACTCCTTGACTTCTAGTTTATTGGCAAATCAACACAATCTCTGATATAAAAATCTTTCTGACAAAGAAACCTGATTAAATTTAATGTCTATTATATACCTAAATAGCAAAAACAAATTGATTAAGCAACTGATATATCCAGCAGCACAAGTGTTTATACCTTTCAGCTTTTTCCACTTCCTTTTCAACATCATCCACAGCTCTCAACCAATCTTGCTCTTCTTTTTGAAGCCTTAAATGTATATTTTTTAGAAAACATAATTAGTATATACGCCACAGAGATATATATGAAACATCAACAGCCACGTCTCAAAAAAACGATTCCTGGGGAAAAAACAATCAAAAGAATTTTTTTACATGTGTTTCATTTTTTCAGTTCAAACAAAAGGAGTTTTTTAACACAGGCATTAAGGGCTGAGAATCGTGTTTATATCAGTTATATCAACAAATATTTCAGAGTGCAGATTCTGTAAACCAAAATGATGGAATACTTATGATACAGATGTAGGACACCAATAAACAGCACCAATAAACAGCATTAAGCAGGATCTTTTCAGGTAACAAAAAATTATTCGGTTGATTAAGAGGGAAAAAAGGGGGTCCAAACTGCCTTTAAAGGACCTACTAGAACTAGAGTGTTTTAAAAGGAGACCAATTGACCTCATTATGTACGACTACAAAACTATAGCTCTAAAGTCAAAAAAGGTACAAGGATAAAAGCTGAGTAATCCAATTAAAGGGACCTACTTGGATTTACAGAGTAATAAAGAAAGACTATTCCCCAATGTCCCTCATTATGTACTACATTTCTATAGTTTCAGTCATACAGTACAAAGAGTAAAGCATAAAAACTGAGTAATCCCCCAAAAAAGAACCTACATGTATTAAGAGAGTATTAAGGGGAGAGTATTCACCAATGTGCCTCATTATCTACTACCATACTACAGTCCCAGTCAAGAGTATTACCTGTTAACATCTTTAAGAATACTGGTTTCCAATTCAAGGTCTTCAGAGTCTTCATCTGCTGAACAACTGCAAAATAACAAAATTGCCATGTCTAATATTTTAAGTTTTTCTTTGCTTCATGCATTTTATTTTTAAATACATATACATCTCAGCACCCTGAAAAGATTATTTAGTTACAGTAATGTTTACATGTCAAGGTTATAAAAGAAAAGGAGGACCTGAAATGAAGAACGGTAGGACCCTGAAGTATTGAGATTCAGCTGGAAGATCTCCCAAAATTCCTAAGCTGCTATCCATCTTGTTTAACCATGGGTAGCCTTTTGACATATGTATCAGCTTAAAAAAAAGCAAATGGACAAATCTCACTGATTTCTTGTGGCAAACATGTGACTTGCTGAAACCACCTTAGGAGAATTCTGAGGGCAGTCAAATTATCAGAATGCAGGGCATAGGGCATGTAACTGTGTTTAATCATCCAGCGAATCCCCAACCCCATTAATACAAACTGACTGTAGATTCACCTACAAACAACTGTTATGCTACCGGTACATAAAAGCACGGGAAATGCTTGCTGTTTCTGGTGTTTGGCATGATTTATTGGTCATTCCCACCGACTACCCCACTACACGTACCTCCACACAAACAAACGCAATCAACTTTGTCAAGTAGTTTTGTGCTTAAACATCATAAAATTGCACATTACTCAAAATTTGACATTGCTCCAAAGATATTGTATCTGGTAGATCTGAATCTCCTGTATTTGCCATATCAATACAGGATCAAGGGGCGCCTATGGCCGAGCAGTTAGAGTCGCTGACTCCTCAGCCCATCATTACATGGATTCGAGTCCTGGTGGGAGCATGAACTTTCCCATAGGGAGGATTTCCAGCTAAACTGCAGTGCGCCGGCGGTTCTACCCAGGCATAACTCAGGGGGGCATTCCTCCACCAATAATTAGCTGGATGTTGCGAATATGACCATAATCGTGTCGGTGTGATGTAACAAAACAAAACAGGATCAGCAGTCTAAATATTTAAGACAAGTGTAATAAGAATATTACGAGTTATAATTATACCGTTTTCATCTTACACTAGAAATATAAATTACTCAAAATAACCCATATATGTTTTGCAACTGATTTCCAGTTGGGGCCTTTTTCTTCTTCTTCATCATCACCATCATCATTATCATTGTTCAGGTCACAGTCCAGATTGTTCCTGGTAAGCCATGGCTGCAATAATGGCAGCACTCCATCTGGCTGTGACCAAGAACCTTCATGTCTAATGTGACAGTCTCTAAGCAAGTTTTCTCTCAGGTGGTTTTAAGCCCTCCACATAAAATGACTTACCTCTGTCCAGAACAAGTTTGTTTGAGAGCCTCTTTTATCTCCTGGTCATACAACATCATCTTCAGACATTCAGATACTGAAAGTGATTTATTGGATAATCCTTAACTTTCTGTAAACACCATTAGGGTGGGCTTTCTTTTTTATGTTAATCAGTTACTTGCTGTAAACACCATAAGGGTGGGGTTTGTTTCATTTGAACCCATTACTTGCTGGAAACACCATTAGGGTGGGGTTTGTTTCATTTGAACCCATTACTTGCTGTAAACACCATTAGGGTGGGGTTTGTTTTATTTGCACCCTTTAATTGCTGTAAACACCATTAGGGTGTGGTTTGTTTTATTTAAACCCTTTACTTGCTGGAAACACCATTAGGGTGGGGTTTGTTTTATTTGAACCCTTTACTTGCTGTAAACACCATTAGGGCGGGGTTTGTTTTATTTAAACCCTTTACTTGCTGTAAACACCATTAGTGTAGTGTTTGATTTTTTTTGAACCCTTTACTTGTTGTAAACACCATTAGTGCGGGGTTTGATTTTATTTAAACCCTTTACTTGCTGTAAACACCATTAGTGTAGTGTTTGATTTTATTTGAACCCTTTACTTGCTGTAAACACCATTAGTGTGGGGTTTGATTTATTTGAACCCATTACTTGCTGTGAACCCCATTAGGGTGGGGTTTGTTTTATGTTAACCATCTACTTGCTAGGAACACCATTAGCAGGTAATGGGGTAATTCACACAGAAATTTCAAAAACAAAGATTTACTAAACATCATATAAAGAATGTATTTATTATGCATAAATTGGTTCCATTTTAATCTTTGCTGTGTTTTTGCCAATATAGTTTTACCTTCTTGCAAACCTTCCTTTACTTCTGACGCCTCCACATTTGGTACAATCTCTTGCATTGTGCGCTAAAAAATTAAAATGAAATGAAAATCATTTCTGTATTAAAGAATATAATATTTAAATAAGAATTTTAGCAAAAGTATAATTTTGTGGGTGTGTTTGAAATAGGACTAAATAACATGCCAAAAGGCCATGAGCACCATGAAGCCAGTCAGCGACAATACTGACTCACATTAATGTGTTATTCAGTGTGGTGAGTGGTTGTTGTTAATAGTTATTATATTTTATTCATCACAACACACAATTAGATTTGTTCTAGTTATTAATGTGCAGGTAGAGCCCCGTGCATCGCAGGTCAGCTGGAAGACCTTCCCACATCGAGTCCTTTGTCCCAATCAAAACTCAAACTTTTATGGGGTGGCGCCCATGGACAAGCGGTAAGAGTTGTGACTTGGAACTCCTCAGTTCCTCATAGCGTGGGTTCAAGTTCCGGTCGTGGGCGACAACTTTCATTTAGGGGGGAGGTTTTCCAGCTTACCTGTGATGAGCCAGTAGATCTACCCAGATATAAGTCAGGAGTCTTCCTCCACCAATTATAAGCTGGATGTCGCAAATATGATCATAACTGTGTCGGTGCATTGTAACAAAAAACAACATCAAAAATGTATTGTGAGGCTGAGCAGTCAGAGGAGTTATAAGTTTGTGACTCTACCACTTGCACAGGAAGGTCTGTACTGCTGTCAAAGATCTAGCAATATGTTAATGGTAATTACTTTGGCATTATGTGACTAATTAAAAGCTAGAACAGATTATTAACAAATAAAGTACTGTGAAAGCATTTTATTTCGTGGGGCATTTAATTTCGTGGAATTCGTGGGTAAGTCAATCCACGAATTTAAGTACCAACGATATAAAATCCCCTCGGTTAGACTGTCGAATGCTAGATTTACTTGTAAATCATGTCAACATATTTTTACTAAACAGGACATAAAGCTCAAACAAACAGATGATTTCACCACACTTTATTTACATTGTATTGACATAGAACGATAAAACATGTTTACGAACATAAGCCATTTAATCATAAAAAACGATCTATGCTAAGTAATTTTATACTGTAATATATACATGAGCACTATAAACTTTATAGGTGTAGGGTGTTTACTCAAGGGTCTGTTTTGTGTCAGTTTGCATAGTACGCTAATTGGCGTTAATTGACAGTCAATGGCTTCGTTAAATTAGACCCTTAAAAGAACCTGCGCCCCTAACATCTTTATGAATATAATCCCTTAAATGACACGCTAATTGACAGGTGTCATAAAAGTCGTCTGATGAGACTCGGCTGTGAAAACATTGACCGGCTGCCGTGGATCAATATCACCAGGCGTGACGTAAGACAATAGGCAGAGTCACTCGCTAATCCGTAGTTTCGCAATTGACCCTTTTTAAGTGTTAGGCCTCAGTTTCGCATCTGTCAAAAATCAAAGGTACTTTTTTTATTTTCGTGGGTAGGGCAATCCACGAAATCAAGTACCCACGAATATGCCCGTCCTCTTCAAACAACGAAATTTCTGCCCCACGAAATAAAATGCTTTCACAGTATATTATAAAAAAAAATATGGTTATGAATTTCTGATTTTTATTTAAATAGGTATTACCTCCAGGCAAACATGGGCAAGTGTACCCAATCTTTCTTCATTTGGTAGATTGCCATCAACTGACCGGTATAGATCTGTGGAATAAATCAAAATTTGCAAAAAAATAAATATCATAGTTCATAAGTTATAACAAAAATACAAAGCAGGAATGCTTAGATGCAATTAAAGTTCTTGTAAAGTTATATACTTGTATTTTTGTAAATAAAAGTACAACTTCAAACATTTTTAAAGACTATCGGTAAATGCTTTGTTACAGCCTCAGAGCTTGAGATTAAACCCATGACCTTGTGCCTTCCTAATGTGTTGCCATGGTCAGTGTAATACTGAGTTATATTCTATGTTCAAGCTATTGCTTGTTAAGCCAACTTTACAGTTTACCCCCTGGTCATTGGATATATCTGTTAATCTCGTACTATTGCAGCTGACACATGGTGCTGGGAAGTCATATACTAACCTGAATAACCGTCGCAGGTACCAAATTATACACCTGCTTGAAGTGGAACAATTTAAAGTAAATTTTTTGCTCAAGGAAATTAGTGGCGACCTGACCAAGTTTTGAACCATGGACCCCACGTGATCCGGAGTCGTGAGTCCTAGCACTCGGCTATTCCGCTCCTCAGTGTCGATCAATGTAGCAGTCTATCATTTTCTTTTAACGATTGATAAGAGAAAAGGTGTGGTACTAATTCTGCTAACTTTAGGGGAAAGGTGGCAGAACCCTTTGGGAGGGGATAATTGTGTTGTACTAAACTATATTGTACACTAGTTTAAATGTCCAATTTTCCTATATTGTCTGTGAACAAATAAAGACAGTTTTAAACACTGACTATATTGTTAGACAGTACAAGTAGCTATAAAACTTCAGTCCTCCCAAATCTATTAATAATCACTATAGTGATCTCTGCTTAAAACAGATATCGACATCAGAGCGAATAACCTGGATGACGATATAACATAATCCCAAAAGTGTGTTTTTACCCTGTTTAAGTGTTATATGTTGTTTTTTTTTAAAGTTAAAAATAGCTACCTGGATTGTGGCTCAGATAAGAAATACCTTTTTGGAATGAGGAATGGGGGGTTTATGTTTCACTGTTCACACTGATCTTGGGCATCAATGAGCATCATTTTGCAGGATTTTTTCAGATAACAATGACTTATTTGGTTATCTGAGAAAAAATATTTTGGTCCAAACTGTCATATACCACCTTTAATACAATGACATTTACCTGCTCCAGGAGTTGGTAGATAATTAAGCTTTAACTTTGTGTGAGCCAAACTGGATCTTCTGCCCTTCTTGGCACTAGACTTCTTTTGGCTAGACATCTTGCACCTGCTCCTGTAAGTGTATAAACAAACTGTGTTTCTTGTCAAGTATAACTTATACTAACTTTTACAATTGTTTGACTCTAGAAAAGTGTCCATTATGCCCCAACCTGTTCCTTTAAAATATCTTGAGAAAAAGGATTTTGCAGGGAGACTCCCTACTTTAAGGTTAAAATTTATTTAAAAATGAGGGGTGTTTTACACATTTTCAGAAATCTCCCTACTTTTAAACTGCCTTCTTTGGTCATATAAAAATAACAAATCTCACACCTAGAAAGTGAAAATCTCCCACTTTCGCCTCGAAAATGTTCACATGTATGCATAACCTATTACCATTCTTCAACTAATACAGGAATAAAAAAAACAACAACACAATAAATTCTTAAAATATAAGAGATTTTTCTCTCAAAAATTATATGCTACAGTTTACATTTGCTTTTTTTTTTTTTTTTTTTGTGACAATGCACATACGCAAAGTCCAGCTATTATTAGAGGAGGAAAACTCCTCCAAATTTCACATGTTTGTTTAATTCATGTTTAAGTCATAATTTTAATCCATGTGTTTTTCTCTATTACACGGTTAGAAAAAAAGTTTATAAATAATGGATGTCTTTATTTTATGGAATTCAAATAGGGTACGTGTTGCCGTTTGGTAATGGTCATAAAAATACAGAAAGGTTGTAAACGTGCTCTAATATTGCATATAACAGATAATCAATATCAATTTTATTCATCGACTAAAGGCAAATATTTTACCAAGTATTTAGACCTGAAAAGGACGAACTAAAATGGAACGAATCACCGGTTAAGTTTAGCATTCTTTTGTCAATTTTTATCGCGTATTTAAATAAAAGGCAGATATGAATGGTTATATTTTTTATGATGTTAAACATTTATGTAACTTACTTTTATAGACTACTAGGCATGTAAGAACTTAGCATCAATGTAAACTTTTGTTTGTTTTCATTTCGTACTTCCCGCTCTTGGGCTAATTCATTGACCAACTGTTCGTCTCACTTTGTCATCGTAATTAAATCATCTCAACGAATAATTTAATAATAAGCATCATACCAGACAGACTCAGTAGTGTCCATGTGGATTTTATATTTTATCTTTAAAACATTATATATATAATATTTTTTTTAAACTAAAATTTTCATGCGTTTTTCATCGTTTTTATCATACCTAGGGAAAATAATTTTGTAATTACTCCGAAAGTTGCCTCCCTTAGACCACAGTTGACTAATTTTATCACGCTCCCTTCCAGGAAAAATAATGTATGTACAGTCAAGTGACATAAATTATTTCCCAATTTGGCCGACGTAATTTTTGTTGACGAACAACGATGTGTAAATTCTTCTCGTTGTCAGTTTCATTAATCCAATAAATCAAACATAATGCAAGGGAGTAAACTTTCATGGTGTATGTAATCAATCACAAATATATTGTAACAAAGTTATTTCCCTTGTTTATTGTCGTCTGCAGAAAGTAAATATGGCGCGACAAGGTAAACAACTGATAACAGAAGTGCAAAAAGGTTATCGTCCCACCTTCAGTGAGATGTCTATCCAGCCGAAAGATCGAGGAAATCACTGGAATAAATCGTAGAACCATCTCGAATTTTCTGAAACGTATAACTCTCCGTGGTAACATTCAAAATCTACATCGAAGCGGACGAAGGCCAAAAACGACCGCTCGTTGGGATAATATGCTTTTTTTAATGGTAAAATTTAGTGGACGTCATACATTGAGCGAGTTAATGGCAACATTTAATGAAAGTACAGGATCATCTTTTTCTACTAGAACTGTTAAATGGCGTTTATTTGCAGAAAGATATAAACGTAAGACTGTATCCAAGAAAATTACCATTTGTGTTAGAAATCCTGCTAGAAGGATTAACATTTGTCGCGAGAAATAACATTGGTCTGTTGAATATATTCTGTTATCTATCATTTTCAGTGATGAGACAAAAGGTAATTGATGGTACAAATAAGAAAATATATGTTTGGAGAAGGCACATGAACTATTACGACCAGAATGTATTGGTGTATGTTTTATGATGGACTGGGTACATTGGCCCTTGTTGTAGGCAACATTAATACGGAAAAAATACATTTCAATATAAGATGACCATTTATGGCCCGTTGTAGATCGTCCTTTTGGAAACATGTCATGAAGTTTCCAGTAAGATAGGCCCCTTACCACGTCTCAAACAGATCCAATGTTTGGAAAAGAGACAATTTTATAACAACCTTTCATGGCTTGCACAAAGCAATGGCATTAATAATACAGAACATGTGTGCAAAGTTATTACATGTAAAGTGCAAAGGCGTGTTAACGAAAATCATACTAACAATGATTAATCGCACTTCATACAAAGCTTATACCAGAGTTTCCCAAGAAGAATTCGTGATGTTTTGAGAGCCAGGGGACATGTCTCCAAGTGCCTTAAGTTTCAAGTAAGTCTGTTTTGATTTAGTATCACAAATGCTAGTTAAAATGTCAGTCCTGTTATCAAATCGTGCATGACGTCAGCCAAAGTCATTTATGTCACCTGACTGTACAGTTTAAAATGCATATAACCTTAAACGATTTTCTGAAACAACAACAACGACAACGACAACAAAATAACATAGATGAGGACAAGAGATCGGGTTTCTTCGCATTGCTTGCAGTTGAAAAAACCCTCAAAAGCGCGAGGAAAGAGCTCTGTAAAACCGGTTTAAGCACCCCAGTCGGTCCGTTTTGTCGACTGACGAAAGAGCTCACGGTTGGGTTTGCTTTATTTGTTTAATGACTCGTCACAAATTTGCCCCTACTTTTACACTTGACTTGCATGCGAATACCTTTATCCTGCGCCTTTTTAAAATTTGGTATTTTGTTGCAATGCACACAAGATTTTGTGACATTTCTTTATTCATCGTACACACGAACGTAATTAGATGTAACAAAATGCCGTACTACAATCACCTGTGTGTGTGTGTGTGTGTGTGTGTGTGTGTGTGTGTGTGTGTGTGTGTGCGTGCGTGCATGCGTGCGTGCGTGTGTGTGTGTGTGTGTGTGTGTGTGTGTGCGTGTGTGTCCTCAAAACAAATTAAAAATGCAGCCTAACTATCGTCAATTTAAGCGAAATAGGGTTTACTCATAAGTTTATTCACCCAACATCTGAGTAGCCTCTTTCTAATAGTTTCCATGTGACGTCATAGGCACTGATAAGACAGTTTAAGGCAGCCATCTTTGAAGGCATAAGCTACTGCAGGCCGAAATCTGGAAACATGTGCTGTATTAAACTCACCACTGTGTTTTTATTTTTTAGTCTATTTTACAGAATTTTATATCCAATTTAACATATTTCATGAAGTATATTAAATATAAAAACTATATTTTTATACTAAAAAGGTAAAAATATACAAGCAAAAAAGGTACACTGTTCATTTTGCTAAAGGATGAGCCAATAATTTTACTTATTTCTGTGTATTAATTCTTTGTGCAGTTATCAATTTTAAAAATATTGTATTCTAAAAATATGAATTTCAAGAGCTTTCCAATGGTGTATAGCGTTTAATTTTTGGACAACAAATGAAGAAATTACAAGAAAATAAAATTTACTCTTCTGTACAATTCACCCTTGAAGTTGCCATCAAAGATGGCTGCCGAGAAGCGGGGTCTTCACTGATGTGGAAACTATCTATTGTACCCAACAGGCCATCGAAAAGGCCATTAAAATTATCCATAAAATAGTTAAAACAATTACATGAAGAACAGTTTAGCAAAGCCAAACTGTCGCGCGCCTTGTCGAGACGATGTTCAAGGTGCAGTTGGAGACAAAACAGTAGAATTAATGCAGTATAAGATTTGAAATGTCTGCAATAATTTACGTTGCCGAACAATCTAATGTCAATGAAATAATCTACAGGATGCTAATTCGGTTGAACTTTAGCACTGGAAGTTTATTGACGACGCGCTGATCACGTTTGCTGGTTGCCACTAGAGAGTCATGCGACCAGGATGTTTACCGATATGATCTAAGCGGTAATCTGAAATACGGTTCATCATCAAGCAATAATCTAAAAATAATGTTTTAAAAATCCAATGCCCCATCAAAAACTGTCTTGATTGTCACAATAAAAAACTGTCGTCATATAATGATAGTCTTATATGTTCAATTTCGATTATTGTTAATTGTAATAATGTTGGCAACTTTTTTTCTTCTACATATGTAACGTCTGGGAAATCCTATTAAATAGTGTTGGGTTTTGCTTTTTATTTTGTTTAAACCATTCTATGGTCTCAGGAATTATCATTATACATCCATTTTTTGGAGATTTATAGTATACTGAAAACTTTCTAATAAAAAGAACTAACTTTTCATTCGGCGCCGTATGACCTATCAAGTGTCGGTGTGCCGTAACCCCCCTCCCCAAAACAACAACAACAACAACAACAACAACAACAACAACAAAAACAAACTAAAAACAACAACAACAACACAGCAACAACAATAACTTTTCAAATATATCTTTGTTACTTGCTTTATATTGCTTAAATCTGTTTACTTGTTCCAGTATTTGCGTCGCCTTTGATGCTTCGCAACAACGACTTATCTTGTCATACTCTTAGACAGCAATGAATAAACCACTGGAGGACGGGATAATAGTTAAAACTTATATTATATTCAAGTGAACATGATCGACAGTTGCAGTAACTCGCGTGAGTTCAGTATTTGAAAAGGAAAAAAAACAAAACATTGATAAATAGAGATGTCAAATTCAAACGGCATCAGATTGACAAAGAGGACATAACCTTTCTTCGAAGGGGATACACATATCAAGCCCGGATCCAGAACTTTCAGATGTGTGTGTGTGTGTGTGTGTGTGGGGGGGGGGGGGGGGTGCGTGCGTGTGTGTGAAGACCGAATTTGCGAATTTGACAGACATTCTCGGGGGTTGGGGTGCATGCTGCCTCCGGGGAAAATATTGATTAATCGTTTTTATTTTTTTTATTAAAATGACTCTGAAAGTCTGAAAAAATACGAAGACATAAACCTTTCGCAATATTGTTGTTGAAAACTGGTTCGGATTGTTCACAAAAATATGCTGAAACAGGCAAACACATACTTCCCTTCGAATTTGACCTTAGCTGCATTTAAAATGCAGATTATATTTGTAGCTCTGATTTTCCACATATTGTCGTTTGCATATAGTGGAAAGGAAAATAATGTAAAACAACAACAAAACAGTCTTGATATCTTAGTTTTTTTTTACAAACAATCATTGCAGTATCGTCGGATTTTATGCTTAACAAAAATACATTAATATTTCCTGAATTAAGATTTCTGTTGGGTGTTAGGGAATGTGCTGTGCATAATTTCGATGTAGAGTATTTATGAAAGTTACAACTAAAACTCGTCTTATAAAAAAATCCATTGCAACCTTTAGTAAATGGTGCGACCAGCAAAACAGTACTGATTTGCCATGAATGCCTTATTAGATGTTGGACTAGATGAAATATTCCTCTTAGTAAATATTGCAGAACACTCATATATCTAAGCAATTTCAGGATATTTTCTCTAAACTATACGATGGATTTTCGGCACACAAACTAAGCAAAGCGTTAACTAAATCTTGGACCAAAATATAACAGACTGTGCACATATCGTCACAAACTAGCGTCGTGTTCCAGTACACTGTTCATTTAGATTTTAGACAAGAGTCATTGCTTAAGTTGACAAAGCAACACATTTTAGGCAAACCATTTAGAACAGTATTAAGGGATAAGGCGATATATATCTACCGTAAATATTAACAAACAGGCAACAATTTTCCAGTACACATATATACTTTGTACTTTGGGCAACACAAAATATAAATAAAATTTCCAATAATTGCACTTTCCGGTTAACATATTACAGATGTGACTAAATGGTGGTTGGAGGGGGTGGGAGTGCAAGCCCCCCCCCCCCCCCCGGTAAATCCGGGCAGGAATACAGAGAACAGTTATAACATGTAAGAAACTGATTTGCTATTCTGCACCTAATCAATATAATTGCACCATTTCCTTTTAGGAAATTAAATGTTAATCAAAAACCATTTTTCTTTTAACTCAGAATGCAAATTTTGTTTGAATAGGTCCGTTAGTATTTGTCTAACAAATCTGTAGTATCTTTCTTAGTTGAATACTAAAATCATTTTTCCTTATAACAGGTTGACCTGTTATTTTAAGATTTGTTCATTTGTATTTATCTTATGCCATTGTTGAGTTCATAATGGTAAATGGTCCATACTGCTGACCGACCGTTCCATAGTGGTAACTGTCGGGTTTGCTCCTTTTGCTAAATGACTCATCACAGACTTGTTATTTTACATTTGGTTTGCATGTAAATAGCTTTGTCCTGTGCATTTTCAAATTTTAGTATATGTTGCAATGTTCATAAAACTTTGTCATATAATCTTATTTATCTTCTTTTTCTTAAGCCAAATTTTTATTCATATATTTTCTATACGTTTCAGGTCCAACGACTTCCGAGCCGTATTTCAGTATTGGTGTGACAGTATGGTCGAAGAGTTTTAATATCAAGCCAGTCGGTAAGTTCGATTTTTATTTTAGAGTATTGTATGTTGAGCGCTTGACAAAAGAAGGCGTTTTCTTGCTGCGAGAAAGTTATACCATAGTAATGATTCTGTTGCACAATGTCTACACTATTATCACCGAGTGTAAATAAAAGATAGTGTGTGGGTCTTTCTCCAAAGATAATTGTTTTTAACCAGGGTTTCAACGAACATCCTAGCTTTAAGATTGGGGTATTTTGGTCAATAACTTCAGTTTGGATTAACTAATCTTGCTGAAACTTTGGATATAGTAAGCTTGCATAAAGACCTAGCTCGGAATTGGATTTGGGACCAGTCGGATTAAAGTAACTGATACTAAAAATAGATAAAAAGTTTCCGGTCAATAACTTTAGTTCGAAAAGACCAATCTTGCTGAAACTTAGAATAATGCAAGCTTGCATGAAGACCTAGTTTGGGATTGGATTTGGGGCCACTCATGTCAAGGTCAAGTTCATTGTTACTATAAATAGAAATATTTAATATCCGCTTAATAATTTGTATTAAATTGTTAAATCGTTGAAAACCTGGTTTCGTGGCCACGTTTCTTCTAAGTCTATTTATATTTATACTGAATTGCCAGTTATGAAAAATTTCAGCAAAGGACTTGTTTTGTAAATCTTTGGCAGCGTCTGATTGAATAATGATATCGTCAGTATTGAATTAGACAAACAGTTTAAGCTTGTTATCGGAAAACCCAAGTTCTACAACAAATGAGCCATTTTTGCTAAATTTAGACACTGGTAAGAAAAAAGAGAGAATAATAGAAAAGGTATGGTTCTGCCCCGCCTTACACCAGTGTTGTTAAAAAAAGAAGTCTGAGAAGTCTGAGACTTAACTGTAGTAGTGACCCAATATTTGACATCAAGATGCATATTATTATATACATGATTTTTACCATTGTTATTACTGTCATAGTAATTGTGCCATAAACCTCTTCTCCAAACTGTATCAAATGCCTGGGAAAAGTCAATAAAGGCACATAATTGATTTTCTTTGGTCTCATAATGACTTCTATGAGGGCATGACGAGTAGATATATAATGTTAGCAGTAGTAATGTTTTCGTAACCCAGCTTGTGTTTCCTAATTGCATTCTGGAATTGACTTCGTCTGGTAAGTAGGACAGAATTGAATAGTTTACTGAGGTAGCTTAATATTGCTATTGGCTTGTAATATTTTGATTCAGTACGACTTTATTTACTTTGCCAATTGAGAATAATAACACTTTCCAGTCAAGTTGATGGAATATGCTCAAATTAAGGACATTGTTTAATAATGTAGTGCAATTATAAACAGGAAGAAGTAGATGTTGTGACGTTTTTCTGTATTCGCTTAATATATTACCATTTTTCTAAGACTGGTTATACATGTAAGGATTTCTTCCACTGTGATTGAATCATTGAGAGGATAGTAAGATTCGGTGTTTGTCGTTGAATGAACTTTAAATGAGGTCATTGTTCGTTATTATTACTGTTCACATAATGTAAAGCCACAGATGTTGGTTATTTGTCAACTTT